>CM060333.1:10151813-10269313 GCA_030674155.1 Stramonita haemastoma
AGAGAGAGAGAGAGAGAGAATAGTGCATGCTTAATCATTCATGTCCATCACAGTAGGAGTAGGAAAACAAAAGATTCCTTATTCAGTACTCCCGAGGCTACATATGCGATTCTATCACATCGTAGCTGATGACAGGAAAGTTTGAAAATCTGATCTAAAAAAAAAAAACCAAACCAGAAAAACCTCTCTCTGTGTCTCTCTGTGTCTCTGTCTCTGTGTCTCTGTCTGTCTCTCTCTCTCTCTCTCTCTCTCCTCTCTCTCTCTCTCTCTCTCTCTCTCTCCCCCCCCCCCATGTGCCCCTATCTCACCCTTACTAAATCTGTCTCACTCTCTCTCTCTGTCTGTCTTTCTATCTGTCTTCTGTCTATCTGTCTCTCTCTGTCTCTGTCTGTCTGTCTGTCTGTCTCTCTGTCTCTCTCTCTGTCTCTGTCCTCTCTCTCTGTCTCTCTCTCTGTCCTCTCTCTCTCTCTCTCTCTCTCTCTCTCTCTCTATCTCTCTCTCTGTCTGTCTGTCTGTCTGTCTGTCTGTCTCTCTCTCTCTCTCTCCTTCCTCTCTCTCTCTCTCTCTCTCTCTCTCTCTCTCTCTCTCTCTCCTCTCTCTCTCTCCTCTCTCTCTCTCTCTCTCTCTCTCTCTCTCTCTCTCTCTCTGTGTTCTCTGTCTCTCTGTCTCTGTCTCTGTCTCTGTCTCCCTCTCTCTCTCTCTCCTCTCTCTCTCTCTCTCTCTCTCTCTCTCTCTCTCTCTCTCTCTCTCTCTCTCTCTCTCTCCCCGTCTCCTCATTCCTCAGAGTTTTGAAGTATTAAGTTCCATAATTGATGGTTAAAAACAGAATTATGCTATGGTTTACTTTTCAGTTTTCTTTGTTATTAGTTTGCTTTTACTAGTTTATATCATTATAGAAGGCTGGATGTAAAAACGCAATTGTCATGCTTATTCCATCTCTTTCTGAAAATAAAATTCAATCAGTCAATCAATCAATCAATCTCTCTCTCTCTCTCTCTCTCTCTCTCTCTCTCTCTCTCCTCTCTCTCTCTCTCTCTCTCTCCTCTCTCTCTCTCTCTCTCTCTCTCTCTCTCTCTCTCTCTCATTGATAGATAGTGGTGGATTGATTTTTCTGTTATTTACCTCGTTATGTTCTCTTGTTTGCTTGATTAGCGCCTGTTTTTAAAAAAAATCAAAATCATCATTTGATTGTTGTTTCTTATTTTCGTTCTCTGAATGAGTGCATTTTCATTACCTTATTATTGTTTTTCTGTCCTTATTTCTTGTCTGTTGTTTGCTACTGGGAATAGTGTCCAGTTTTGTTCTTGGTATCTGGTTCATTATTGTTGTTGTAGTTTAGTTAGAGGAGGGTTTTTTTTATTTTGACCTTATCCCTGATAAGGGCGGGAACTGGATGTAAAGAAGCACACAAGTGATTATTCATTATCCTCAAAATAAAAGAATTTGACTTGACTTTCTCTCTCTTTCTCTTTCTCTCTCTCTCTCCCTCCAGGAGATTTTTCTCCTGGAGTTAACATCAGTGCTGACTCCACTCTCCCCACAAGTCCTTTGGATGAGACTTTAAACCAAGGTCGGTGTGCGAACGCACGTAGAACATCTTGTGCACACATTAAATCCTGTTCCACTTTTCGTAAGAGTAGGCCATCGTGTGCTGGTGGGAACAGATGACATTTACAAAACTGCATACACTTGGGGACTGGATATAAAAAAGCACAAGAGTGCTTATTCCATTTTCCTCGATATAAAATAATAAATCAAATCAAATCAAATCCAATCCTCCCTCCCTCTCTCTCTCTCTCTCTCTCTCTCTCTCTCTCTCTCTCTCTCTCCTCTCTCTCTCCTCTCTCTCTCTCTCTCTCTCTCTCTCTCTCTCAGAGCATTGCACTCGCAAATTGACGACCCGGGTTCGATTCCCGTTCAAGGAGATTTTTCCCTTGGAGTTAACATCAGTGCTGACTCCACTCTCTCCAAAAGTCCTTCAGATGAGACTCTAAACCGAGGCCTTGTGTGCGAATGCACGCAGAACATCTTGCACACACATTAAATCTTGTTCTGCTTTTCGTAAGAGTAGATCATTGTGTGCCGGTGGGAACAGATGACAAGATTTACAAAAACTACATACACATGGGGACTGGATGTAAAAAAGCACATGACAGCTTATTCCATTATCCTCAAGATAAAAGAATAAAATAAATAAATAAATAGTATAACTGTATGTAATGGATGAAAAAGTGAAAAGCAATCACAAATGTGAAAGTAAGTACATGAAAGTTTGGCTCCAAATGGAAGATAGGACAGCTTTGAATGCCACAAACTAAAATTTTTCAAGCAACTTGTTTGCACTAATGTGTATATATAAAAGTTTGAAAACTGTATCAGTACCCAGAAAGCTTCTGAGAAACTATTTGACACGATTTTTTTCTTTTTCTGTTTGCAGTCGGCGAAGACGGACTGTAACCACATCTTCCTCAACTTTGTGCCCACGCTCACTCTGTCAGAGCCCAGCAAGGTAAGAGACGCTCCATCCATTCTCTGCTGCTCTACCTCAGACTTTTTTGTTTTACACCCTCACGCCTTCCTGTGTTTCAATAGTGTGACGCGCACTCACTGAAGAGTTGAGTTGAATTTTTGTGTGACTTGTAGTCATACCGCCTGCTTTTTCTTGTATCTCAGTTGCTGTCAGTACATACTTGCACTGCCCCTTAATTGTTTGACGTATTCAGTTGAAAAAAGTCATAGTTTACTTAATATCCCTGAAGTCGGAATGCAGCTACCTTCATGGTGGGCAAAAACGGTCACATGTGCAAAATCTCACCACTAGTGAAACTGGAGCTTTAGTCGAGGAACAAAAAAAAAAAGGTCACTGAATGCCCATGCTACTGTATGCTTACACATATACATATGCATGCACACATACATTCTCATACTCTTTCCTATATTGACTGACTCATAATGTACATTCTGCATGAACACACATACTAACACACACACACACACACACACAGAGTCATCTTTTTTTTATATTGACTATGTTGATAGGGACGGGATAGCTCAGTGGTCAGAGCATTCACTTTCCCCAAGCTAAGGTTAAGCAGTATTGAGCGTGGTTACCAAGTGGATGGGTGACTGTTTGCCCGCCTTGGTTTCACTATAGTCCCCCAATTCACCCAGCTGTAAATGGGTTCCTGCCCTCTTTAGGGTCAGGGAAGGTAAAGCAGCAAGGGAGAGGAGATGGGCGCCACCCTCAATACGCTGACCCCCTATAGAAGCTGAGGTCTCTGATGCCTGGCTCCCCTATGACCACATAGGTTAAGGGACACCTTTACCTTTACCTTATGTGTGTTGATGTTGAAGTGATCAAGCGTGTGTACCGGTGTTGAGAGTGGTTGGTGGGGATGGTTTCAGCTGGTGGAGACAGTGAGGACCTTCATCATGAGGTACGGCAGTCGACTGTGGAAACTGAGAGTGCTGCATGCTGAACTCAAGTTCACCATCAGGTGGGAACTCTGTGTGTGTGTGTCTGTGTGTGGGTGTGTGTGTGTGTAGTGTGTGTGTGTGTGTGTGTCTTTGTGTGTGTGTGTGTGGTGTGTGTGTGTGGGTGGGTGTGCGTTTCTTGTATGTATGTGTGTGTGTGTTTATGTGTGTTAATTGAGTATTTTTTAATGGGTTTTGGCTGCATGTTGCGTATGATTTAGTCATAGTCAAACTTCTGTTTCCAGGTGGTACAGTGAATAAACAACATACTTGCTTTTTTTTCATCAAACTATCTATCTAGGAACAAAACCAAATTTATTTTAACCATTTTTACTTTATGTAACAAAATCAAGTGATCAGTTTAATCAAAACTTTTAAAAAATAAAAATTTAAAAAAAGCAAACAAACCTAAAACCTTTTGTTTTTACAGCCTATGAAATAATGCATAAAAGTTCTGCACAAATTGATAAGTATGCTTTTTTTATGATAAATATATCTCTATACTACAACGTTCCCTGTTGTTGTTGATTTTATTGTCGTGTGTTCCCCAGCTTAATACTCTGGGGGTCACCCAGAATGTGCCTTCTGACTCACTCATCCTACCTGGGAATCACTGTGAGATTGAAATAGCACACTGAATGAGAAATTTGCGTGTATGACTGTTTTCAAGTACCTTAGCCATATAGGCAGCCATACTCTGACTTCATAGAAAACGTTTCCTGTGAGGTATATTTTATAAGAAACCTGTCTTTTTATTATGCCTCCATCCTCGAAGTTGGAATGCCACTTCCTTAACAGGGGATAAAAAAGATGGCATAAGTAATCACCATCAGTGAACCTTGGAGCTTTAACCAAGCAAGGGAAAAAAACACAAAAAAAACATCTCTGCCTGTGTGGGGTGTGAGCTGTGAATCTTTGGGGGGGGGGGGTTCAAGTAAACATAGCTAGACAAAGTTTTTTTAACCTGTCCTAAGCATTCAAGGTTAAGGTTAAACAGCATTAAATGTGGTTACCAGGTGGATGGATGATTTGGCTTCAGTACAGTCTCCCAGTTCACCCAGCTGTAAATGGGGACCTGCCCTCTTTAAGATCAGGGAAAGTAAGGCAGCAGGGGAGAGGAGATGGGCGCCGCCCTCAACATGCTGGCCCCTAGAGAAGCTGAAGTCTCTGACGCCTCGCTCCCCAACAACCACATAGGTTATGATACACCTTTACCTTTTACCTTTGAAGCATTCAGCAGGTCAGAGGAGGTAGGTAAATGATGAGGTGTGGTACTGATGGAACAGGTTGACAGGCAACACGACCAACACAACCAGTTTCCCCATCCGTCTGTTTGTCACCAACGAGAGCGGCTACTACCTGGATATCAGTCTGTACCGGGAGGTCACCGACTCCAGAACTGGACAGGTCAGTGTGTGTGTGTGTGTTAGTGTGTGTGTGTGTGTGTGTGTCTGTGTGTGTGTTGTCTGTGTGTGTGTTGTCTGTGTGTGTGTCTGTGTGTTGTCTGTGTGTGTTTGTGTGTGTGTTAGTGTGTTAGTCTGTGTGTGTGTGTTTGTGTGTTGCCTGTGTGTGTGTGTGTGTGTCTGTGTGTGCAGTTCTTTTATTTCAAGGATAATGGAGTAAGCGCTTTTGTGCTCTTTCTGTAAATCTTGTCATCCCTTCCTACTGCCACACAATGACCTACTCTTACAAAAGTGGAATAGGTTTTAATATGTGCGCAAGAAGTTTGTGTGTGTGGGAGGTGGGGGGGGGAGGGATCGCATACATGAAAAATCTCACTCTTGGTGAACCTTGGAGCTCAAGCCGAGGAATGGAGAAAAAAAAAAAAAAAGCATTCCACCCATACAGATCATGTTCAAGTCGTACTGTGTTGTTACATAACAGATCATGTTCGAGACGTAGGGTGTTGTTACATAACAGATCATGTTGGAGTCGTATGTTGTTGTTGTTACATAACAGATCATGTTCAAGTCATATGGTGTTGTTACATAACAGATCATGTCCAAGTCATACGGTGTTGTTACATAACAGATCATGTTCGAGTCATATGGTGTTGTTACATAACAGATCATGTTCGAGTCATATGGTGTTGTTACATAACAGATCATGTTCGAGTCATATGGTGTTGTTACATAACAGATCATGTTCAAGTCATATGGTGTTGTTACATAACAGATCATGTTCGAGTCATATGGTGTTGTTACATAACAGATCATGTTTGAGTCGTACGGTGTTGTTACATAACAGATCATGTTGGTGTTGTCACACAACAGATCATGTTCGAGTCATATGGTGTTGTTACATAACAGATCATGTTTGAGTCGTACTGTGTTGTTACATAACAGATCATGTTGGTGTTGTCACACAACAGATCATGTTCGAGTCATATGGTGTTGTTACATAACAGATCATGTTTGAGTCATACGGTGTTGTTACATAACAGGTCATGTTGGTGTTGTCACACAACAGATGTTCGAGTCATATGGTGTTGTTACATAACAGATCATGTTCGAGTCATATGGTGTTGTTACATAACAGATCATGTTTGAGTCATACGGTGTTGTTACATAACAGATCATGTTGTGACCTAACAGATCATGTTGTTACCTAACAGATCATGTTTGAGTCGTACGGCCCCAAGCGGGGGTCGCTGCACGGTCTGCTGGTGTCCACCCCCTACGTGACCAAGGATCACCTGCAGCTGAAGAGGTTCCAGGCCCAGTCCAGCGGCACCACCTACGTCTACGACTACCCCGAGATGTTCAGACAGGTAAGAGGCTGCTGTCAGGCTGCTGTCAGGCTGTCGGGGCTGGGTACATCGTCGTCGGAGGTTCTGTGGTCCAGGGCAGTTAGAGGACTGGTAGTTTGCATAGCATGAACATTTCCTCAGCATGGAACCGACAAAGCACACAAAGTCAGCATCATTCAGTCAAGATGGTGAAATTTAGCACACCCCTTCCTCTTTCTTACCAAGTCCAAGTGTAGTATCTGGGCTGGGCTGGGATGGAGTGGATAGCAAGCTGAGAGCAGCTAAAGTGGGGGAAACTGCCAGCTGTGAGGCCAAGCCTTCATTAGTGGATGAGGTTGTGCAACGTCTGAAGCAACTGCCGTGTGTTTGATATGGTGTAGAGTCCTTGGAATATTCTGCTCACTTTGATACCTGTTTGGACAAACTGATTAAAAAAATAACAGGAGCAGTAACAACAAACCAGCATTCATTTCACGTAGTATGGGACCAGGTTGAAAGTCAGGATTTCTTTTTCTTTAGAGACACATTGTTCACTTCCAGACCAAAAAGAAATGCCACTAGCTGCCATGATGTGTGCCTGTACAGTAATGGCATGGATGTTGCTCTGTGTGTGCACAGGCCCTGATTCAGCAGTGGGAGCTGCACGACAAGGCGATGAACAGGAAGGAGGAGAGGAACCCTCTGGACCTGATGACCTGTGTGGAACTGGTGCTGGACTCCAGGGAACACCTCTGTGCTCACAACAGACTGCCCGGAGAGAACGAGGTGAGAATCACCTGCTTTGGCTTGGTTCCAGTTGGGGGGGGGGGGGGGAACCACCTCAACTTTTAGAAATTAAAAAAAATATAAAAAATTACCACCTTCACTTTTCTTGTTTTCGTGTTCATGTCTTTGGTCATTCCTGGAATGGTAATTATTCTTATTGGAAGAAACTGTGTTGACTGTAGGCTGGTCATGTTTAACTTCTTGATCTTCAGCCATTGATTTTCACCAGCAGCTTTTATTAAGTCACCTGTGTCAGGCGTTTCGTGAGATTTTTGTTGTTGTTGTTGTTCGGTAACTTTTTTAGTCTTTGACATTTTCAACTACAATTTTGCTCTTTGATTTCTATGTTTTAAGTATCTTTTGTATTGATTGTAGGTTATTTCACTGAAGCAGACAGCTTCTAGCAACAATACAGAGAATTATACACACGCATGCACGCACGCACGCACACACACACACGCACACAGAGTAAGTTGTTGTTGAAGCTGACAATATCAGTTTTTATGATATCGATGAACAGACGGGGATGGTGGTGTGGCGAATGACGCTGAAGACTCCAGAGTTTCCTGACGGCCGTGAAATCATCGTCATTGCCAATGACATGACGTACAAGATCGGCTCCTTTGGACCGCAAGAAGACCTGCTGTTCAAGGGTGGGTAGGAAATGAGTTGTCATGTGTGTGAGTGTGTGTTGTGTTATGTTGTGTGTTGTGTGTGTGTGTGTGTGTGTGTTGTGTATGTTGTGTGTGGTGTGTGTGTGTGTGTGTGTGTGTGTGTGTGTGTGTGTGTGTGTGTGTGTGTGTGTGTGTGTGTGTTTGAGAGAGAGAGAGAAAGAGAGAGAGAGTGCATGCATTGTATGTATGCTGTATTGTTTGCTGCATGCATGCATATGTTCATTCTTGTTTCTTACTGTACATTGCATACATTGTATGTGTATATATGTGAAGCTGTGTGTGTGTGTTCAAGTGCCAGTACATGCTTCAGCTCATAAGGAAAGGAGGGATTGAGTTATGTAGTAGTCTGTAGTTCTTTCTTTCGCTTCTAAAAAATAAAAGCTTGCCAAGTGTAGAGTACAAACATAACACTGTTGTCTATAAATCTACACATCAACAGTATACTCCTTCGTGTCTGTTTTCTCCAGAAAGCGTCGGAGTTGTCTCGGAGAGAAGGCCTGCCTCGTATCTTCATCTCAGCCAACAGCGGGGCCCGCATCGGCCTGGCTGAGGAGATCAAGTCTCTGTTCCGTGTGGCCTGGGAGGACCCGGAGAACCCTGACAAGGTGGGGGGGTGGGGCTTTGGGTAATCCTTTTGTTATTGTGGTATAGTGTCACTATAAAAAAAAAAATCCTATAGACCTAAGTGGTAGGGAGGGAGGGGGGTGTCTTTGTAAAAATCTCTCACCATTGGTGAACCTCTCATTATCAAATGAAGATGGAGATGGATTGGGCATGTACTCTGGAGAGGCACACAATCTGTCACAAGAACAGCACTGCACTGGACCCCAGATGGCAAGAGAGAGAGAGGAAGACCAAGAACAACATGGAGGAGGACAGTGGAATGTGAGATGGAAGCCATGCAGCACTCTTGGAGTTCATTGGCCAGGCTTGCCCAGGATAGGCAGGGGTGGAAAGACTTTGTTGCTGCCCTACACACCACTGGGTGTAAAGGATGATGATGATGATTGGGGAACCTCGAAGCTCTAGCTGAGGAAAAAAAAAGAAAAAGTCCCATAGAGAATTAACAGTTTTATAGTAAGGAATATGGTAAGATATCATACATTGCTTAAGATTTTTTTAAAAATTGGGACTAGATCAGCCAGAGGCATCTTCTGCTCCTTAGAATTAACTCTGGTCTGTTTGCCATAAGTGGTGAGTGCATGAAACCTAAAAAAAGAGATCTAGCACAGCAATGAATGGATTTTGTCCATGTTTGACCATGTGCAAGCTGTGCTGATTTGACAGTGGAAGAATGTGGTGACAGCTCTTCAGTGCAACATCTTTATGACTCTTCACACAGTGGAGAGAAGGAAGGAGGGAGAAGGAAAAGAAAGAAACTTTTTCACCTGTGGTCATCATCAGCTAGTTTTTTGTTAGTAAGCCTATTCTTAGCAATTGACTTTGGACTTTTTTCTTTTGTTTTTTAATTCCTTGGCTAGAGCTCTGATGTTCACTAACGGCATGATTTTTGCGCAATCGACCATTTTTTTGCCTACCATTATGGTAGATACATTCCGACTTTGGAGGTTGGCATTTGTTTTCAATGTAACAGTGAAAATAAGAAACTGTAACAACAACAACATGATTTTTTTTTTAATTCACAAATATAAATAGCATGTGTGTGTGTGTTTCAGGGTTTCAAATACATCTACCTGCGGCCTGACGACTTCAAGAAAGTGAGCACCATGAACTCTGTGAGAGCGGAGCTGATTGAAGACCAGGGGGAGTCCCGCTACAAGATCACCGACATCATCGGTAAGACACTGCCGGGGTGATGGTTGAGTGATACTGTGTGCACTGTATAGCGCAGTGAGGACGCAATGAGTGAAGGATTTCCCCCCCCCCCCCCCCCCCCCCCCTGCCCCTTTGTTTTTTTTGTTCCTCGGCTAGAGCTCTCAGGTTCACCAATGATGAGATTTTGTGTTTGTGACTGGTTTTTTTAAGAGCATCTGGAGGACAAATCTTCATGTGCATGTGCTGAAGGCTGTGTGTGTGTGTCTCTGGAGCATAAATCTTTGTGTGGATGTGTTGAAGGCTGTGTGTGAGTATGTGTGTGTATGTCTGGAGCATAAATCTTTGTGTGGATGTGTTGAAGGCTGTGTGTGAGTATGTGTGTGTATGTCTGGAGCATAAATCTTTGTGTGGATGTGTTGAAGGCTGTGTGTGAGTATGTGTGTGTATGTCTGGAGCATAGATCTTTGTGTGGATGTCTTGAAGAGTGTGTGTGTGTGTCTGGAGCATAAATCTTTGTGTGGATGTGCTGAAGACTGTGAGTGTGGGGTGAGTGTGTGTGTGGATTATAAATCTTTGTGTGGATGTGCTAAAGACTGTGTGAGTGTGTGTGTGTGTGTCTGGAGCATTAATCTTTGTGGATGTGCTGAAGTCAAGTCAAGTCAAATTTTTATTTCCAGATGGTACATTGAATAAGCAGTGTGATTGCTTTTTTTTTTTCATCAAGCCACCCCCCCAAAAAAAAATCATATATTATGCCGAAGACTGTGTGAGTGTGTGTGTGTGGAGCATAAATCTTTGTGTGGATGTGCTGAAGACTGTGTATGTGAGTGTGTGAGTGTGTCTGAAGCCTAATTCTTTGTGTGGATGTGTGTACAGGGAAGGAGGATGGTCTGGGGGTGGAGAACCTGAGGGGGTCAGGCATGATCGCTGGAGAAACGTCTGCTGCCTACGATGAAGTGGTCACCATCAACCTGGTCAGTTCTGGCCTGTGTGTCTGTCTCTATGTGTAGTTGTGTGTGTCTGTGTCTGTGTCTGTGTCTGTGTGTGTGTGTGTGTGTGTATAATGCTTCATGCTTATAGTCACAGCATTAGCATTTTATCCACCTTACTTTTTGGTTAATCTTTTTTTTCCTTTTTGTTCCTCAGCAAGAACTCTGAGATTTACCAATGGTGAGATTTTTGCGTATGCGACCATCTCCCCTCCCCCCCCATGGCCACCATTTAGGTAGCTGCATTCTGACCTTGGGGGTGGTGTCTAAACATGACACCTATGTGCATGTGGTTTGGGGTATTTTTTCATCTGTTCCAACTAGCACATAATGGCCTACTCTTCTGAAAGGTGGATCAGGTTTTTGACATGTGTGTAAGATGTTCTGTTGCGTTCACATTCAGACCTTCGATTTATAGTCTCGTCCTAAGGACTTTGACATTCAGTTCGACTCTTCATGAAACTGGGAAGATAGGGCGAGGCTGGGAATCGAAGATAAAGCTAAAATGACTGACAAAATGTTTGACAGATAAGAATCTTACTGCTTAGCTGGTTAACATGGCTTTGCTTAGTTTGAAGTCACAAAACTATTTTTTGGGGATGTCATTCTTATTTTTGGTTTGTCTTTTAAACTTCAGGTGACATGTCGAGCGATAGGCATTGGCGCATACCTGGTGCGTCTGGGCCAACGCGTGATCCAGGTGGAGACCTCACACATCATCCTCACAGGGGCCTCTGCTCTCAACAAGGTGGGGCAATGCTGACAACAGGAGCTTCTCGTGTACTGGGGTTAGCGCTTGGGGGGGTTGGAGAATCAGAAAGGCTCTGTTGATTAGTGAGAAAATTGATATGCAGACAGATAAAATTAGGCAGAAATTCACTTCCACCACTGGCATTGTCACCACTCTACATCACACCTCAGTGCTTATTACAATGCTGCCATTTGGCACAACGCCACACTGTGCCATACCATGCCATACTACACCACATCACATCATACTACACCACATCACATCAAACCTTAATAAAACCATTCCTATATTTGTAATCAGATTTATTAATAACATGACTTTTGAAAGAGATACTTATTTTTAAAAGTTTGCATCATCATTTTTCACTGGTTGAATTTCCTAAATGTTGCCTACAATATTTGAAGTGAGCAGTATGAGAGTTGTGCAGAAAGTCTTTGTGTAGATTTGATCAGAGACAATTCAAATTTAAGATGTCTTTTTTTTCGTATAGAGACCTTTGTATGGTGTGGTTGGCATGCAGATAACAGATTGAACTTCACATGCATATTGAAAGTACATCCGTCAAGCTTTGGTCAAATTCATAAGTTTAAAACGTAAGACTATTAAGTGTGATACCTGTCGAGAGTAGCATAATGACAAAAAGTTCTTTTTTTTAGGAACCAAGGATGTGCACACAGTCACCACAAACAGAAAACCATGTATCTTAAGTAGTGCATACATGGGGGTGACTTTGTAGGAATGGTGGAGAAATGTGTGCTTTAGGAATCACAAATATACTGGTACATCCCTTATTTGGGAGAAGTACTTGCTGAGCATCTGTTGTGGGACAGAAGGGTGGGGGATATATATATGTACACACACACACACACACACACACACACACACACACACACACACACACACACACACACACACACACACACACACACACACACACATACTGGTCATCTCTTGGCAGATGTTGTTGGGGAAAAGAGTGTATGTAGCTATTCATTTGCTATGAGCAGGTTTTGGGGAAACACACAGTGTTGCTATGTCTTACTGTCTGTCTGTGTCAAGGTGTTGGGGAGATACACAGTGTTTGCTATGTCTCACTGTCTGTGTGTGTATCCAGGTGTTGGGGCGGGAGGTGTACACCAGCAACAACCAGCTGGGCGGCATCCAGATCATGTACAACAACGGGGTCACCCACGCCGTGGTGCACGACGACTTTGAAGGCGTGGCCAAGATCCTCCAGTGGCTCTCCTACATGCCCAAGGTAACCCCCCCTCCCCCCCCTCACCCCTGCCTATGGTAACTGTCCCCTCCCCCCTGCCCTAGGTAACCTCCCCCCTCCCCAAGGTAACCACTGCCCCCCTCCCCCCTGCCCAAGGTAACCAACCCTCCCCCCCCCCCTGCCCAAGTATTTGCCCCCCTCCCCCCCCTGCCCAAGGTAACTTGCCCCCCCCCCCCCCCTGCCCAAGGTAACTGCCCCCCCCCCCCCCTGCCCAAGGTACCTGCCCCCCTCCCCCCTGCCCAAGGTAACTGCCCCCCCTCCCCCCCCCTGCCCAAGGTAACTGCCCCCCTCTCCCCCCCCCTGCCCAAGGTAACTTCCCCCCCTCCATCCCCCCCTCCCCCCCTGCCCAAGAAGTAACCACCCCCCTCCCCCCTGCCCAAGGTAACCACCCCCCTCCCCCCTGCCCAAGGTAACCACCCCCCTCCCCCCTGCCCAAGGTAACCACCCCCCTCCCCTCAGAGTGTTTGGAATCAGTGGATGACTGAGTGTATGGGTGATTTACAGAGCATGAGGAACCCCCCCCCCCACACTTGTGGGCATGACTGATCCTCTAGGGGGAGAAAAGGAAACTGGAAAAGTGGTGGTGGGATGGGGAAGGGGTAAAGGATAGAATGATACATATGCTGCAAAACATGTAAGCAGAAGCTTACAAAGAAACACAGCATAGCTTTACATACAAGCATGCATATGCCTGCACGCACACACACACACACACTTGCTTGCACACACACACACACACACACACACACACACACACACACACACACACACACACACACACACACACACACACCTACACACACACACCTACACACACACACACACACACACACACCTACACACACACACGCACACACAGCCAGCACATAGAATGCTCATCCACCATAGGTGTGATAACAGCTCATATTTCAGTAGATTTATGGTTAGTTCTCTGCAATTAACTTTTCTTGACAGATATGTTGTGTGTGTATATATATAGAGGGAGAGAGAGAGAAAGATAGATATCATGCACATGATACATATTCATGTATGCGCTTGTGTGTGTGTGTGTGTGTGTGTGTGTGTGTGCATGCACAGTGTCACGGAGGTCGTCTGCCCATCCTGGAGTCGGTGGACCCTGTGGCGCGTAACGTGGAGTTCATGCCCACCAAGACGCCCTACGACCCCCGCTGGATGCTGGCAGGACGCAGAGTGCCTGGTCAGTTGGGTTTTTTTTTTGTGGGGTTCTTTTTTAGTGCCTGGTCAGTTAGGGTTTTTTTTTGTTGGGTTCTTTTTTAGTGCCTGGTCAGTTGGGGTTTTTTTGTGTGTTTTTTTTTTTGGGGGGGGGGGGGTTGCCTGGTCAGTTGGGTGTTGTTTTTTTTGGGGGGGGGGTTAGTGCCTGGTCAGTTGGGGTTTTGTAGTGCCTGGTCATTTGTTTTTTTGTTGTTTTTTTTCAGTGCCTGGTCAGTTAGGTTTTTAGTGCCTGGTCCGTGGTTTTTTTTTTAGTGCCTGGTCAGTTAGGGTTTTTTAGTGCCTGGTCAGTTGGGGTGTTTTTAGTGCCTGGTCATTTGTTTTTTGGTTGTTGTTTTTTAGTGCCTGGTCAGTTGGGTTTTTTTAGTGCCTGGTCAGTTGGGGTGTTTTTAGTGCCTGGTCGGTTGGGGTGTTTTTAGTGCCTGGTCGGTTGGGTTTTTTTTAGTGTCTGGTCAGTTGGTTTTTTTTTTTAGTGCCTGGTCAGTTGGGGTGTTTTTAGTGCCTGGTCGGTTGGGGTGTTTTTAGTGCCTGGTCGGTTGGGGTTTTTTTAGTGCCTGGTCAGTTAGGGTTTTTTAGTGCCTGGTCAGTTGGGGTGTTTTTAGTGCCTGGTCATTTGTTTTTTGGTTGTTGTTTTTTAGTGCCTGGTCAGTTGGGGTTTTTTTTAGTGCCTGGTCAGTTGGGTTTTTTTTTTTAGTGCCTGGTCAGTTGGGGATTTTTTTTAGTGCCTGGTCAGTTGGGTTTTTTTTAGTGCCTGGTCAGTTGGTTTTTTTTTTAGTGCCTGGTCAGTTGGGTTTTTTTTTTAGTGCCTGGTCAGTTGGGGGTTTTTTAGTGCCTGGTCAGTTGGGGTTTTTTTTAGTGCCTGGTCAGTTGGGTTTTTTTTTAGTGCCTGGTCAGTTGGTTTTTTTTTAGTGCCTGGTCAGTTGGGTTTTTTTAGTGCCTGGTCAGTTGGGGTTTTTAGTGCCTGGTCAGTTGGGGTGTTTTTTAGTGCCTGGTCAGTTGGGGTTTTTGGTTGGTTTTTTTAGTGCCTGGTCAGTTGGGGTTTTTAGTGCCTGGTCAGTTGGGGTTTTTAGTGCCTGGTCAGTTGGGGTTTTTGTCATCCATTCCTACCGGCACGCAATGGTCTACTCTTCCAAAAGGCAGAAGAGGTTTTTAATTGTGAGTAAGATGTTCTCTGTGTGTTCGCACACAGGGCCTAGGTCTCATCCAAAGAATTTTGACATTTAGTTTGATTTTTTCATGTAGTTGGGAAGAAAGGGCGAGGCTGGGAATCAAACCCAGGACCTCATGGTTTACTTGTTGGCAGGTGATCATCTTAACCCTCCTGCCATCCTCCCTCTGACTTTATGCAAGTAAAATCATGAAGCAGTGATGTGTATATATATATATAATGTGTGTTTAATGTGTGTGTGTGCGTTCATGCATGTGTGTGTGTGTGACTGTTGCAGAAACGCGGCAGTTCCAGGCGGGGTTCTTTGACGTGGGCTCCTTTGAGGAGATCCTGAAGCCCTGGGCAGAGACGGTGGTGGTGGGGCGCGCCAGGCTGGGGGGCATCCCTGTGGGGGTCGTCAGCGTGGAGACCAGGACTGTGGAGGTCACTGTGCCCGCTGACCCCGCCAACCTCGACTCCGAGACAAAGGTCGGTCACATAAAAAATAATAAAAAAAATAGATAAAATTTTAATAAAAAAAAAAAAAAAAAGGTCGGTCACATGTCCTAGACACGTTTTCAACCCTCTCAATCCTGACCCGGGATTAAAGGAACACACACACACCCTCCCCTCCTCCGAATCCTGACCCGGGATTTACACACAGTAGATTTCCATCATGCAGTGACCTCCCCACTGATCGCTACCACATGCCAAAGCAGTATCAGGCCACATTCACAGAGCCTGCTGTGTGTCTGGAAGTAATTATAGCTGCTGGTATGTACTTAAAAGGAGGAAAAGGCGAGGGAGCATGTATGCCTGACCTGATTTCATGATGGAATGCGAAATCTAGAGGCAGTTTGTGTTCAGAGAATCCGAATGCAAGAGGGTTAAGTAGAAGATGTAGATGTGTAGGGATGGGGTAGTCTGGTGGTGGTTGGAGCATTGTGCTTTGTGATCTGACTGCCCTGGATCGAGCCACCACAGAGGTGTCTGTTTTTAGGGAATTTTATACCCTGGAGTTAACATCAGTATTGGCTCCACTCCCCCAAAGGAGACTATAAACCGAGGCCCTGTGTGCAAACACAGGCAGAACATATGCACATGCTAAAAACCTGCTCCGCCTTTTGGAGATGTAGGCCATTTGTGACAGTGGGAATGTATGACAGGATGTTAAAAACGCATGCATGTATGTGTTGTGTTGAGACTGATCCTTTGGTTTGGGTTTGATTTGGTTGTATTACAGTCCCAGTGGAGTTATCTAATTCAGAGACTTTACCATCAGTCAACCATCAGCTCTTATGAAGAAGATCTTTGGTTTGGATATATTAGAATCCCAGTGAAATTACCCAATGCAGGGACTGTGCCATCAACAAACCACCACTTCACACCATGAAGGAGAACCAGAAGCCCTGGGCTTGTTTATATTTTGTAACCGGTTGCCTACATAAAATATCTCTATGGGGGAACCCTGGGTCTCTAGCCAAGGAACGAAAGATTGTGGGTATTCTCAGGGAGTGGTGACTTTGCAAACCTTTTACCCGTGTTTCTCCCAAACACCATAGTGTTCATAGCATGGCTGGCTTGGCAGTTGAGTGACGAAAAACTCTCATATATATATATATATATATATATATATATATATATATATATATACATATATATATATATACTAGGATGTCTCTCTGTGGTGACAGGTGACCAACAGATGTGTGTGTGGTACATGTGTGCAGGTGATTCAACAAGCGGGCCAGGTGTGGTTCCCTGACTCAGCCTACAAGACAGCGCAGGCCATCAAGGACTTTGCCCGCGAAGAGCTGCCCCTCTTCATCTTCGCCAACTGGCGGGGATTCTCCGGGGGCATGAAAGGTAAGGGGGTCATCACTGTATGTGTGTGTGTGTGGTGAGGACACTGGCAGGGGGGGGGGGGGGGGGGGGGGGGGGGGGGGGGAGGATCCAGGATTTGGTGTTGTAGGCTGATTATTGATGTAAATGTTGCCTGAAAACAAAAAAAAGTCAGGTTTTTTTATGGACACTTTCATATTGTGGGACCAGTAGTTACATGGGAACATCTCAAAACTTGATATTCATTTTTCTTCTTTATTTTAACTTTTTTTTTTAATTTAGTAAGTATGTCTTGTAGTTAATTGCATCAGCTTTCATCAGCAGTGTGTGTATGGGTGTGAAAATCTGAATATGTTAAAACTGTTTGTGATTTCTTAATTTTTTTATTATCACTTAATCATCACTTGACTCTTGATTATCACATAATCATCACTTGATTTTTGATTATCACTTAATCATCACTTGATTTTTGATTATCACTGGATTCTCTTACAACAAAGATTGATTCTGTGACAATCTTTTGATCTCACATGATTATGGCTCGAGTTAAACCAATCAGGTTTCAGCGAAGAAGCCAAAAATGATACCTGCATTGGTAGTAATAATAATATAGGAATTTGTATAGCACTATATCTTGTAAAAGCCAGTCACAGCGAGCGCTTTCAACCTTTTCTTACACATGACCAGGGGCTGAAGTATGGGTTCTCTTACAACAAGAGACGTACATCATGGATATTGTGTGATATTGTGTGTGTTGTGTGTTGCAGACATGTATGACCAGGTGCTGAAGTACGGATCCTACATTGTGGACGCCCTGAGGGAGTACCAGCACCCCATCCTGATCTACATTCCTCCCTATGGGGAACTGAGGGGAGGATCCTGGGTCGTGGTGGACCCCACCATCAACCCTGACCACATGGAGATGTTTGCTGATTCCCTTAGCAGGTAGGGGTGTAGGTGTGGGTGTGGGTGGGGGTGGGTGAGTGTGTGTGTGTGTGGGGGGGGGTGTGGGGCGGTGAGTGAGTGTGGGTTTGGGTGTGTGTGTGTGGGTGGGTGCCTGTGTGCATGTGGGGGGGGTTCATGTGGGGGTGTATTGACTGGGAAAGTGTGTGTGTGTTTTATTTATTTTATTTTAATTATTTATTCTCTTATATTGAGGATAAATTTTCGCTGATTACTTTAGCGGGTAGGTGTGTGTGTGTGTTTGTGTGTGTGTGTGTGTGTGTGTGTTGACTGGGGAAAATTGTGTGTGTGTGTGTGTGTGTGTTGTGTGTGTGTGTGTGTGTGTTGACTGGGGAAAATTGTGTGTGTGTGTGTGTGTGTGTGTGTGTGTGTGTGTGTGTGTGTGTGTGTGTGTGTGTGTGTGTGTTGACTGGGGAAAATTGTGTGTGTGTGTGTGTGTGTGTTGACTGGGGAAAATTGTGTGTGTGAGTGTGTATTGTGAGGGACAGTCACAAATGCAAACATTTTACCATTGGTAAACCTTGGAGCTCTTGCTAAGGAAGAAAAAAAGAAACCTATGCTGTCAATAAACATGCCATGAATAAACATGCCATAAATATACAAGCCTTGAAGAAACACGCCATAAACGAACATGGGGAAAAAAATCCATGAATAAACAACCACACCACACACAACCACACCACAAACAAATACGCCACAAGTATAAAAAACAACAACAGCCACACCACAAAATAACCACACCCTGCCTGTTGACCAGGGGGGGAGTGCTGGAGCCGGAGGGGACGGTGGAGATAAAGTTCCGGCGGAAGGATCTGGACAAGGTGATGCGGCGCCTTGACCCCAAGCTGAAGCAGCTGGGGGAGCAGGCCTCGGCCTCTGACCTCAGCGCGGAGAGGCGCGGGGAGCTGCAGGCCCAGATGAAGCAGACGGAGGACAGCCTGGCCCCTGTGTACCACACGGTGGCGCTGCACTTTGCCGACCTCCATGACACGCCCGGCCGCATGGAGGAGAAAGGGGTCATTTCGGTGAGTGTGCACAGAGTCAGATTTGGAATATATAGGGGTTTTTTTTATTTTATTTTTTATTTTATTAATTTCATTCAAAATTCAATTTTGACACAAAAATTTTGATTTGAATTATTGAAAGGGGTCATTTTTGTGAGTGCACAGAGTCAGATTCGGAATATATAGTTAAAATAATAATAATTGAAAAATAATCAAAATTCCATTCAAAATTCAATTCTGACACAAAAATTTTGATTTGAATTTTGAAAGGGGTCATTTCTGAGTGCACAGAGTCAGATTCAGAATGTGTACACATGTCTCATGTTGCTTTGGTGGTTACTTGTTGTTGTGTTGTTGTTCAGAATATGTGTTCAGATTCAGAATGTTTACACACGTCTCATGTTGCTTTAGTGGTTACTGTTGTTGTTGTTCAGAATATGTGTTCAGATTCAGAGTGTTTACACACGTCTTGTGTTGGTTTGTTGGTTACTGTTGTTGTTGTTCAGAATATGTGTTCAGATTCAGAGTGTTTACACACGTCTTGTGTTGGTTTGTTGGTTACTGTTGTTGTTGTTCAGAATATGTGTTCAGATTCAGAGTGTTTACACACGTCTTGTGTTGGTTTGTTGGTTACTGTTGTTGTTGTTCAGAATATGTGTTCAGATTCAGAGTGTTTACACACGTCTTGTGTTGGTTTGTTGGTTACTGTTGTTGTTGTTCAGAATATGTGTTCAGATTCAGAGTGTTTACACACGTCTTGTGTTGGTTTGTTGGTTACTGTTGTTGTTGTTCAGAATATGTGTTCAGATTCAGAGTGTTTACACACGTCTTGTGTTGGTTTGTTGGTTACTGTTGTTGTTGTTCAGAATATGTGTTCAGATTCAGAGTGTTTACACACGTCTCATGTTGCTTTGGTGGTTACTGTTGTTGTTGTTGTTCAGAATATGTGTTCAGATTCAGAGTGTTTACACACGTCTCATGTTGCTTTGGTGGTTACTGTTGTTGTTGTTGTTCAGAATATGTGTTCAGATTCAGAGTGTTACACACGTCTTGTGTTGGTTTGTTGGTTACTGTTGTTGTTGCTCTGGCAGAGGTGTGATCTGTGTGTGTGGCTGTGGCAGAGGTGTGATCTGTGTGTGTGGCTGTGGCAGAGGTGTGATCTGGCTGTGTGGCTGTGGCAGAGGTGTGATCTGTCTGTGTGTGTGTGGCTGTGGCAGAGGTGTGATCTGTCTGTGTGGCAGAGGTGTGATCTGTCTGTGTGGCTGTGGCAGAGGTGTGATCTGTCTGTGTGGCAGAGGTGTGATCTGTCTGTGTGGCTGTGGCAGAGGTGTGATCTGTGTGTGTGGCTGTGGCAGAGGTGTGATCTGTGTGTGTGGCTGTGGCAGAGGTGTGATCTGGCTGTGTGGCTGTGGCAGAGGTGTGAACTGTCTGTGTGGCTGTGGCAGAGGTGTGATCTGGCTGTGTGGCTGTGGCAGAGGTGTGATCTGTCTGTGTGGCTGTGGCAGAGGTGTGATCTGTCTGTGTGGTTGTGGCAGAGGTGTGATCTGTCTGTGTGGCTGTGGCAGAGGTGTGATCTGTGTGTGTGGCTGTGGCAGAGGTGTGATCTGTGTGTGTGTGGCTGTGGCAGAGGTTAGATCTGTGTGTGTGGCTGTGGCAGAGGTGTGAACTGTCTGTGTGGCTGTGGCAGAGGTGTGATCTGTCTGTGTGGCTGTGGCAGAGGTGTGAACTGTCTGTGTGGCTGTGGCAGAGGTGTGATCTGTGTGTGTGGCTGTGGCAGGATGTGATCCAGTGGCAGCAGAGTCGACAGTTCTTCTACTGGCGGTTGCGGCGGCGTCTGCTGGAAGCTCAGGCCCGCAGAAAGATGGAGCAGGGGGACTATCGCCTGGGGTCTCAGGCCCACCTCGACTCCATCCTCAACGATGGTTCACTGAAGATCAGGGACCGCTGAATGTGAGTGTGTGTGTGTGTGTGTGTGTGTTGTGTGTGTGTGTTGTTTGTGTGTGTGTGTGTGAGGGTGTGTGTGTGTGTGTGTGTGTGTGCGTGCATGTGTGCGTGTGTCAAAAATCAAAGTCAGAGTCAAGATTTTATTTCCAGATGGCACATTGAGTAAGCAATTAATTTGCTTTTTTTCATCAAGCCATCTATCTAGCAAAAAAATTTTAAACAAAAGAAAACAAAAATTTTTAAATGTGTGTGTGCGTGCTTGCATGCATGCGGATGTCACAGTGCACAAATCCAACATCACTCAGTAAGGCAGGCCTAGTTAAGAGTGCTAAATTTAGCGCGCTCCTTCCTTTTACCTAGTAGTCCGTGTGTGGTCAGCTCCTGCTATAAACAGCACCAGCTGGCCCCCATCTGGGCTGGGATGGGATAATTAGCAGCTGAAGGGAGCTGAAAGTGGGGGAAACTGACTGACAGCTGTGATGTGTGTGTGTGTGTGTGCAGGCGTACCAGTGGGAGGACGACAAGAAGGTGGTGAGCTGGCTGGAGGTTCAGCTGGAGGGGAAGGAGGGCCACTCTCTGCTGCACGACAACATCCGCTGCCTGCACAAGGACCACATCAAGGCCCGCATCAACCAGTATGTTATTTCTGTGCTTCTTTCTTTCTTTCTGTCTTTCTTTCAGTCTTTCTGTCTTTCCTCAGGTCCTCACTTGGCTTCAAGGAGGTGGGACCATAGTGTCATGTTCAGAACGTCAGACTGGTGGTCTGATGAGACAATAATTCTGATGATTCTATAAACCGAGGCCCTGTGTGTGAATGCACGCAGAACATCTTGCGCACACATTAAAACCCCATTCCGCCTTTTGGAAAAGCAGGCCATCATGTGCCGGTAGGAGCGGATGACAAAATTATTTTAAAAAAACAGCATGCACACGGGTGTCGTGTTTAGACACCATCCCTGAGGAAAAATGAAATAATGGGTAGGCGCTGCACTTGTGGCGACGCACTCTCCCCAGGGGAGAGCAGCCCAAATTTCATGCAGAGAAATCTGCTGTGACATAAAGTGGTATCAAAAAAATAATAAATAAATAAATGATTACCAGAGGTGTAGGTTCCAGTTTTCACTGAGGTGTCCATTTGGGGGGGGGGGGGGTTGTTCTCCTGGAGTTAACACACCATTCCCCTGCAGTCCTTTCCATGTGGCTGTAAACTGTGGTCCCATAGGCATATGCCTGCAGAATATTTTGTGCACAAGTTGTTGGGGTTTGGGGTTTTTTTTTTAAACCATCCATCCTTCGTGGAATAGTGAGCCAGCAGTTGCCAGTAGTGTGAATGACAAGAACGTAACACAGGACTCAGCCAGTGCCCTGAAGAGGGATGGTTCCAATAATAATAATAATAATATAAGGAATTCATATAGCACTGAATCCTGTAAAGCAAACAAATCAAATCGCTTGTATTCAAATCAGTCTCACGCATGCTACCATTCACAGTGGTTCTGCCCCATTCTGCCTGCTCCAGACTTATGACTGCCTGAAGCACACAGTGCAAGGAGCCAGAGGTTCCTCAAGCAGTGATGGGAAAATGGGGCTACTTTCAGGAGATGACTGATGAAGCCAGTTTCTGTATCCTCCTTGGCGGTGTACACAGAGAATGCTTGCCACTGCTGGGCTAAAGCTTTGAGGTTCTCCCATGGGGAGATTTGGGGTATACAGTCATTTACCCACCATTAGACTAGCCACTTTTTTACTTCGGGGGAGGGAGGGAGGGAGGTCATTTTTTTTAACATCTGCTTTCTCCGTAAAGACTGTGACAGTCTGTTGTCTCATACAGTCAGTGCTTTATGTCCTGTCTACTTTCACAAATAGTCTTCATCTTTTTTGTTGTTATCGTTTTGTCCCTTGGCTAGAGCTTCAAGGTTTACCAATGGTGAGATTCTGCATGTGTGATTATTTGCCCGCCATTAATTAACCCAAGCCGCCGCTGTAGTCTAGTGGTTAGGGCGTTGGACTCGTAATCTAAAGGTTGCGGGTTCGATCCCAGCTTTCGGTTATGGCGTTGTGCCCTTGGAAAAGGCACTTTACGGCTATTTTCTCACCCCACCCAGGTGTAAAAGGGGGTACCAACCTTGTGTTGGGGGTTAACCCTGCGATAGACTGGCGTCCTATCCAGGGGGGAGTCTATGACTCTCAGTCGCTTAACGCCACAGAAACCGGGATAAGCACCGGCCTGATGAGCCTTAGGCTCGGGACAGACTTTAACTTTAACTTATTAGTTAACCCTCTTAGTCCCGAACCGGGATTTGCCCAGATTGAATAATTACCCCCCCTAAGTTCCGATCCGGGATTTGCCAGGATTTACACACAGTAGATATCCATCAGGCTGTGGCCATCACCAATTGCTACCACATGTTAAACCTCTATCAGGCTAGAAGGAGAAACCCTGTAGAGTGTCTGGAAGTAATTATAGCTGCTGGTATGTACTTAGGAGGAAAAGGCGAGCAAGTGTGTGTGATTTCAGGATGGAATGCAAAATCTAGGGGCAGTTTGTGTTCAGAGAGTCTGAATGCAAGAGGGTTAAGGTAGCTGCTTTCTGTATTCAGTGTGTCTCTTTTTTTTTATGAAGATATTTTTTCCACAAAAAAAAAAAAAAAAAAAAGGTCGGACATACAGACTGGATGGTTTGTGATTGATGGCAGGGTGCTGGACGAAAACCCGGACGTTGCCATGGACACGGTGGCGCACATGATGCAGGCGCTGACGTCGGCGCAGCGAACAGAACTGTCACGTCTGCTGACCTCCATGGAGAACACAGACACCCCCGTCACCACCACAGACAACAGCCCTCACTCCTGACTGGCCACAGCCCCAGACCGTGCTGCTGTGTTCAGGGCTGCCCACTGCTGAAGAGAGAGAGAGAGGGAGACACTGACCGACTCCTGATTGACTGTTTGCCCTTTGATATTGGTCACCGTCCACTTGTCTGCTGGGGGGTGTGATAGGGGTAGTAGGGGTGGTGGTGGTGGAGGTTGTTGCTGTTGTGTGCATAATGTTTGTTACTAATATGCCGTCAGGGTCGGTTTTGAAAAACACAGAAGCAACTGTGATACAGGAATCAAAACAGGGCAGTGAGTGCCGGTGTGTATACATGTGTCTGATTGTGTGTGTATGATTATGCATGTGTGTGTGTGTGTGTGTGTTTATGTATGTACATGCATGCACGCACATGTGTGTGTGATTTTTGCATGCCTAAGGTTATTTTGACGGTCAAGAATTTATGTGCTTGTTTTCTGTTTCTGAAGTTTATCAATGACAGACAGTAGATTGCTTTACGCAGTGTATATATATATATATTTATAGTATTCTGAGCACAAACAACAAAATGAGTGTGCTGTAGGCATGGCATGGAGGCAGTGACATGCACAGTCAACCCTGGGGGTGACTCGTTTGCTCTTACCTCTGAATATGATGTCGACTATCATATGATCTCTTTCTAAACATTGCAATGGACATTTTCATTTAAAGATCAAGATTGTGTTGTAATTATCGTCACATTTATTTATTTGAATGGGTATCAGCTGGTTGTTTTGTTTTTTTTGTTTTGTACAATTTTTATATGAAAAAGATTATTTTGAGAGTGACCAGAATGAACAAAAAATGTTATTTGTGACTCAGAGTGACTGCAGTCATTGTGGCAATAATTTTTTCATTTTCACCATCTTTGTACCTTGTCATTTTTCCCATGTGAAAGAAAGTCTCTTATTCTTGGTGACCTCATTGCTGTGAATATTGAGGTGTGCTGAATCGGTCGTTATCGTTTGATGAGAATGGTATCTGTTGAAGAGAGGGGGTCAGTTAGATGTCAGTGACTGTTTTACATCAGCAATCGGTGCATTTTGATTCTCAATCCAGGCAACAGAAGATTGCGTGTGTGTGTGTGTGTGTACATGCATAGATCCATAGCGCACTTGTCCTGCAGTGAAAGTAGAATTTGCTGTCAAAAGCTCCTGAAGTAAAAGCTCCTGAAGACGCTTGATTCCTCAAGTGCCATTGTCCTATAAATGGTAAGGAGCAACAGTGCAGTACACTTTACTTTTCTGTGGAATGCCAAACTGCCACGAAAAATTTGTTACGTGCTTCGGTATCTTGTGAAAAAAGTGTTTATATACATAAATCATTTGTCATACTTTTCTGAGGCACTGTTTTCATTCAGTAGTTTAGTGGTTAAGTGCTTTGTCAGAACTTTGTCACTGTCATTGCCAAGTGTCACTAACACATGTTTGTATGAAGTAGTGTCTATTAGTCACGCATTGTGTTGTCATTTTGTGTGAATCCTACAGGCAATAGTGTTACATACGCAGAGGTGTCGGCAAAGAAACCAAAGCCTTCGTGGGTTGAAATGATCAAGAAATGGGTCACTTTTGTTGCTGCATTTTCATCTTGCAAAATGTGCAAGTCAAAAGGACAGCAGTGAATGATTAGGGGTCTCCAGGGGTGATGTGCTGTCACCAGCACTGTATCCTGTTTCGGGACTGACTGGTTTTCTGGTCCTGAGAGCTCAGAGGTTTTGCAAGAGTGTGTGTGTGTATGTGTGAAAAGCAGGAGTTGTTTTGGACACATGTTTTTGTCCATGGACATGCGTCTTTACTGATGTACCTGTTTTTCTGTGACTTAACAGGCTATTTATTGTTTTATCTTGGTTTACTTCTGTTCTGTGAAATTTCCTGTGTTGGTAGTAGCAAAGGAAGAGTCTTTCATGACAGTGTGGGTCTGTGTGTGCTGGGGGGGGGGGGGGGGGGTGGAAAGTTGTGTTGAGAGCTGTAACACAGATTTGTATTTGTGATACTTGCACAAAGACGGCATTTCATCGTTTATAATGCAATCTACGGAACAAGTTGTTTTATGGTGTAGACAGTAAATTTTCATTTTTGTCATTATTATTGTTATCATTATTAGCTTGTATTTCTAAAGTATTTATGGACATTCATATTAGAAAGTACTAAAGAAAAAAATCTTTTTTTGTGCATTTTTGCACTGAATCGTATGAATTTTTATGTTTGCTTTTTGTTTGAAGGGGGGGGGGGGGGATCATCAAATTTGTAGCAAATGACGCTTGATGTGACCAAAAACAAAATGTATATTATTCTAATACTCCACACTTATTGATTTATAACTTTGGGGGGGGGGGGGGGATGTTGTTGAGGACAGGTAAAGTGTTGAGAAAAATTATTATTATACTTCAGCATACTGTCGGTTACACAATGTGATCCCATTATTTTGTCAGGGATGTGACATTTCCCTTCCTTACCTGTGTTCCCTTGTCAGTGCAGTAAATGCCATGACCTCTTCTTACATGTCACAGGTGTCTGGAGAAAGAACAAAATTAAATGCATTTTGAGTCAGAAAAAAATCTGTGTGATCTGTGATGCATGGACTTCTCTGGAACATTTTGTCATCTTTTTTTAATGTATCCACATGCACCATGCCACCTCTCTCACAACACACACACACACACTTACACGGATTCCTACGCCAAGATGGCGAATGATAACTTTCAGGAGTTCTCATCTTCAAAAAAATATATTCCAGTGTGTGACTTAGGAAAAAATATGACTAGACCCAAACGACAGAATACCCTACTTAAAAAATCTGAACCAGCAAAAGAGAAAGGTGATAGAGGTGAGGTATGTGAAGATCAATAATTTCAAAATGTAAAAAGCCGAGCAATCGTGGAACATCAACTAGATCCAGATCTACTACTCGGACTGGTCGCAGCTCTGCCTCAGCTGTTTCATTGTCTCTCCCATTGGAGCAACCACACCATGTGATCATGGACTTGAAGAATACCGATGGGTTGTGTGAACGCATCTATGCTCTGGAAGAGACAGTAGAGAAGTTGTCAAAGAGCAACAATGCCCAACGCCCAACCTTAAGTGTGGCCATGCAGACAGACAAAGAAATAGCACCATCAACACTGGGCACCAAAAAATCCGATGCGGAGGTTCCAAAAGCATCTTCCTCAAATGATATAGGGGGCGTACTCACGAGAGAGTTTTGCAACAAGAAAAAAAGCACCATCACAAAATTGACAGGCAACTCCACAAAAAATGATGCACATTGCTCTAAAATGCAAGCTGGTGACGTCAAAAATCCAAATTCCAACTCTCTCCCCAAAGTTCTGTTTCTACATGACACAACTATGTCAAAAGTCAATGCAAGGCGCCTGGGTTATTCCTACGGTCTTAAAGTCTCATCAAAGAAGGCCTTTAAAATTGCTGACTGCAGAAGGGAAATCAAAAATATTTGTCCTGAAGACACGCTGGACTGCATGTACTACATGCAGGAGTCCATGATGTAAAAGGGTCTGACCCATCCACTGCATCCAAAGACATGGTTTCTGTAGTCAACCAGATCAAACCGACTCCCCAAAACAAAAGTAGTCGTCAGCAGAATTGCTCCCGTGAAGAACAAAGATCTTGAGGGAAAGAGACAGCTCTTTAATGCTCTTTTGTTTTCTGAACTTTCTCACCAGCAAGTGTCTATTCTCTCCCATGAAATATGAATGTGTATCATAACAAAATGATGAAAGATGACATTCATCCCTCAGATATAGGCACCAGCATCTGGCGGGAAACCTGGGTCCACATGTTCATCGTCTCTTCTGGGAGCGTCCAAGGAGAAGGCTTGCCAGGAATCTTCATCGAGGAATGCCCAACAGCTTGGAGAAAGGGCCCAACCAGTGGTATGGAGATCCTGCAGGGTTTGCCAGATTTCGTCAGCCATGGTCATTCCATCATCGCCAGTGGAATTCTTATGCCATCCATATGCCTGGTGCCTTTGCTCATGTTTATCACTGCAAAATGTGTTGAATTTCACCACTTATCATGAAGACTGCTTATGACTATATTGTAATTTTTCAATGGAATTGTAGATCTATCCTTTAGAAATTTGCTTCATATTGAAGCTCATCTCTCTTATCATGATTATTCAGTTCTTGCATTACAGTCTCTTAACTAGATGCTAACAAGCTTCCCAAATTTATAATTTTCATTATCCACCATTGTTCACTTGTAGCAGTGCAACCAAAAGAGTTCAAACAGCAGTGTACATTAGAGCAGATTTAAGTTACTCTCCTCTGTCTTTACCCCCTGTTCCAACATCTACAGATGAATTTTTTGCAACAGCAGTCACTGTCAAAGTAAACAAGCAAACTGATTTAAATGTAGTACTGTTATTATCCGAAGGGTCCAAAAGCAGAAAATACAGACTGGATTAAACACATTGATCTTATAAGTAAAAAATGGATAGTTCTTGGAGATTTAATGCACATGCTCCATTTTGGGAACCAAATTGTTGCAATGTGACATGTAACAGATTAATAGAAAATATAATTGATTCAGAGTTGATTCTTCTAAATGATGGTAGTATAACAAGATTACCTGACATTGCAAGCCATAAACCATCATCAATCAATTTATCTTTAGTATTGCCTGAAATAGGAGTTAATGCAGTCTGGAACACCTATGATGATACATTAGGAAGTGACCATTTTCCTATAATACTACAGTTAAAAGAAACTATGGTTGAAAAAAGAAGCCAAGATTGACATATAATCCCTAAATTTGTTTATAGTTGTGCTGATTGGGAACGGTATCAGTCCATATTATCTAATATAAAAATGTTCATATTTTTTAGATGAAACTATTGATTCATCATATGACAAATTTTGCAAAGCTGTTTTACAGGCAGCAGAAAAATCTATTCCCAAATGCAAAATGAGCAAGACTGGAAGTACTGTGGGAATGTGTGGTGGAATAATGAATGTGGGGAAGCAGTCTGCTTAAAAAAAAATTAGCTTTTAAAAAATGGTTGCATAACAGATCAGAAGTAAACTTCATTAATATGAAGAGGGCTAAAAATCATAGTAATAGAGTTGTGGCTATAGCCAAGAAAACTTATTTTTCAAACTTTTGTAGGGAACAAATATATGAATCAAAAGATTTACATAAAGTGTGGAAAAAAGTTTTTTTTTAATGAAAAATGGAAACATTTTGCCTGTCTTTCCAATAAAACTCTATGATAATGAAATGCCTTCCTCATTAGACAAAGCTGAAGCATTTGTAAAGTCCTTTTCAGATAACAACAGTCTGTCAAATCTGAATCCAACTGACAAAGGCTTTAGAGAGACAGAAGAAAGAAAAGATGAATATAAAGATCCGGTTTCCAAACAAGACTGCTTTTTAAATTCTTCTATTAGTTTCAAAGAATTTAATGAAGCTTTAGATTCATTCTCTTCAAATTACAGTGCTGTGGGCATTGATGGCATTTCATACCAATTATTACAGCACTTGCCTTTAAAATGGATGGAATTACTACATTCATTTTACCAAAAATGTTGGTTAAATGGAACTCTCCCTACGCCCTGGAAGAGGTCAATTATAATACCAGTTCCAAAAAAGGGCAAACCTAAATCATGTATTAATAGTTACAGACCAATAGCATTAACCTCGCAGGTGGGAAAAGTTTTACAAAAAATCGTCCAAAGACGCCTTTTGTATTTCTGTGAAAAGGAAAATATAATTCCAGTGAATCAGGCTGGGTTCAGAAAAGGTCGATGTACAACAGATCATCTAGTAAAGCTTACAAGTCATAATAAATACCAGTTTGCACACAGAAAAAGCACACTTGCCACTTTCTTTGACATTAGTAAAGCTTATGATAGCGTATGGCATGCTAGATTATTATACAAACTGAAGCTAATTGGAGTTAATGGTGAAATGTATCAATATTTTATGGGTTTTCTATCAGAAAGATCGATGAGTGCAAGAGTTGGATCAGAGTATTCATCTTTCAAAAGTATTGATATTGGTATTCCTCAGGGGTCAATAATAGCTCCTATATTGTTTTCAATTCTTATTCATGACCTCCCGAAAGTTCTGTCAAATAATATAAAACTAGCACAATATACTGATGATATTGCTATTTGGATGAATACAAGCATTAGGAAACATACTTCTAAGAGAATTTTAAATCGTATCAATAAAATCGATCAATTAGAAATAGATAAATTAGATACTTATATGAAAGAAAATGGTCTTTCTCTTTCAGGTGAAAAAACTAAATTAATGCTATTTCTAAATGGTGAAAATCCTACTTGCTTACCAGCATTACACATAAATGGGAAACCTTGAAATATTCTCAAAATGTTAAGTTTCTTGGTGTTCATTTAAACCCCAAATTAAATTGGAGATTCCATATTGAGAGTCTAGTAAACAAAAACAAGGAAACGATTAAACCTTCTCAAAATTATTGCTGTTCAGCTGTGGGGTCAGGACACAAAGACTCTCCTTCACTTAGCAACTAGTCTAGTCAGATCAACGTTGGTTTATGGGCAGGAGGTTTACTATTCAGCTCCACCTTCTTTATTGAAAAAGCTACAAAGCATTGACAGTAAATCAATCAAACTAGCTCTTGGAGTTCCAGTGCATACAAATACACTGAATGCATATAGAGAGGTCAATTTACTTTCTCTATCAGATCACTGTCATTTATCTGTAGCTAAGCTTGTTACAAGAAGTCTTTCAGTATCAAACTCATTAAAAACTGAAGTACTCATTAATTCAGCCAAGGATTATCCTAAGCGGGCCCAACATATCTCATCACTTTGTCCAATTCATAATTTCATAGATGACTTACTGTCAGAGTGTAATATTGACATTTCTTCAATACCCATTGTTCCAATAGTACCTAAGATACCACAATGGGAACATAAGGAGGCTAAATTTGATATTGATTGTACCAGTCACAAAAAAGATGAAAATATTAATATGTTGACTTCTGATGTAAAACAACATCTTGAAACAAATTATCTAAACCATCTAAAAGTGTTTACAGATGGTTCTGTTTATGATTTAAAAGCAGGATCAGGTTTCTTTATTCCTGCTCTGAAGATACAAAAATCATTCTGTTTAGGGAAGGGTTTCTCAATATTCAGCGCTGAGCTCTATGCCATACTTATTTTACATTTTTTCACATCATTTTTTGTGTTGACTCGAAGTCTGTACTATATAGTTTACAAGATTGGCACTCAAAAGTAAGGGCAGATTTATTATTTGAAATAAAATATCTGATGCATTGTATCATGACAAAAGGTATCAGAATAGATTTTTGCTGGATTCCTTCTCACTGTGGTATATACTGGAATGAAATAGCAGACAATCTTGCAAAACAAGGTGCAAAAAGAGATTGCCCAGCTCATAACTTAAAAAATGATTTTCGTGAAATTAATTCATTATTGGTAAATCAGGTACACAAGAATAACTTCCATGGAAAATTAGAAATACTAGGCTTTCCAAGACATATCACTAACATCATTTATAAGTTGCGATTAAATTCTTGGAAGACCAAATATTCTCGAAATGTAACTTGCTCCTGTTCTGAGCCATTATCTTGTGAACATATTCTTTTTCAATGTTCAGTTTTTAATTCAGTTTACAAAGAAAATGGCATTGAAATTCAAAGGGAACCATTGAATATAATTTCGCGAAAACTGTTGATTACTGATGTTGCTAGGATTATTTCCAAGTCTTCTGTAAATATTTTATGGTAGGGTTTTTGTTTGTTTGTTCATTTGTTTGTTTAGTCTAATATCACCAAGTGTGAACAGACTCTAAATTAAACAACAACAACAACAACAACACACTTACACACACACACCATTCCATTCCATACAGAAACCACTTCAAACGGACATTTAACAAAATCTTGTTTATTGCAAAAACTCCTTCATACTGTTATAGTTGGCTATGTAAACTGCCTAAGAGTGAGATAAAAATATATTTCCAGGTTCCATTTGCACAAAGCCAGTGTAATGACACAAGCTATTCCATGCCATTATAAGACTATGATAAACGGCATACTGCAGCAAAACGCTATCCACACTGAAGCCAAACTGTCCTAGCTAAATTAGCACACACCACACTGTATCCGATTTAGATCTTGACTATATACCACACTGCAATCACACATTTTCTGGACTATTTTAGTACCACACAGCAGCTGAAGGTCACCTTGACTATGTACCACACTGAACCAACATGATTTATTAATCATCCTATTTATCACACAGCAGTTAAAATGCCTTCTTGATGGAACGCACAGCTCAACTTGATTTTTTAATACAACAACACTGCAGACAAACTTGTTCTGATTATCTACCATATTGCAACCAGATTTTTTTATGTTGACTATACACACTAATCCACCAAAACTTTGTCATGCCTAAATACCACACTGTGACCCAACTTGCTCCTCATTGTGTGCACCATACTGCAGCCAATTTTTATCTGCACTTTGATTATTCTGTTTAGACTTTGATTATTCTGTTGAGACTTTGATCATTCTGTTAGACTTTGATTCATTCCGTTTAGACTTTGATCATTCCGTTAGACTTTGATCATTCCATTTAGACTTTGATCATGCTGTTTAGACTTTGATCACTCTGTTGAGACTTTGATTATTCTGTTTAGACTTTGATCATTCCGTTTTGACTTTGATCATTCCGTTTAGACTTTGATTATTCTGTTTGGGCCAACCCAGTGCGTTACAACAAAACCAAAGAAAAGAAAAGGAAATGTCACTTCAAAAATGATTACTTTTGTGCATGCGCTGTTTTCTTCTTCAGACATGAATGTATCACAATAATATAGCTTCATAACAATAGTATACTCATACTATTAAATTAAAATAATATTTGAAATGGTAAAAATAAGAAAATGACAGAGTGACATGAAACCAAAACAGCAAAGTTATATAAACGGTTAAAGATAACAGAGGGGACAAAAACCAACAATCTGGCTTCTGTTGTGGCCTTTAAGGCTTATGTTCTAAAGAAACTGAAAAAGTTGTGTACATATAGAATCTATGAATTTGTCCAAAATACACTTCTTTACAAACAAAAAGACAACAAAAAAGTGTGGTGTCTTTATCTTACTCTTTTTTTTTAAAATAATTCTTTAGCACCTGAAAATGAAATGGCTTACAACCTTACTCAAGTATATCAACGTAAACTTTTCATGAGGCAACTGAAAAGTATATTGGCAACACTTCTGACATATACAAAAAATATTTCAGAATAATTGTTGAGTTTCATGGCTGAAATGGCACACTCTTGGCATATTCCATCTGGCCAACAGCCAATGATGAATGGTGGATATACATGGATTTAATTGACTTGAGGCCAAAATGAAGTGAAAGAATATATTTATTGTATTTTAATTCAGTCCATTATGAAGTAGTATGTCTACAACAGTGACAGGTTGAAGAATGCAATAAAAACATGTAAATATATTATCTGTCATGACAAATGCCACCACATAATATTATATTATTGTTTGTGCACGTTTTGGCTCTTCAGCCTTCAACAGAGCAAACAGACAGACAGATAAACCATCCATGTTACAAAGAAAACAGAGCACTTCACATGTGAACTGGCCATCTGAAGCCAGTCAGCACTGGGTCACAGAGGGAGCCTAGGTTCGTTCACATCCATGCCAACCATGACCATTACATGCCAAGTCCAAATTCTCAGCCATGTCTTGGTAAGTGGCCTTGTTTTCTGTGTAGCTTTCAGTATGGCTACTTGTTTGTCTGTGAAGTCTGCAGAGATGAAATGCACATAGACAAAAACCAGTTACGTTCCTAGCTCTCTTTTGTGGTGGTGACTGGTGTATCCATCCATCTGTATGGTTTTGTGGAGAAATACGATCATACTAAGACATGAAGAAAGAAACAAGTTTTGTGCTAAGGGATGTTTAACACTTATTTCCATACTCAGCAAACTTGCTCTGCAGTCATATCCAAAAACTGCCAGCCACACACACAAAAAAAGTTTATCAAGACATGTCAGTTGGCTCTAGGTTAAGTACACACTATAAAAAAAAAAATGAATTAGCAACATGCTACAGACACATGTGTAGGCTACACACTACAAATGCCTGTTTTTCACACAACACAGAGCTGCTTCAAGTTTGATAGTACACAAAAATTAAAATTGGTTTTTCAAATTGCTGATATCCAATCTGATATGATCACTGATATGGGGAGGAAAAGAAGTGAGAGTTATCAAGAAAACAGAAAAAAGGTAAAGACTACATCTCTGAAGCTGACAGCTGGAATAAAGAGTACAGAGAAAAAAAACAAAGCTCTAGAAATCAGCTGGTACACTGGAGTCATAAAAAGAAAAAAATGATAATAATGATGAAGTAGAAGACTTCAACTCCTTTACAATAAAGTTATCACACATTCTACAAAAAAAACAACAACTTCCCATCAAAATCAAATCAAAATACACACCATCGTTGTTCAGTTATGGATCACAATGGACGAGACATGTGTTTGTCTCATAAAGTACTATGGCCAATAACAATCTGCTCTATACACATTTTTTTCATTTTACACAGATCATTTCATCATAAAATATCTCGATACATGACACAAAAGGGCTGGTTTGGGTTTTTTTCTCAACTACCTTTTCAAAGAAACATGACACTGTTCACTTCAGTTTTTAAAGAAGATCAACTGTGCATTACAAATGCATTTTTAAAACCATGTTAGATTTTTTTGAACAGAAGCATTAAGTTAGTTTTTTTTTTGTATTGCTTGTAATTGCAGTTTTCAGAAATACTTGCCACAAAGAACAAACACCTGGCAGCAACAACCTTGATTTATCACCATCCTCTTTATCCTACATTTTCAGGGTCTATGACATTATCCTTTGATAAAAAAAAAAAAAGAAAAAAAGAAAAAAGAAATCTGCCTACGTATTTTCAGGATCTATGACTTTACTTTTTGATGAAAAAAACAAAACCCTGCCTTACTGTTAAGTATCTAAGGCGCATACCCAATTCTCCAGATATTGACAATGCTGTGGGAGAACCAAATGATTTCTGCAGTTTTAGCTCACACATAATCACATTTGATGACGCTCTCTGACCTGAAGCTGACATAATGCTGAAAAAAACAAACTTGTGTAAAAATGCTTTAACCCAACATGAAAGACTGATAAGTCGAGTGATGTGGTCATTTTTTTTTTTAACAGCTGAAACACAGCTGTCAACATTGCAAAATGGAATAACTATTGCAACCAGACAACAAACTCAGATGTGACTTTTGTTTTGATCATAATGCTGCTTAAAAGGTTGTTCAATACAAAAGTATGGAAAATAACCTGTGACCAGTCAAATTTGTGGTTTTTAAATTAGTTTTACTACCAACCCCCCCCCCCCCCCCCTTTAATTCACAAGTTATTTTTCAGTCTGATATACAGAACCCACATCATTTCAAGCGTGCTGCTTTCCATCACAAAAAGTTTTTAAAAGAAAAAAAATTCCACATAGGCACACCCCCCCCCCCCCCCACACCTTCCCCAAGCCTTCCAAGTGTGGACACTGTGTAGCCTGCAACTGAGGTAATGAGTAACACTCAACTGACTATTGCAGACACACAGTGCCAATTCAACAGTGACATGAACTACATTCAGGTGAAAAAAAACAATTTCTATGCTTTATTCAAGGTATGCCTACTACTTTGAAAGATTGCCACGAGAACTAAAAACACAACCAATATTGCAGTCATCTGAAACATTACCAACACCAAATATTGCAGTCAATACTGAAGACATTCTTCCACTAAGATGTTGTGAATCATCAAAGCAACACCATACACTGCAAGTCAGTATTGAAAATACTTTCTCATCAACATGTTACTTTTCACTGAAACAACAAACCTAAAAGAAAAAAAAAAGATGAGAGGATGGGTGAGTGGGGGGAATTGAAACGAAAGCCAAATGATAACATGAAAAAAAAATCCTCCCCTCCTCCCCCCAAAACAAATACTTCATTTTACCAGAGTTGACGTATGAGAGAACATCCCGTACACAATGGTTATGGTCTTAACAAGGTGCGCACGACTGAAACCATGGAGAATTTCACACTGAGGAAACCAATCCTGCTCTTCCCTTAACACCCCTGCACCAACTCCCCCCCCCCCCCCCCCCAAAATCCTTCATCCCATCCTCCACCTCCCCCACCTCCCCCCTGATTGATCCCATCCTAATTCATGGCACAATCCTAAGATATTTTTTTGTCAATCTATCTCGATCAATAACATAAAAATAAAATAAAAATTAAAATTAAAAAAATCACGGAAATAAACCAATAGGTTTTTCCCGTGTCCACAACCCAATATTCATATTGAAACAAAACTGTACAATAAAACCAAAGATGAAAATGAAAAATAATGCTTTATACAGTGTCTCTTACAAGAAAAAATTGATCGGCTTAAACGTAAATTTGTGTGGTATGACACAGTTGATGATCATTTCTTCTTAACGTGTTAGAGAGAGAGAGAGAGAGAGAGAGAGAGAGAGAGAGAGAAGAGAGAGAGAGAGAGAAGAGAGAGAAGAGAGAGAGAAGAGAGAGAGAGAGAGAGAGAGAGAAGAGAGAGAGAGAGAGAGAGAGAGAGAGAGAGAGAGAGAGAGAGAGAGAGAGAGAGAGAGAGAAGAGAAAAATCAGATACGAACAAACATGACAAATCATTTCCAAAAGCAAACACCAATAGCTCTCTGCATACACTTTACCCAAAGCAATCTTCACTACCTATGCAGGCCTTTCTCTCCCCGACCCTCTCTCCTTACAGAGAACAGCCCTAAAAGGCAACAAACTGTATGCAAAACCAAGAGCATAGCAAAACAAGTCCTCTTCTTCCACAGTCTAACACAGCCTGCAGTGTTCCTGAAGAAGAAATGACCAAAGATTTCATAGCACAGCACTCGGGTGATTTTTTTTTTTTTTTTTTGCCCACTGTTTCAGAACAGCAAAACAAAAAATGATGAACAATATATAAATAACAGACCAAAAAATCCAATCTGGAAATTGCAAACGAGCTAAAAAAAAAAAAAGCTATGCTTCATAAACATAAAAAAAGAAAAAAAATCTCTCACAGAAAGGGGTTGGTCCCCAAAGCGATGGCTGCTAACAAGCGTTCTATCACAGAAACTGCGCAAACAACAAACTGCTTGAAAAACAAATAAATAAATAAATAAACAACAGCATGATGATCAATAACGCCTCACAGCTGATCTGTTCCTGTCAGACACATGCTGTCAAAATTCAGAGATCCCTAAATCACTTTGTGATATGAGGTTCTGCTTCAATAAAACAAATTCATTTTTTTCCCTTGTGGTTTGATTCTAATGGATGGTGGTCACTCACTCACTTGCAGAATTTTGATATGACTGAGTCAGGACTGCAAAAGCAGTTCAACATCTCAGATCGACTACGCCAACAAAGCGCTAAAAGCCGTGTCATCTACCTTAGTAAGTACTAATGCTATGCCCTTCAAGCTGCAGACCAACCACACCATGCAAGTCAATACTTTGTTGAGTGAGCACCACACACACACCTGCATTATACACACACACACAACACACACACACACCTTTCTTTATCTAGCTGTTTAGGTCAGTCACTACTCTGCACAAGGCTGACTGACCTGCTACTCTCTCCTTTTCCTCGACACGTCTGTGACACCAACACTAAGACAACATATGGCAGACAATATAGATGTACAATCTAAACCCATGTTAAAATAATAATAAGAAGAAAAAAAATCCACACATTCACATCTATATATATACAAAAGAACAGTGCTTTGTCCAACAAGTGACCTGACTCCATGTTTGTGAGTGAAAACATAATAACTGAAATACTGCCGAAAGAACAACTGATTGTGTATGAGCGAAAAAAACATGTTACCACAGTATTGCCAAAAGAAAAAAGAACAACATCTGTACTGAGTGATCAGCTCTGACTGTAGGGGTGTGAGGGGAATGGAGAGGTGGCGGTGGTGGTGGGGTATATGAAGATGACAGTGGGCCATGACAAGCGCAAAGGCCACACAGAAGATGTGATGGTGACGGTGAACATGTTTCCACAGGCCAGGGTGGTCCTAATGAGGGCTCCACAGGGTGATCCTAATGATGCCTCCACAGGGTAATGATCCTAATGATGCCTCCACAGGGTAATGATCCTAATGATGCCTCCACAGGGTGATGATCCTAATGATGCCTCCACAGGGTGATGATCCTAATGATGCCTCCACAGGGTGATGATCCTAATGATGCCTCCACAGGTGATGACCAATGATGCCTCCACAGGGTGATGATCCTAATGATGCCTCCACAGGGTGATGATCCTAATGATGCCTCCACAGGTGATGATCCTAATGATGCCTCCACAGGGTGATGATCCTAATGATGCCTCCACAGGTGATGATCCTAATGATGCCTCCACACGGGTAATGATCCTAATGATGCCTCCACAGGGTGATGATCCTAATGATGCCTCCACAGGGTGATGATCCTAATGATGCCTCCACAGGGTAATGATCCTAATGATGCCTCCACAGGGTGATGATCCTAATGATGCCTCCACAGGGTGATGATCCTAATGATGCCTCCACAGGGTGATGATCCTAATGATGCCTCCACAGGGTGATGATCCTAATGAGGGCTCCACCTCTCCAGCTCCATGTTGTGGGGTACACAAAGACAGCTGACTTCACTCTTCACCAGGATGGACACTCTGCAACACCACCATGGTGCAACAACAAAATGTCATTTCCAGGACAAAATATCATTTCATTTCCAGGACAAAATTTCATTTCCAGAACAAAATATCATTTCCAGGACAAAATATTTCCAGGACAAAATATCATTTCCAGGACAAAATATTTCCAGGACAAAATATCATTTCCAGGACATAATATTTCCAGGACAAAATATCATTTCCAGGACAAAATATTTCCAGGACAAAATATCATTTCCAGGGCAAAATATCATTCCAAGACAAAATATTCTGGGGGATATGAAATTAACGATACTCCAATCTCCGGATGTGGGCGTGTGAGAGTGCTCACAACATAACCCACTCATTACACAATGCAATGATATAATGTAGAGTAATGCAAGCCAAAATTCACACATCTTCCCACCCTGAAAAAGCCCAAAGCGCTAAGATACAGTTGAATAGGTGGACCCAAATAAAATAACTATAGTGTAAAAGAAAAAAAAAGTAGGACAAGTTATGGATAGGTCTAATAGAAAACAACAATCACGATATGAGAAAAGAACTATCAGTCAGAATAATATTTAAATACATCAGAATCAATGACATACAATGATACATACACTCACTCACTCTCTCTAAAAGTGTATCCCATACAAAGCTAGGCACACAAAGGTACGTGTGCACACACACACATGCATGCATGCTCACACACATACACAGTACAGGGTTCGCGATAACCGGTAATTGTCGGTATTTTACCGATTGTAAACAGGGAATACTGAAAATTTTCGAAGCAGCCGGTACCGCGAACCGGTTCTGTTTGCCTGTGACCGATTAGATTTCCGTCTCAAAAAAAAAAAGAAGTCTGAAGTGACATTTTCTGACAGTCTGTCATGCGCCTGTACTGTGCTTACCGCACCTACCCCTTCCCACCCCTTTCGACGACCATCTTTAGCGCCAGCCTCATTATTAGCCTAGCACGCAGAACAGCAAGCTTTACTGTGAAAGAATAGAGCTTCGCGCTCTTCTCGGCATGACAGCGACTTCCATTCACATCAAGTAAATGGGGCCTAGATTTATTTATTCTGTATTCTTTTAATCTTTTATATCGAGGATAATGGAATAAGCACTCCTGTGCCTTTTCACATCCAGTCCCCGTGTGTATGCAGTTTTGTAAATGTAATCCGTTCCCACCGGCACACGAAAAGCGAAAAGCGAGGGTCTATGACTATGAATTTGCGCGTTGCTTTCAGAGAGAAGAGTCGAAAACCAAATCTAAAATGAACAAAGATCTAGATGAGCGCTAAGCATAGAAACAAGAAAGAAGAATATAAGTCACACAAATGATGCCATGCAAAACAACAGACGGACACGGACAGTGGCACAGGCGCTAGAAAAAAAATCCTATTTCCTTCGTGGCTTCATGCCCAAGAAGTGAGTGGCAGCAGCACGGCAGTCAAAGTCCTGAGATTCGCGTTCAATTTAGATTTTGTTTTGCTGCCCAACAATCCCCCCCTCCCCCACCCCCTCACTGAAAGTTTCGTTTTGTTCACAGTACATACCGGATTTTATTTTCTGGGGACCGATTTTGGGGGAGTTGGTCAAGATGTCTCTGAAATGGCAACTCGCAGTACCGGTTTTAAAAAATCCTAGCCGAACCCTGACAGTATGCTTGTAAACGTGAATGTTCTTGCACTGACTATTTGTATTTAACTAAGCCCCTAACCCTTTTTTTTTTATTATTATTATTCTCTTACTCAACAACAACAACAAAACCCTCAAGAAAATGTGTAACTTGTTTTTCACAAAGACAGACAGAATGTACACCATACAGAGCCACTGCACCTACTGTAGTACTGAACTTACCAACAGTTTGGTGGATGATCAGGTCACTCGCTGTTTTGAGTCTGCAATACACCAAAATCATTTACGTCAACTTCTGAATTTCACCCCACAATTATAACAATCTTGCAATACACCAAAATCATTTGCGCAAACTCCTGAATTTCACCCCACAATTATACCAATCGTACATTAAAAAAAAAATTTCAATGTCAAATCTACAGCCCTGCATGGTAAGTGACATTTTGTGACAAGCAATTCAAATAACAGTGCTAGCTCTTGTACATTGACAGATGATGGCTTTCCATTGATACAACATTAATTTCTGATTTTTTAATCAAGTCATACAAAACTGTTGTTTTGTTTTCTTTTCTTTTTCTATTTTCTTCAAAATACTTCATCGTCCATCTGGGTCATTTGCTTCTTGCCTGCTGTACCTGTGTAGTTCAAGTCACTCGCTCCCTCTCTAGCAGAACATCACATTCAAAGCAAGGCACACAAAAGTATGTGTGAACACACACACACATGCATGCACGCTCACAGACATACACAATATGCTTGTAAACTTGAGTGTTTTTGTTGAAGTCACAGTGAGTTTTTTTTCTTTTTAAATTTTAGATGGTATGTTGAATAAGCAAAACATGAGCCTTTCTTCCCATCAAGCAATCCATAAAAAGTTATAAAAAAACAAAAAAGGAAACAGAATTAACAATAAACGTACATGTGTTATGATGCATTACACACCATTTCACTTTTCAGTCACTAGCATTCTCCGAGTACAACTTGAGCTGCTTTTCCTGTGTAGAGTATGCAACCACAGCACAGACAGTATTGTATTGTATTGTATTGTATTGTATGTATGTATTGTATATATTTGCATTGTATCACATTGCATTGTATCATATCTATCCTGCTTTCAGTCACAGCAGATTTTTCTACATAAATTCAAACAGCTTCCCCTAAAGCAAGCACATTGCTGCCATAAGAGAAGCACCGTCCTTTTTTTTTTTGTTGTTGTTGCAATTATTATTTTCCTGTCTGAATGTTTATAAATATATAAAGCTGTATAATAAATATTTTTCTAAACAGTTTTGCCATGGTCAACTCCTTCTTTTGTTAATGTTTTTCCCAAACATAAACTGCAAGCTGCGATGAGGCACTTCAGTTCACTGTCACCTCCAAGAGACTGACCCAGACCTGTAACCCTCAGGATCTGGTGACAGGAGAGAGAGAAATTACACTAGGTCTTTAGAAACATGACCTGAACTATACTCCTTTTCCAAAACAGATACTTTAACACTGTCCTAACATTCCACAGGATTGTTTCCCCTGACTCCTCACCTCCTTCCTCTTGTTTCTGGTAGCTAAAAAAAAAAATCTGAAAAGCATTTCTGACAACAGTGACAGGAAACTAAGAAGCATGCTCTGCTACATGTCAGTAGAATGTTCATTCCAGAGCTGGCCACACACAATCTTGGTGACATTTTTCATACAGAAAAAAAACAACAACACACAACAGAAAATGTTAGATTAGGGATGACTCTGATGCACACTTTGATGAAGCCGGATGCTCTGTAACCTGCAATGCATGCATTCATTTTAGGAGGACTCAACCCTAACACCACATGCGCGCAATTAATCTTAAGCACATGCTATTATATATATATCAATATATATATATATATATATAATATTTTTATATTTTAACATTTAAAAAACACAAAAACTCATTTGGGGGGAAACTAATGATCATTCTGAAAATTTAGTATTTAAAAAATGTGTTAAAATGAACAGAAAATAAGCAAAATGCTTAAAAAAAAAAGTTAAGTCATGTATATCTACTCCAGAGAAAAACAGTCAAACATAAAATACAGTTTTCACCCAAGCATGCCAATTCACCAACAATCTCACAGCTAAAGAAGAAAAAAAACAAAAAAAACAACCAACAATAAATCACATCGCTGAATTTATCATCACATGACTTAAACAACAGCTTATGTCACACTATGAAGTCAGAAACAAGCAATTTTATTAAATATTAACTGCACACAGGTTGTCCATGCTGTTAATCACTGGTTTGGGGGCAGTATTCCAATTTTTTTTTTTAAACCAAAAAAAAGGCAGCACTTCATGTTAAAAAGGAGAGAAAAAAAACCCAGGAGTCACACGTTACAACACAACTCTTGTCAGTTTGGGCATTCCGTGACATCAACTGCCACTGACACTAACAACCGACAAACTATCCATTCCATGCCAAAACCACACCCAGGGCAGGCAGAGCAGGCAAGGCAGAGCAGCATGTCAAGAGAAGCCACGGCATCAGGCTTTCCCTCTCAAGGATGCAGCAGGGTTACCTTTTCTTCTTCTCTCATCACACATCCCGAGCGCGTCTCCTGCGACGCCTTGCTTCCCTGTCGTCCTCCTCTGCTGCCGGAGCCTCGGCCTCCTCCTGCTTCTGCCTCTCCTCTCGGCGCCGTCTGCGTCGCGCCTCTCTGTCATCCTCTTCTGGCTCCGGCTCTGCCGGTGCAGAAGCTTCCTCCCGGCGACGGCGACGCCTGGCTTCACGATCGTCTTCCGCCGGCTTTTCTTCTTCCGCCGGTTCTCCTCTTCCCTCCTCGTCGGCGGCGACGTCTGGCGGCCACGCTGTCCTCTTCCGGCTTCTCTTCCTCGGCTTCCTCCGCCTGCCGCTCTGCTCTCAAGCGCTTCAGTCGTTCTGCCGGGCTTTCTTCCTCCTTCTCTTCTTCTTTTTTTTCCTCTTTCTTCTCTTCTTCCTTCTTCTTGTCTTCTTTCTTTTCTTCCTCGGGTTCTGCCTGTTCCCTTTCCGCTCTGCGCCGTCGCAGTCTTTCTGCGGGGCTTTCCTCCTCCTCCTCCGCTGCTCCCTCTCTTTCCGCTTTCAGGCGTTTCAGTCTCTCCGCCGGGCTCTCTTCTTCTTTTTTCTCTTCTTTTTTCTCCTCTTCTTTTTTCTCTTCTTTTTTCTCCTCTTCTTTTTTCTCTTCTTCTTCTTTTTGTCTCTCCCCTTCCTTTTCTGCTCTCAGACGTCTCAGTCGCTCGGCTGGCGTTTCTTCCTTCTTCTCTTCTTCTTCTCTTCTTCGGCATCCTCCCCTTCTTTCTCCGCTCTCAAACGTTTCAGCCGCTCCGCTGGAGTTTCCTCTTTTTTCTCTTCTTTCTCTTCCTCACATCTTCCCATCACGTTCTTGCCTCAGGCGTTTCAGTCTCTCGGCTGGAGTTTCTTCCTTCTTTTTTCTTTCTCTTCTTCGCGTCCTCTTCCCTCGTTCTCTGCTCTCAGACGTTTCAGTCTTCAGCCGGAGTTTCTTCCTTCTTTTCTTCCCTCAGCCTCTTCCCCATCCCGTTCTGCCTTCAGGCGTTTCAGTCTCTCCGGCCGGTGTTTCTTCCTTCTTCTCTTCTTCCTTCTCTTCTTCAGCCTCTTCCCCATCACGTTCTGCCTTCAGCCGTTTCAATCTCTCGGCCGGTGTTTCTTCCTTCTTCTTCTCTTCTTTCTTCTCTTCTTCGGCGTCCTCTCCCTCTTTCTCCGCTCTCAGACGCCTCAGTCTTTCAGCAGGAGTTTCTTCCTTTTTTCTTCCTCAGCCTCTTCCCCATCACGTTCTGCCTTCAGGCGTTTCAGTCTCTCGGCTGGCGTTTCTTCTTTTTCTCTTCTTTCTCTTCCTCAGCGCTCCTCCCCATCACGTTCTGCCTTCAGCCGTTTCAGTCTCTCGGCCGGACTCTCCTCTTCTTTCTTCTTCTCTTCCTCCTCCTCCTTTTTCTCTTTTTCTTTTTTGTCTTCATCCTCTCCAAAGTCCAGCTCCTCTTCTTCGTCCTCGTCCCTCAGTTTCTTGAACCTCGACGCTAGCGTTGCTGTAGGGTCTTCCTTCTTCTTTCCTTCCTCCTTGTCCTCCTTGGCTTTCTTCTCTTTCTCTTCATCCTTTTCCCCCTCTTCTTCTTCCTTCTTCTCTTCCTTGTCCTCCTCTGTTTTCTCCTCCCCTTCCTTCTCTTCATCCCCTTTTTCTTTCTCTTCCTCCTCTTTGCTCTGTCAAAGGACAAGTCAAGATACAGGGTCATTTCACATTCACTACCCCCCACCCCCACATCCCACCCCCTTTTAAAATTTCACGTTTTTGAAACACTATCACAGTTATTACCATTCATACACTCCGTTTTTACTTCTCTTGTTATCAAAAAGAGCATAAAACATGCATAGATACTTTTTGGGGGTCCATTTCAAGTTGGTTTTTTTTTCATTTAAAAAACTTTTTCCAACAGGCAGGCAAACAGACAAACACACACTCACATACAAACACTTGTGTGCGTGCCTGCATGCATGTGTGCGTGCCTGTGTGTGAGTGTGTGTGCATACCCATTATGTGTGTGTGTGTGTGTCTGTGTGTGTGTGTGCATGTGTGATGTGTGTGTGTGTGTGTGTGTGTGTGTGTGTGTGTGTGGTGTGTGTGTGTGTGTGTGTGTGTGTGTGTGTGTGTGTGCATGGATGTATTCATGTGCATGTAACCATAAAGACACAGTCTTGCAAGTTCTTTTAGCTGTTGCAGTACTTGAGTGCATTGATATAATGACAAGTTTGATACAAGTTCCTGGATCTTGTGCACACAACTGCCGGACCATGAAACAATGTATGGCAAATTCTATCTGCTGAGGTTTACACATGTATAACACAACACACCAAACAGTGCAACAGACCAGAACCAATGGGGCCACTTGCACTGCTATGTAAGTTTTTAATTAAGGTGCTTGATGTCATTTTGACATTGAGGGTGTGTCAAGTGTTCAATCATCATGAACAAAAACAGAAATTCAGCACTGTAGAAATACCATAGGATATTAAAAAAAAAAAAAATTTTTTTAAAGAGCTAAAAGCTGTCAGAGCTAAAAGAAGCCTATTTTGTTAACAGCTCTGTCCTCATTACTCTGCAAATCCTATCAACTTTTAAACTTTTTGCTCCTTTCAGTTTTGAGCCAGCCATTTCACACTATTCCATGTTCCACTAAATAAACGTTCTGTCCTGAAGCTCTGGCCTTTCTGCTCTTCCTCTCTTTCACCTGATCTAGCATCCATCCACTGTTATATATCCTCAAGTCCCTTCAGTTAAAGACATCCACAGGACAGTGTCCAAACAACATACAAAAGAAAATAGTTATGTTGTGCAGATGAAAGTACTTTCGCTCTTCTCTCTTTCTCTGTGTTCCTTTCCCAGGTGGGATACGTAGTGCCAGGTCTTCTCCTGGGCTTGTCACTCTGCAGGAGGTCTGCCTGCTGGACCTCAACTTACACATTCCAACTTGAGGGCAGCTCATTTTTCGTACATGATGCATGCTGATATGTTACCATTTCCACAACCCACTAAACACTGACACAGATGACACAATATTTCACATGCATAATGATCTTCTGCATGTGTGTATATATAATTATAATTTATATACATGAAGTGTGTTAAGGCACATGCAGGTCTGCACTTTAAGTTGTCCTGGGAGATCTTAAAATCCCCATCCTTAACTCACCAGATGCCGTTTGCCGTAATTCGAACCTCAGACTTCATGGACCATAGGGTTGAAACAACATCTTAACCACTCCGCTTTAGCATCCTCACTTCACCATTTGAAATACATCCACCTACACTAAGTTACCATTCTTAGCTGCTGGGGAGAAATGGAATAAACACTCAGGTCACTTTGAGCTAGGTACACACACACACACACACACACACTACACAGCATACCATACTGTGCTTCCTTCATCTCACTCCTACTTTCCACTCTTCACTCCACTGTCTAACATGCTACATCACATCAATAACCATCAGGTGACTACTACAAAGAACAGGTCAGTGTTGTGGTTGATTATGGTAAGGTAAGGAGGTCCTTATATTGGATAGCTCCACTGGGACTTTAATACAGTCAAACCAAAACCAACTACAAGGGGCAGGGTGGAATGGGGTGGGGTGGGGTGGGTAGGAGGTAGCATTCCCTATCACCACTGCACTATCAGTTCTACCACTGTCACCTCTTCTCAGTCGATTGATATACGTATAACACACACACACACACACACACACACACACACACAAGACACTAACCTACAGCTCTCGAATAGGTCACAACTGTACATGAATAAGATGGTAGAACACACAAACATACACATGTGTGCATACGACAGACAAACAGGAGTCGAGATACAACCAAACAAGCTGCACAGCCAGCCAACCATGACGCGCGCAACACACAGCACACAGCACACACGCACACACACACACACCACACACACGCACACACACACACACACACACAGCACACACGCACACACGCACGCACACACACACACACACACACACGCACACACACACACACACAACACACACACACACAGAGCAACCAGACACACATGCAGCACACACACACACACACACACACACAGAGCCAACCAGTGACACAACACACACACACACACACACACACACACACACCACACACACACACACACACACACACACACTTACATATCAACCAACAACTGGAAGATAACACTCAATGTTACATTCAGGAAGCAAAATATCTTAGGTGTAACCCAATCATTTACCCTCCCCCCCCCCCCCCCCCCCCAAAAAAAAATCTGACATGTAACACAGTAACTTCCTGAATACACTGATACCCTGTTTTGTGCTTGAATGTGAGGGAGAACAACTATGGGCCCTAAATGGGACCCCCCACCACAAAATGAGTGGGATGGCATCTGAACCACTTTTCTGCTGGGAGGGATTTTTGGCAGGTGGGGGTCAGGTTGATGACTTTGAGATTTTGACTGATTATTTCACTATACATTTATCAGCTTTATTCTATCTTGTACTGAAGTGTCAAGGCAGAATTTTGCTTTCTTTTGCTTCAAAAAATACATTCAAAATCACCCAACTCCACATCCCGACCACCTTTAAACAGGTCAGGGTAAAGGTGTCCCATAACCTTTGTGGTCATAGGGGAGCGAGGCATCAGAGACCTCAGCTTCTCCCAGGACCAGCATATTGAGGGCGGCGCCCATCTCCTCTTACCTTTCTTGACCCTACAGAGGGCAGGCACCCATTTACAGCTGGGTGAACTGGGGACTGTACTGAAGCCAAGGCACACAAACAGTCACCCATCCAGTTGGTTAGCACGCTTGATGCTGCTTAACCTTGGCTGGGGGAAAGTGAGTGCTCTGACCACTGACTACACCTTTGTGAGGCAATAAATTCATCAATTTCTCATTTTGTCACTTCTTTCAGTTTCAGTCTAGCATTTTGAATGTCGTAACTTTTCACAGAACAGTCAGATTTCCAATCTTTTTCATTTCCTTGAAAAGCTTTTTTTTAATTGTAGATTAATAACAGGATAACAATAAAAATAAACAATACCCATATCTGGTAGAATGCGACTCAAGTAGTGGGGGATGACAAATGACATCCAACAGTGGGCTACACAGTAGCGTACTCTACTGGTGCTACAACTAGACAACACAGATCAAGGTAAGGGGTGTGGATGAAATCACACACCACAGCAAAACACAAACACCATGGTACCTCTTCCTCCTTCTCCTCTTTCTCCTCTTTTTCTTCTTTCTCCTCTTTTTCTTCTTCTCTACTCTGTAGTGTACTCTACTGGTGCTACAACTAGACAACACAGATCAAGGAAGGGGTGTGGATGAAATCACACACCACAGCAAACACAAAACACCACGGTACCTCTTCCTCCTTCTCCTCTTTTTCTTCTTTCTCCTCTCCCTCCTCTTTCTCCTCTTTTCTCTTCTTTCTCCTCTTTCTCTTCTTTCTCTCCCTCCTCTGCCTCCTAGCACATGTATCAATAATGCACTGCACAGTCAGGGCCGCTAGGAATGGGGTGTGTGCTGATGTGGCACTCCTAACAGCCCTGCACTATTCACATTGTAATCTTGAGCTACCAGCTATCACACAAGGTGTGTAGCTCACTACCTGTGCATGTGTATATTACACATTAACGCATAATAGACAGAGGGACACACACACATGTATAGTAAGTAGAGGCAAGGATATACGTAATGCAACAAACACACACGCACACCACCAAACATACACACACATGCACATACGCACACACTCTCTCTCTCTCTCTCTCTCTCTCTCTCACACACACACACACACACACACACACACACACACACACACACACACACACACACACACACACACACACACACACACACACATTTTTTTCCCTCACGGTTCACTTGAATCTTAGCTTATAAAATATAAAAAAGAATCATTTATGACTTAAAACTATATTCATGCCCCATCTGTACACTGCAGTATTTGTAAATGCATAGCTGATTTAAAAGTTCTGCATGATATCAAACAATTTAGATATAATCTCTAAGCATTTTTTTTTCTTCTGAATCACTTCAGCCCTTCTCACAGAATATTCAGGCAGCTATTCCAGTGTGCCTGGTGATATATTCTTTGTCAAGAAGAATTCCAGGAACCCTCCACAAATTACTTCCAAGCATGTACACGTGACAAGCTAATAAGTTTGAATATCATAATATATCCAGAGCAAGCAGAAATTAAGGGTTGATTCTTGTGACGACCATGACTTGATTTATGAATTCACAGTTATCTGAACAAAAGTCAATAACATTAATTTTGAAGAATGAAGAGTTTGATTCTGTCAATGCCTGTTACAGATCTTATTTCCATTCACTATCCACAACAAGGCCTTTTTATATGTTTTTCTTCCTCAGATAAAGCTCCAAGGTTCACCAATGTTGAGATGATTTTTTTTTCTTCATTTCTCAAGAATAATGGAATAAGCACTCATGTGCTTTCTTTTGCATCCAGTCCCCTTGTGTATGCAGTTTGTAAATTTTGTCATCCTTTCCCTACCGGCACACAATGGCCTACTCTTCCAAAAAGAGGAATGGGTTTCAACATGTGCACAGGATGTACTGCTCATGCAACAGGTTTTTTTTCCCCCCAATCATTTAGGTAGCCACATTCTGACTTCAGGGATGGGTCTAAACACAACAGACTTCAGAACACCTCATGTCCAGTCTAACCACCAACAGCCCCGCTAGGCAGAGAATGCCACAAACTAGTTTATTCATCACACTGGATGTTGGCGCCCATGCTGCATTCACCACAGCTTGAGGCTGTGCCCACCCTGCCGTGTGTCCCCATCAAGAAAACACCCAACCCACCCTCATTAATGTGGGCATGGAGGTGCAAAAATGGAGTTCACTCCTGACCCCAGAGAGTGGAACACCATCACAGAGCATATAGAAATGTACAAATGAGTACAAGATCTGTTGTCTGCTTTATGTCACACCTACACTGCAACTATTTTATACCAGTCTATTCCGTCTTTCTCTTCATCGGGCAGTGGGAAATATGTAACATCAACAATAACACTACTTAAGGATGATAAGAGTGACCAAACAAATGTTCTTTAGGGGACTGACATCGACTTCCAAAACACTGACAATTTCATTCTGGCACCAAATAAACACTCTTCATGAAAAAGACAACTGACACTACAGCAAAAAGGGGTATCATAAAGGGGGGGTGGAGGTGACACTACACTGCATGGCAAACGGCACTGTACCTGCTCCCGTCTTCTCCTTGTCCTCCACCTCTGCCTCCTAGTGTCATTGACAGTGCACAACCACACACAGCAATGATCAGCCGCTCTTAACGAGTCACATTATCAGTATCACTTTCTCTCCCCATCAATTTCTAAATGTTTATCAAAGTTAAAAAAACAAAAAACATTGCAATGTGAATGTTTCCCTACTCTCTTAAACACACACACACACACATTTGTCCATAAAAATCCACGCATATATACCTTAATACACACCACTGCAAAAGGCATCTCTCTCTCTCTCTCTCTCTCTCTCTCTCTCTCTCTCACTCTCACACACATCCCTCCTACACATCCACACACTCACACCCCACTCACACACATCACACAATCACCATACGCACCCACAACTCACACACACAACTCACACACCACACCACACACACACACACACACACACACACACACACAACAATGCATGCATTTATCATATCATGTACACTTTCAAGTCCCCGTTTATTTCTTGTTGCATAACAATATGACTTCCAAATCTTCATTAAAAAACAAACAGAAAAGGAAGGAAGAAAAATACACAATCAGGATCAAATCCAAAAACTGCATGCAACTGACCCCCCCCCCCCCCCCACAAAAAAAAAATTACAAGGGTAGGGAGAGGCATTAAAGGAATAAAAAATAGGGAAAAAAACAATACTGGCTTTCTGTTAAGATTTGTTCCTAACCGAGTAAAAAAAAAAATAAAAAAAAAAAAAAGACTGGGTGGGGGGGGGGGGGGGGGGGCAGCCACAAAACGTTATTTTCAGTTTACATTAAAAAATTTTGGGGGGAAAAGCAAACCCCCTTCCTCCAAGAGCGTTCCCAGAAAACATACTCTTGCTACCTGTGCCCATTCTTTTCTACACTACTCACCCATCTAATTTCAACATCTCACCGCCTACAGTCCAACTGATCACAAGGCCTTTCTCTTCTTTCCATTAAAAAAAAAAAAAGAAACCTGTTGAGTTTTCCAGAAGTTTCAAAAAAAAAAGCTAAATCAAAAACCTACACAGTTACCTGGCTAAATTATTACAGGCTGAACATATATTTATTATAAATTATTCCCTGAAACTGAAAAGAAAACTATTGTGCAAATAAAAACCTGTCAAATAAACATTACTTCCAATCAGACCACAATGAACCAGCATTATAAACTGTAACACAGGGAAGGAGAGAGGGAGAGGGGGGGACAGAGAGAGGGAGAGAGAGAGGGAAAGGAGGAGAGAAAGGGTGGGGATATGAAGAGAAAATAAGGAATGAGAAAGGGGAGAAGGGGATAGAGAGAGCAGAGAGGAGAGAAAGGGTGGGGGTATGAAGGGGTACTGAGGGAGAGAGGGGAGAGGAGGATAGAGAGAGCAGAGAAGAGAGAAAGGGTGGGGGTATGAAGGGGTAGTAAGGAGGGAGAAAAGGACAGAGAAGGAGAGAAATGGGGAGGGGGGGGGGTTATGAAGGGGTAAGGCTGGCGGCAGAGGGTAAGGGCTGTCAAATCACACTTCACTGCAAACCACTGTACCTCATCCCCTTTCTCTTTCTCCTCCTCCAACTCATCCTACCACAATAACACAACAACACACTGTTACAGCTTGCTGACCACACATGGTGCATGGTATCAATCATTCTCACACTTTCCTGCACATATGCACACACGCACGCACGCATGCACATGCGCACACACACGCACACACGCACACACACACACACACGCTTGTAGTATTCTTACAAAGGTGCATCACAAAACAAAAAGACCAGAAATTCAAAACTCTCTAGTCTGGGGTTTTATGAACGGCCAATCTCAGATTAACTGCTGGAAACCTGCACTTTCATGATTATCAATCAATGCAACTAAAATCCCTTATACTACAGGCAAGATAAAACACTCTATAAAAATGCAGAGTAAGACACAAAGAGACATACTAAGACATATATGCGTCTTCAGTGGAAAAAGCATGTGCACTCATGTAATCATATAATGAGTTAGTGAGATTTCTTTTTTTTCTTCATGATTTTTATTCTTTCATGAACAATGTGACGACAAAACAGAGAGGGCAGTATGTTTGCAAGATTCCAAATGAAATTATAAACTAAAATCACTTCTTTTTTTTTAAGTCATTTTTCCCATGCCCTCCATCTTATAATACAAAATCTTAAACCCTTCCAGAAAACGACTAAAATCAGGTATCAGTAAAACCAGTAATAACTCCAAACTTATTTTATTTACTGGGAACTGGATCTACAACCGCACAATTTTTGGCTCTAGTTTCTCCTCTGTATGAAAGAGTGGGTGAGAGGTGGGAGGGGATAGTTTCAACCATTGCAATACATAATACACTACATAAATACACAGCTCATTTCATTAGAATTTCAATGAGTAAATATGCAAAAGGTCAATTTTCGATACATTACATATAATACTTCTTGATGAAGCTTGACAACCAAGCAGAATGAGTTCTGAACATAACAGTCAATAAAGTATGGTGTGACCACTTACATACACACAAATACACAGAAAAATTATAATAGTTACCAAAAGAAAAAAAAAGGGGGACACAGTTTCATGAGAGTAGGTTTTAAAGAATGCTTTTCGATTAAAGAATAAATTATATGTTTTCAAAACAGTAGCAGGCACAACCAACAGTAAAATCAAAATATTTTTTTTAAAGAATCACCCTGTGTTCAAATAATGGCAGGAAGAATAAAATGTCACGAAAACACACTGTGAAACATTGTTACCAGTAAATAAAAAAAAACCTTTGACAAAAAGGTGTCTTTTTGTGTTTCTGTGACTGCTTCCTCCAATCCATCCATTCCTGATGTTACCCATTATCCCCCATGCCCACATATGGGTCATACTCACGGTGATGGTCACAGCTGCCTTTGCTGTCTTGTTGGGGTTTTCCAGCTTCAGGAACTCATACAAGGCGTCTGTCTCCAGACTGGTGTTGAACTTCATGTAATCCTGAAGACAACAACAAAAAACACACAGGTGTTTATGTCAGTCTTTTCTGGTACACCTCCATACCTCCCTCTTTTTTTTTTTTTTTTTTGGGGGGGGGGGGGGGGGAGAGATTTTGTCAATGGAAGAGTTGCTTGTTATCAGCGTTAAGTCCCATTCTCTTTTGAACAGTGGACACTGCCAAGGTGCAAGACTGATGTACACAACAAAAGTAGTAGTTATAGTTGTTGCTGCATGTTCCCAAGCTTAACAACCAAGGAATATCAACTCTGACTCATTCATCCTACCTGGAAACCACTGTGAGGTGGAAAAGTACATACTGGATGAGAACTCTGCATGTAACTTGTAAGACTCTTCTCAAGTGTTTCACTACAAAGGCAGCCAAACCCTGTCTTCTGAGGATTTTTTCAAGTTGTTATTTTAAGTTCACACACACACACACACACATATATATATATATATATATATATATATATATATATATATATATATATATATATATATATATATATATATATATCAACATTTTAATGTGTGCCTTGGCAAATAACTTACAGGAATAACAGACAAAGCTTTGGTTTTGGGGTAAAATATATTCTATCTGCAATGTAAATTATCAAAAATGTAGCTGCCTAACTTAGTAATTATCAGAATGAATTCCCTTTTGAAAAAACTTTTAGATTTAGAAACAAAGAAAGCTACTATCCTTCCAAATTAAGAAAGATACTTCTTTTTTTTTTTTAACCCCCATTCAATTGTGGATAAGAAGACTACGCAATAAAGTTACTAACTGGTACAGAAAGTCCACAGCAGACTATGTGGAGTGTGGGGAACACTTTTCTTGCTGAACAGAATGACACTTTACAACAATATCCACATACATAAAATATTAATAAACACCACCTCAAAAAATAATTTGCACACCAAAAGTTAATGAATGACTCCGAACCATAGCAAAATTCTCAGAAAATAATTAGAATAAGTCTACACAGTTTTTGAATAAACTTTAAGATCTAAATGCATGATGACCATTATATGTATAGTATACATGCATGCATTATAATGGAACTACACACACACAGACACACAAACTCACCCCGCAGTAATCGTCATCATGAAAAATTTGTGGCGGCAATGGGGTTGCTCCTTCTTTGCGACCTTTACTGTTGCTACGCATAAACTTGCGGTCTTCATCCCTGCAGGGGTCAGAAATGTCCACACGCTCGAAAGGAATCTTCAGACTCTCCAGAGTATCAATCACATGTTGCTGTTCCTTCCGCAACTGTTCAGACAACGCCAACACAAAAGATTCCGTTCTGTTATCAAAAATGCCATAATCCAAACACTGAGCACATGCAAACTTGTTTGTGAACATATTGCCTGGTCTTCTCCTGTGCCTGTAACTCTGCAAGAGGTCTGCCCACTGGTCTCAGCCGACACATTCCGACTTCAGGGCAGTTCATAAAAAAGTCCCTAGAAAGTTCAGATTTGCATGTAAAAAAAAATAGAATGACAATACATACAAAATTATGCTAGTAGCTAAATTGGAAAATACTGAACACAGTGAACAGTTCACAGCAATAATTGATTCATTCATAAGTTTTTCAGCAAATATTACACAGTTCTGATTGAGGGGGTTTCATAATTAAGTCTGCAATATGTTTCAGATGGTAAATAATGCTTCAGAGATTGAGCTCTTCAGCCATATTCGTTGTTATATTAATAACAGATGATCTCACACAGGCATCTATATGTTATTTTAAGTACCAAAAAGTACTATCCAGTATCTACTTCCTTTTGTAGGGGAATGACAGGGGGGGGGGGGGGGGGGAACATAGGTCTATATTATATATCCTCTCTTTCAGTTTCACAGCTTCTGGAAACAATTTCTACATAAATCTCATTCTAACTCTCTTGTGTTTCTTTTCTTTTATTATTTATTTGCTTCTTGTTGTTTTCATCGGGGGGAGGGGGGGCTGTCTAACCACATTCTGTATTGTTTTAAAACCACTCTCCCTTCAGTTTATTGTGCTTTCACTGCAATAATATTATTACTATATTAGGCTATAGGCTATTTTCTGTACCTCAACTACCTAGTGCCTAGGACAACATGTGAATCATTGAATGCTCTGTACTTTGTACTTTCAATTATATCAAAACAAATGTTTGTTTTTTACCAAGTCATGGCCTAATAGTAATAATGGCTAATCCACAGAGTTAGCAAAACAAAAGCCTAAATTGAACATCATTTCTGGCATCATCTTTGTCTTTTAACCCTAAAAAAAATCCAATACCATACACTGCAATTTGCATACCAATTTATATGAGAGCTCTACTACTACAGTTCATGAGCTGTATATAATACAAATTACAATGTATTTACTTTAGTCACAATCTTAACAGAATTTATCAGTTCTGTGACGGTGTTGATTTGAACTGTCTCACTTTATTTTTGCTACTTTTTGTTTTAGTAATGACCCCCATACATCTGGGAACATGCACTTAAATTATTTTGACACGAACCCACGCACTGCTACTTCATAGTACCAATGACTGCAGAAGTCAGGAATTTCCTCCATCCGCAGCAGAATACTCACCGATAAGGAATCGTCACTACTCACTAGGCCTAGGCCTACGGCTATGCTATCTCTAACATTCTCCGCCAGAACCCTTGACTCCCCAACTTCTCCCCCTATGCAGATAACTTCAACAACGAAACTACACCTTACCCTAGTACTCCCTGGTACCGCTGTGACGAACACCTTGATCATCCCCGTAGCCATCTGTTACAGCCGTCACTTTCAGAAGACACGACGAAAAAGTGAGAAAATTGGTACGGAACCGGTTTAGTTGTGGGTTGTTGTTTTTTTCTTTTGGCACAACTGGCAGTGTTTCTTCGTGAAAATGATCCTCAAGTGCAGTTGGGTAAAACGTCATCAAGGAACTCTCTACGTTTACGTCATTTCCATCTTGTACTCAAATTGTCCTGACGAAGTTCCCATACTTGTCCAAAGGAAGTTGTCGCTTGTTGCTGGGGTAGATAAACAAATTGACATTCCGGCAGTTTGCCTTCAAAAGCACGTTTCGTATTTTTACACACTTGGCAGCACTGTGTTCCCCAAAACATAATATCAAGGTAAGCTCTCCTTCAAGTCATATCATATCGGTTATAGAGATATATTAGGTGATATAGAGGGGCAAAACGTGTGCGTGTGGAAGGGGCTCTCAGTCTGATTCTTGCTTAGACAGGTGTTCGCCGTTTTGCGGCAACACAACACAGGCCATTGACAGCTTGACTGTGCCACGCGGCTCTAGATAGACCAGGATACTCAGAGCATCAGGGATCATTAAGCACAGTTCAGTCTCTAGAACCTAATCATTTTTGCGCTCCCCAGTGCCGGCTTTTCTGTCGGAGGCTGAATTGTGTAACTTCTACCTTACTTTTCATTGATCATCGATGAACATGAAGTGACAGACTTCCTCTTTTTGGGGTCAGTACTGCAGACATATATGTGATCAATATGCAGTGCTGTCAGTAAGTCATAGGCCCTCCTACCCTTTGGGGATTTTTAGGTCTAAGATTGTTGTCACATAGAATTGATCCATTCCTTCATGAATTGAAAGAAAGCATGCTGAAAAGAAATAGCATTGTCTTTGAGCAAAATCCCTGTCTGTGTGTATAAAACATGAGAGGTTTTCTTGCAGTCCTTTATATCTGTGTCTGCCAAATGTTTGGAATCACTGTAAACTAAAAACATAACCCAAACATATTGAATCACCTCTTTTTGAGACACAAGATGTTTTACAGTTCTGTCAAGTATGTGCGGTAAAAGGGAAAAAAAAAGAGTGACTTTGGAAAAGTTTCTGTACCTTTATTGAAAGTGTGAGCCTGTGATTTTACTTCTGCCCATACATTGTCTGTGTTAATGAATGATCTTTTGCAGTGAATTTGTTATAGATTTCATCATCTGTTGATCATCTGTTGGGTACTAGACTATGGGATAGGTGAAGCTGAAGGATGGGTGAGGAGGAAGTTCATAACATTTGTCTGATATCTGGAATTATGAAATGGTCTATTGATGGAGGGTTGTTTTTTTTTAGTCGAAACTTTACTGTGATCATTGTTGCTTAAAGTTGTAGCGGATAAATGAAATCATTGTTGGTTATTGAGGACAGTAAGTAGTAAGATGGTAAATGAAATCATTGTTCGTTATGGAGAACAGTAAGCAGTAAGATCAGATGGAAAATGAAATCATTGTTCGTTGTGGAGGACAGTCAACAGTAAGATGGATGAATGTAGTGCAAACATTTTGAAAGACTAAATATTGTCAAAGTGGGTAAAGTTGTGTGCACAAATTTAGTTCCATATGTATTGTAGTGCCTTTTAATTTTTATTGGCTATAAAATTTACATGAAGAAATTTGATGAATGACATTTTGCAGCTGCCAAATAGGGTTTAACTGATCTTATAGTGAGTTAGTTGTAATGGTAATTAGAGAGAACTCAGTTTATAAGCTGTGTATAAATAGACATATCTAAACACTGTTGTAGTTTGCTAATAGTGACATAACAGGGTTCTTCAAACAAAAATTAAGAAAAAAAATTTTTTCTCTGTTTTGGAGACCAAAGAATTGTCTTGGTTTCTTTTAAAATTCCATTCATTATATTTCATTTATGACATGTTAAACATTTATTTTACTGTGTGTGGTAAATTATATGTATAAAATATAACAGCACTGTCACGAAAGCATCTTTCCAAGCACAAAAAACATCCTCCCATGTGTGTTGCTTACAGAAGACATTCTGAGATTGGTTGGTGACAGTGATAGTAGTTTATTAATTATGTTGGTAAGCTTGAAAGCCCATTCAAAAAGGGACAGTAGGAGGAGGATTGGGCACAAAAGCACATAGTTATTAACTAAGAAAAAAAAAAGCAATGCACAAAAGCCCAAATAATCCTCATGCCATGGTTTCCATGACATGGTTTAAAACAGCTGTAACAAATACATATATATATATTGTAATCCATGATAACTATCATTTTTTTAAGAAGAGATTGAACAGTGAACAAAATTTATTGCTGTTCAAGTTTTACATGCCATTTAACAGTGTGTCACGTGAGTCACTGATACATGTATTTTTGTTTCTTTGAAAAATGATTTGATACATGTACAAAACCAGCTGTGGCATGAAAAACTGGACATGGAAACTACATCAATACAATTTATTTTTCATGTGGTAGGCTTTAAGCCTTTTCATATGGAGAGAGAGGGTCAGGAATAAAACAAACAATCCAGAAACAATCAGTCTAGAAACAAATAATCGAGATACAAACAATCCAAATACAAACAGTCCAGATACAAACAATCCAGATACAAACAATCCTGAAACAAACAATCCACATACAAACAGTCTAGAAACAAACAGTCCAGATGCTTTCAAACAACACATGCAACACAGTGATCATCATGACATGGTGCACAACATCATCAGATCATGGCATGGTGCACAACATAACATTCATATTCAGTACAGGGATCCCCAGCTGATTGTTACATCACCGTTCTTTACATTCACCAATGGATCAGTTATGATATATATCCATGTTGGAATTTTCTGCTGCTGTAGGTTTTGTCATGTGAAGATTTGGGCAAAGAAATCTGTATCAGTGGTTTGCCATTGCCTTCTGATAACAGCCCTGTCCTGTTAGCTTTAATGTTACCCAGGGGGCACCACGTGGAGGCAGGAGAAGGACTTTTATCTACAATACCAAAGCAATGTCAGCCCCCATTTACCACCCTCTCTAGTCCTATCAAGGGTTGTATCATCCAAGATTCTTTTTTATGACATTGTGTATATTTTCAAATTTAGACACCACAGAGATGCAGCTGACCAAAGAAAAAAAAAGTGCTTTCATTTGGAACAATAATCAAGTTTGAGGGAAGAATGTAACCTAGAACATAACGTTGTGATCTGAAGTAACTGGGGATGTGGCTAAACCTCTGCTGAGTTGTCCATGTGAAAGGATTTTCCCCTGAGTCAATGTTAGTGTTGATTCTGTTTCCTTGAAGTTCTTGGCAAAAGGGCATGAACCAAGGTGGTGTGTGTTAATGCATGCAGAACATCAGAAACATACTCATTAAACTCCATCCACTTTCGTAAACAGATAGGTCAGCTATGGCATGGTGTGGATGATACATATTTACCTAGCGTGCACCTTGCTTCCTGGAGAGGGAAAGGCACTTTCCGGTACAATTTGCCCACAGTAAATTGGCTCAGAAATTCTGTGGGATGCATCAGCCACCCCTCAAGGAGTTCTGGAAGAAGTCAGTTAAAGTTAAGTCAGTCAAATATAGCAGTCAACTAAAATGTGTTGCTATTTTAAAAAAAACATAAAAGTTGAAAAATCGTGGTAAATTGTAAATCAGTTATCAGTATTTGAGTCAAGTGCCAAGAGAATAATGCATGGTGGAAATGACAGAAGACTACCCTTGAGTTTTAGTTTTCCTCAGTGAATGTCAGTATTTCTTCTTTGAAGGTGCCTTGCTGATATTTTTTTATGCTTGGTCATTTCTTAATGGAACGACATGGAGTAGGTCTGAATTCAGAAACTTGCCAGCTGTCAAAGACTACTGTAAAAGCAGCAGTGTGATCACAAGAGCAGACTGTAGCCCTGGTGAAAAAGGCTTTATACATGGACACAGAATGGAGAGTATGCAAGGGGATTGATCCAAAACCACCAGTGGAGCAGACAAGGGCTGGGTGCTTTTCATGATATCTGGCTGTGTGCTCCAGAATAGCCAGTGCTGTCACATAGCTTGGAACAGGGAAAACTAGGTCACACTGACACACTAAGGTTTAGTTCTGTATGTAGAATCAAAATAGGCTTTATGTATGCTCTTCTTTTTCTTTTTCTTTTTCTTTTTTTTTTTCGTCGATTCCTCAGCTAGAGCTCCTTGATTCCCCAATGGTGAGATTTTGCATCGGCAACTGTTCTTGCTCACCATATATTCTCTTCTGAAAGGATGTTATGACCTGTCCATTTCCTCTTGTGTGCATTATGCACATGCGTTTGAATTCTTTATCATATTGAACATAGCAGTGAAATAAGCAAGACAATATCTACTTGGCAGATTTCTACTAATAATCTGATGAAGTAATATCCTACTGAACATCAGAGTTTAGCTGTTGTTGTTTTTTGTTGTTTTTTTAAAGCCCTTTCTCTCAGCTACTTTTTTTTTTAAGATGACTTGCAAGGATTGATGTCATTTGTACATGTGCATGATACACTTTCTTAGCACCTTGAGTAAAGTGAACTTCTGGGGGAGGAAAAAAAAAAAAGCCCAGGGCCAATGTGTGTGCATTTATATACATGCATACACACACACTCATAGATATATACACACACGCACACACAAAAACACACACATGCATGCAACACACGCATGCACGCACGCACACCACACACACACACACACTCACGCATGCACACACACACACACACACAAACACACAACACACACACACACACACCACCACCACCACCACCACCACCACCACCCCCCCACCACCCTCCCCTACCCCCCCACTCCCCCCACCCCCCCACCCACCGACACCCCCCCACAACACCCGGACTTCATCATTCCGACTGAATTACAGATTTTTCGGGTGAACGGCGGCGACCTGGCCATGGCCTGTGGCAGGACAAGGCACTGCTGAAGGCAGATGGAAGAAGGAAGAAGGAAGGAAGGAAGGAAGGAAAGAGCAGCAGATCAATAGTCATCAGCAGTCAATCATCATGTGCACTCAGTGCCTCACGCAACAGACTCAACCCCAACATGTCTGAACCGTGCACAGGCCAAAGTCTGAACGGAACAAGATTTGAAGCTAAGCCAGTGTGAAAGTCATCAAGAAGGAGAAGAGAGAGAGAGAGAGAGAGAGAAAAAAAAGGGAAAGAAAAACCAAAGGCAGAAGACAGTCTAACAAAGGCAGAAGACAGTCTAAGCCAACCCCAGCAACGTAACACCATGACCGACAGACGCAGGTTCAGCAGTGCTCGCACTGAGGATTCTTACAACTACAGTGATGATTTCAGCGAGGATGACATCGCGCCTGTCAAATCGGCGCCGGAGAAGCAAAGAACGAGAGGTGGGTGTCCATTTTTTTTTTTTTTTGGGGGGGGGAGGGGTGTTGTTGTCGTTATTTTGTTCAGGGGGGGGGGGGGGGGGGTTGGTTTGTTGTTGTTGTTTTTTGGGGGGTAGGGTTGGTTTTTTTTATATAGTTTGTTTGATTGGGTTTTTGTCTGAAGTTTTTTTAATTGTTTTCTGGTTATTTTTTATGGAACTCTTTTGGGTTTTTTTTTTTTTATGATGTCAGTCTAACCATTATTGCCTTTCTTAGGTGTATATTTTTCTTTGGTTGTGTACAGATTATGAAGTATCTTTTTTGGGGGTCTTGATTATAATTGATTATTTTATGTCGTGTGTATATTCATTGTGTTCATACGAGTGCGGTACAAGCATCTGCAGTGAGTGCAGGCACATTTTGTGTGTGTGTGTGTGTGTGTGTGTGTGTGTGTGTGTGTGTGTGTGTGTGTGTGGTGCGTGTGTGCATGCATGCATGTGTGTGTGCGTGTGTGTGTAAGTGAGAGTGAGAAAGAAAAAAAGAGAGAGAAAAAACAAATGCTTGATTAACTGTCATACTATGATAATTTGTAGATCTGTTTTTGACTTGCTCCAGTATTTTTTGTCGCAGAGTTCACCTATGCTTCAGAAGCCCATAGCTTTTTAAGATCAGGAGGTAAGCAGTTGTTCAATGTACACGGCTGTGGTTGGGAAAGAAGATAGCACTTTGCACGGTGTGTGACACTGTCATAACAGCACGGTGACTGACGAACAACAGCTTTTGTCATTGATTGTGTCTTCATCAGCACTGGATGATTGGTCATTAAACTCATGTGAACATGCATAGAGTGATTCCAGTAACATGTAAGATTTGCAAATTTGAGAATATTTGTACATGTGTGACTTTTTTGTGTGTGATTTGGCGAAGAAGTATAGTGTGGCAGTGGTGGTGGCAGCGTAATTAACTGTGAATAACTTAAATGCTTGCGTGGGGTTTTTTTGCAGATAATTGTGTGTAACTTTAAGTGAGGATACCTAAGTTTGCCATCTGCCTGTTAGTGTACATGAAAATGCTGTACGGTAACTACACACTGCATTACACTGCATACACTGCATTGCACTCACTGTTTTACACTGCACTACACTACACTACACTACATTACACTGCATACACGCATTACACTGCATTGCCTACACTGATACACTGACTACACTACCTACACTACACTACACTACACTACACTACACTAACTAACTACACTACACTAATACACACTAACAAATACCACCTACACTACACTACACTACACTCACTACACTACACTACACTACACTACATTACACTACTTTACACTGCATTAATTGATTACACTACACTACACACATACACAACATACACTAACCTACACTTCACTACATTGCATTACACTGCACTGCACTAACTGCACTACACACTTACACCACACCACACACACCCCCACACACACCAACACACACCACACCACACCACACCACACCATACACACACACCACACCACACCACACCACACCATACTCCACTCACCTCACCACCTCACCACACTCCACCACCACCACCCACCCCACCCACCCCACCCCACCCCACCCCACCCCCACCCCACCCACCCCGCCTCACACACCACCACCACACCCCACCACACACCCACCCCACCACACCACACCACACTCAACCACACCCCACCCACCACCCACACCTTACTCCACCTCATCTCACCACACTCACCACACACACACCACACCATTCACACCACACCTCACCACAGCATTGGCACAGCATAACTATTAGTATAATGAATTTTGTACTGTATAAATTTCTCCATGAACAAAAACTGACCAGTACCTTTTTTATTCCCATGAAGGAAACAGTAAAAAAAATATTTGATCTTTGCACCAAGTGGTAATAAAAATTAAAAGTTTTTAATGTTCTGAAAGTATACGTTTTATTTCTTTACTTTTCTTTAGAAGTGCATATGAAGAAAAAAGAAAGAAACAATATTTATTCTAAGTAACCATTTTAGTCTTAATGACACCCATGTGTACTTGCATGTATATATTCAGTGTCCTCTACCTCGACATCCTTGTAACAAATTTAATGAGATATCTTTTCTATCTGTACATCCTTGGTAATCAGACATCTTTTCTATCTGTACATCCCTTGGTAATCGGACATCTTTTCTATCTGTACATCCCTTGGTAATCAGACATCTTTTCTATCTGTACATCCCTTGGTAATCAGACATCTTTTCTATCTGTACATCCTTGGTAATAAACAAGAAGATAGAGATCACTTTAAAATCTTTGTTAGTGTTCATTTAAAAAGAAGTGTTATAGTATAGTGTTATAGTGTTATTTTTAGTTATATTTATATTTTTATATATTTATATATATATTTTATATAAATATTTTAGTATGTTTATATATTTATAGTTATATTTTATAGGGAAAGCGAGAGAGAGAGCTCAACATTGTATACACACCAGTCTGTAAATCCCAAAATAGTCAATGACTGCTCACTCTTTGTGTATGTGTGTGTGTGTGTGTGTGTGTGCACTGTGTCACTGTGTGTGTGTGTGTGTGTGTGTGTGTGTTGTGTGTGTATGTGTTTGATTTTGTGTGTGTGTGTGTGTGTGTATGTGTGTGTTGTGTGTGCGTGCTTGCATGCGTGCGTGTGCATGCATGCACCTTAAACATCATTTCCTCTTTGTAAATTCTCTGTTCCCCTTTTTTTTCAGGAAGGGGTCGTAACCAGGGCAAAGGGCGTGGGCGGGGTCGGGGTCAAGGTCGTAACAGCCAGGCGAGGTCAGACACGCATGTGGATGTGGTGACCAAGCGGCTGCTGTCAGCCAACCGGCTGAAGGTGAACGAGCTTCAGAACCAGGTGGAGGACATGAGGAAGCAGATGAAGCTGGTCACCGACGAGAACAAGCTCTTCAAACGCATGCAGCACAAACAGGTAGGTCCGTCAACTCCCAGCACAACGGTAAATCCTGTTCCTCTTTTCGTAAGAGTAGGCCATCGTGTGCCGGTGGGAACAGATAACAATATTTACACAACTGCATACACACAGGGACTGGATGAAAAAAAGCACATGAGTGCTTATCCCATTATCCTCGATATAAAAGAATAAAATCAAAAATAAAATGAAATAAAATACTTGTCATCCATTCCTAATATAATCATAATTTTAATTATGCTACATGTCAACATGAGTATCTTTAACATCATTTAGCAATTTGAATCACGCTTATCAGATTTGGAAGTAGTCTATTTGAAACAATCATCTTTCCCTGAAGTCTGAATGCAGCTACCTTAATTGTGGGGCAAACGGTTACACACACAAAATCTCACAATTGGTCACCCTCAGCACTGTAGCCAAAAAAGCTATAAAAAAATATAAAAAATCCAGAAACAACCACTTAACCAGAGAAACGCAAACCAACGTGTCATACGGTCTCTTTTTCTCCTGTTGAATTTGTTTCTTATCCTCCATGCCCCCCCCCCCAAAAAAAAAGGGGGTGAAAGGAATTAAACCTCGAATCTTGTTTTTCTGCGAGCAGGAGAAAGCGCTGGTGAAGTTCGAGGACCGCGAGAGCGAGCTCCCGCAGATGATACAGGCCCACAACAACGAGGTGCGCTCCTTACGCGAACAGCTGCGGAGAACGCGGGACAAGTACGAGAAAACGGACCGCTACCTGCGGGACGCGGAGGACGAGCTGGAGAGGGTGAACACCAAGTGCCAGAAGTACAAGTCCCTGTCGGACCAGAAGGACCTGGCCGAGCGCAGCGACCTGGACCGCCGCCTCAACAAGTCCGAGCTGGCCATCGAGGAGAAAGAGTGCCGCATCCGGGTGAGTCAGGGGTACTGTGGGGTTGTTGTTGTGCATTGTTCATGTCATGTCCCACTAACACTGTTCATGTCATATCCCAACTAATTTAGTTCATGTCATATCCCCACTAATTTAGTTCATGTCGTATCCCACTAATTTACTTCTTGTCATATCCCACTAATTCAGTTCATGTCATATCCCCACTAATTTAGTTCATGTCATATCCCACTAATTTAGTTCATGTCATATCCCCACTAACATTGTTCATGTCATATCCCCACTAACATTGTTCATGTCATATTCCCACTAACATTGTTCATGTCATATCCCCACTAACATTGTTCATGTCATATCCCACTAACATTGTTCATGTCATATCCCCACTAACATTGTTCATGTCATATCCCACTAACATTGTTCCTGTCATATCCCACTAACATTGTTCATGTCATATCCCCACTAACATTGTTCATGTCATATTCCCACTAATTTAGTTCATGTCATATCCCACTAACATTGTTCATGTCATATCCCACTAACATTGTTCATGTCATATCCCACTAATTTAGTTCATGTCATATCCCACGAACATTGTTCATGTCATATCCCACTAACATTGTTCTACCATTGTTCATGTCTGGGCCATTTTTTATGTTGCTGTTTAGAGTGACATTGCCATGACCTTGTTGCCTATGTGATGATGCAGAGTGACATTGCTGTGACCTTGTTGCCTGTGACCTTGCTGCCTGTGTGATGACACAGAGTGTCATTGCTGTGACCTTGTTGCCTGTGACCTCATTGCCTGTGTGGTGACACAGAGTGACATTGCTGTGACCTTGTTACCTGTGTGATGACACAGAGTGACATTGCCATGACCTTGTTGCCTGTGACCTTGTTGCCTGTGTGGTGACACAGAGTGACATTGCTGTGACCTTGTTGCCTGTGTGATGACATAGTGACATTGCTGTGACCTTGTTGCCTGTGACCTTGTTGCCTGTGTGGTGACATAGAGTGACATTGCCGTGACCTTGTTGCCTGTGACCTTGTTGCCTGTGTGGTGACACAGAGTGACATTGCTGTGACCTTGTTGCCTGTGTGATGACATAGAGTGACATTACTGTGACCTTGTTGCCTGTGACCTTGTTGCCTGTGTGGTGACATAGAGTGACATTGCTGTGACCTTGTTGCCTGTGACCTTGTTGCCTGTGTGGTGACATAGAGTGACATTGCTGTGACCTTGTTGCCTGTGTAATGACACAGAGTGACATTGCTGTGACCTTGTTGCCTGTGTGATGACACTCCAGGAGCTGGAGAGGCACATGGAGAACCTGAAGAAGAACCATCGCCACGAGCTGGGCATCGAGCGAGCGCGGTACAAGGAGACGCAGAGGCAGCTGGATGAGATCAAGGAAACCAACTCCAAGCTGGAAACAGTGCTCAGGGTAAGAGATCCCTTCAGGGCCTGATGCTGCTGTGCTGTGCTGTGCTGGGAGTGAGTAGTGTAGTGTCAGTGGGGCGGAGTGGCTTGTTGTGTTGTGTTGTGTTGTGTTGTGTTGTTGGTGTAGTGTGTTTATTTATTTATTTATTTATTTATTCTTTTATATCGAGGATAATGGGATAAGCACTCTTGTGCTTTTTTATATCCAGTCCCCATGTGTATGCACTTTTGTAAATGTCATCTGTTCCCACCAGCACATGATGGCCTACTCTTACGAAGAGTGGAACAGGATTTAACGTGTGCGCAAGATGTTCTGCGTGCGTTCGCACACGGGACCTCGGTTTATAGTTTCATCTGAAGGACTTTGGGCTGTGCTGTGAGTAGTGTAGTGTCAGTGGGCCAGAGTGGCTTGTGTTGTGTTGTGTTGTGTTGTGTTGTGGTGTAGTGTGTTATGGTGTGAGTAGTGTAGTGTGAGACAGGGGGGGGGGGGGGGGGGGGGGGAGTGGCTTGTTGTGTTATGGTGTGTTGTGTTGTGGTGTAGTGTGTTATGGTGTGGAGTAGTGTAGTGTGAGAGGGGGGGGGAGTGGCTTGTTACATTTTGGTATGTTGTGTTGTGTTGTGGTGTAGTGTGTTATGGAGTGAGTAGTGTAGTGTCAGTGGGGGGGGGGGGGGGAGTGGCTTGTTGTGTTGTGGTGTGTTGTGTTGTGTTGTGGTGTAGTGTGTTATGGAGTGAGTAGTGTAGTGTGAGAGGGGGGGGGGGAGTGGCTTGTTGTGATGTGTTGTGTTGTGTTGTGGGTGTAGTGTGTTATGGTGTGAGTAGTGTAGTGTCAGTGGGGGGGGGGGGGAGTGGCTTGTTGTGTTGTGGTGTGTTGTGTTGTGTTGTGGTGTAGTGTGTTATTCTCTGTATACGGCATGGAGGTCAGTACAGAGAAATCGAAGATCATGGTCAACAGCGCGAGTAATGACAGCACGGAAATAAAGATGAATGGAGAAATATTGGAAGAGGTGAGCCAATTCAAATACTTAGGCTCCATCCTAACAAAAGATGGCACATCAAACAATGAGGTGAAAGCTCGCATTGCAACAGCAACATCTGCTCTAGTCAGACTCCAGAGGATCATCAGAAGCAACAACATCAGCTTCTGCACCAAATACCACCTCTACAAATCCCTCGTAATATCTATCCTCCTATATGGCTGTGAATCATGGACTCTGACAGCAGAGTTAGAGAGAAGAATCCAAGCATTCGAGAACAAGTGCCACAGAAGACTCCTCAAAATATCATACAAAGAACACAAGACCAATAACTATGTGAAAGAGGAAATCAAAAAGCATGTGGGCCCCAAGAGCCTTTGCTCTCCACCATAAAGAGGAGAAAGCTGATGTGGTTTGGTCACACCACAAGACACAACACCCTAGCAAAAACCATCTTGCAAGGAACAGTCGAGGGCAAAAGAAGAAGAGGCCGCCAAAAGAAATCATGGGTTGACAACATCAAAGACTGGACTGCCCAACCCTGCAACGCCTCCTACTAGCCACACAGGATCGTGAAGCATGGAAAAAGATCTCCGTTGCGTCTTCTCTCATGTCCCCCCTACGTCCTTTGGGACATGGGACTGAGTGAGTGAGTGAGTGAGTAGTGTGTTATGGAGTGAGTAGTGTAGTGTGAGGGGGGGGGGGGGGGGGGAGTGGCTTGTTGTGTTGTTGTGTGTGGTTGTTGTGTTGTGTTGTGGTGTAGTGTGTTATGGAGTGAGTAGTGTAGTGTGAGAGGGGGGGGGGGAGTGGCTTGTTGTATTTTGGTGTGTTGTGTTGTGGTGTAGTGTATTATGGAGTGAGTAGTGTAGTGTGAATAATGTGTGTGGGTTTTTGTTTTCGTTGTTTTTTTGTTTTTTGTTGTTTTTTTGGTGATGGTGTGGTTTTTAGTGTTCTGTTATGTTGTGGTGTAGTGTGTTATGGTGTGGTGTGAGTAGTATAGTGCGAATGCTGTGATGGTGTGGTTTGTTGCGTTCTGTTATGGTGTGGTGTAGTGTTTTGTGGTGTGATATGTTATGGTGTGGTGTGTGAGTAGTGTAGTGTAGTGTGAATGCTGTGATGGTGTGGTTTTTTGTGTTTTGGTGTGTTGTGGTGTAGTGTGTTGTGGTGTAGTGTGTTGTGGTGTGGTGTGAGTAGTGTGGTTTGGTGAGGCGTGTTGTGGTGTGGTCTGATGTTTCTTTACTTAAATATTCTTTTATTTTGAGGATAATGGAGTAAGCACTCATGTGCTTTTTTATATCCAGACCCTGTGTGTATGCACTGTAGTGCATTTTTTTCCCTCCGTTCCCTCTGACATGCAGTAGCCTACTCTACAAATACACACAGAACATCTTGCACACATGTTAAATCCTGTTCTGCTTCTTGAAAGAGTAGGCCTTTGTGTGCTGGTGGGAACAGATGACAAGATTTACAAAACTGCATACACACGAGGACTGGATGTAAAAAAAAAGAGCACATGAGTGCTTATTCCATTATCCTTGATATAAAAGAATAAATAAATAAATAAATAAATAAATAAGTTGGAATGCAGCATCTTTCAAGGTGGAGAAAAAAATGGTCACATACACAAAAATCTCATCATTAGTGAACCTCACAGCTGTAGCCAAGAAACGGGAGTAAAAAAAAACAACAAAAAAACAACCAAACCACCAGACTCTGAAGCCTTGACAAGAGTGATGCAGGATTCATGCACTGCGCCTGTGTATTGTGAAATATTTTTATTTAAAGGTATAATGTTTGAACAAATACAAAATGTAGCTATCTTGTATCTTTTTGATGACAATTCGTATCAATATTCCCTTGTCAGTATTGTAACTGCCCTTCATGGGATGATTAAAGTGTGTTTGACTTGACTCGACTTGTCTTGACTCGGGGACGGATAGCCTAGTGGTCAGAACATTGCGCTGGCAATTTGACGACCCGGGTTTGAGTCCGGTCGAGGAGATTTTCCTCCTGGAGTTAACATCAGTGCTGACTCCACTTTCCCCTAAAGTCCTTCGGATGAGACTTTAAACCGAGGCCCCGTGTGCGAACGCACGCAGAAATCTCGCGCACACGTTAAATCCTGTTCCGCTTTTCGTAAGAGTAGGCCCTCGTGTGCCGGTGGGAACAGATGACAAGATTTACAAAACTGCATACACACGGGGACTGGATGCAAAAAAGCACACAGAGTGCTTATTCCATTATCCTCGATATAAAAGAATAAATCAAATCAAATCAAATCAAATCAAACCGTCTGCTGTGGTGGGGGTGTGCAGGAGAAGGAGAAGCAGCTAGACGCCCAGAACATCTACAGCAACCGCCTGGGGAAGCCCTCCTCCTACAGCGGGACCCCTGCAGGGTCCCCCGCCCCCTGGCGCCAGAGCCTGAAGAAGAAGTCAGAGTCCATGTCCGACCTGGCCGCCCGCGACAAGGCCCGCGCCTACGAGGAGAGGAGGAAGGGGCAGGGGGCAAAGAAGAAAGAGAAGGTGGGCGGAGCTTTGTTTAGTTTGTGTGTGGAGGGGGTGTGGGTGGGGAGGAGGGGTGGGGGTGTGGGGGGGGAGGGGGGGGGGTATGTGTGTGTGTGTGTGTTCATGTGTGTGTGTGTGTGTGTGTGTGTGTGTGTGTGTGTTGTGTGTGTGTGTTCATGTGTTTGTGTGTGTATGGGTGTGTATCTTCTTCTTCTTCTCATTGGTTTAAGGTCCATTCACTACAAGGTGATTTAGACAAGTGGGTGTGTGTGTGTGTGTGTGTGAGTGTGTGGGTGTGGTGTTGTGTAGTGTGAGTGTGTGGTGTGTGTGTGTGTGTGTGTGTGTGTGTGTGTGTGTGTGTGTGTGTGTGTGTGTGTGTGTGTTTTGTGTGTGTGTGTATGCATGCGTGCGTGCATGCATGTATGCATGGGTGCGTGTGTGCTTCTGTGGAGGTTTTCTCTCTCTTTTGTTTGTTGACGGCATGGTATTGGTTCTTCATGTACCTTTCAGTAGACTGGTTCAAGTTCTCTGTTTTTCTTTCCTTTTTTTCCCCCTCTCTCTGTCTCTCTGTGCAACATACAGAAAATCCAGTCCACACATTGAATTGCCCTTCTCTGTGGAAATACTTTACTGCTTTTTGGTAAAGGGGAGAGAATAGTGGGGCTTTCTTGGTTTCATCCCTTACTTTTTCTGTAAAGTTAGATGGCTGTCAGTAAAGCTTTGACTATTTGGGACTTGTCGGCACACTAACACTGCATGACTGTAGCACTTTTTCTGTCTGCATGTTAATATCATGGGCTTTTTTTTTTGATGCATAGAGATCCACTGTTCATTTCTCATGCTAAAGATCCACTGTTCATTTCTTCATGCTAAATATGCAGTGTTCATTTTTGTATGCAAAGATGCACTGCTCATTTTTGCATGCCAAAGATGCACTGTTCGTTTCTGCATACAAAAAGATGTATTGTTCATTTCTGCATGCTAATTACCAAATGTTTTATTTTTAGCATGCCAAAGATGCACTCATCATTTTCTGCTTGCAAAAAGATGCACTGCTCATTTTGCATGCTAAATATGCACCGTTATTCTGCACGCAAAAAGATTTTTTTTTACATGTGAAATGTGCACAGTTTTATATTTGCATGCTAAGAGATGCATTTATTTCTGATGTAAGTGCATTTCATTTCTGCATGCAAAAGATGCACTCATCATTTCTGCATGCAAAAAGATGTATTGTTTATTTCTGCATCCTAAAAGATGGATTGTTGAGTTCATTTCTGCATGCCAAAGATGCACTGTTCATTTTCTGCATGCTAAAGTGACTGTTCATTTCTGCACTGCTAATACCAACTGTGATATTTTTGTATGCAAAAAGATGTATTGTTCATTTCTGCATGCAAAAAGATGTATTTTTATTTCTGCATTCTTAAAGATGGATTGTTGATTCATTTCTGCATGCCAAAAAAGATGCATGTTCATTTCTGCATGCTAATCCAACTGTGATATTTTTGTATGCAAAGATGTATTGTTCATTCGCATGCAAAAGATGTATTGTTCATTTGCATGCAAAAGATGTATTGATCATTTCTGCATGCAAAATATATTGTTCATTTGCATGCAAAAGAGATGTATTTGTTCATTTCTGCATGCAAAAAAGATGTATTGTTCATTTCTGCATGCAAAAAAGATGTATTGTTCATTTCTGCATGCAAAAAAAGATGTATTGTTCATTTCTGCATGCAAAAAAAAATATATTGCTTCATTTCTGCATGCAAAAAAAATATATTGTTCATTTCTGCATGCAAAAAAAAATATATTGTTCATTTCTGCATGCAAAAAAAATATATTGTTCATTTCTGCATGCAAAAAGATCCACTGTTCATTACTACATGCAAAAAATTGCTTTATTTCTGCATGCAATTCCCTGCTTGTGTCTTTTGCACATGTGGCTGTCTGTCACCAATGTCATTCCTGTAAGCTCCTGATAAGTCAGGCCCAGTGCAACTGCATGGGAGAGAATTGTTATCTAATGAGTCTTTTTGGGAGGAAACTGGACCAAGAAGGCAGAAAACAGACAAGAAGGGGGTGAAAGGAAGAAAAATAAAACAGGGCAGAAACAAAGAGAGGGATAGAAAAGAAGGAATTCCTTGCACAGAACTTCCAGAAGGTGGGGATGCTGTTTATATGACAGATCCCTGGCGTCCCCATGGGGGAGTATACAATATAGTACATTACAACACAATACAACACAGTGATGGAACAGCAGAGTGTGTTGATCTGTTATGTCCTTTGTTTTCAGCTACGTTTACCCAAACTTCCCCTCTCTCCCAAGAAGCCAGTGGTGTGTAACCAACACCTCCTCTCTCTCTCTCTCTCTCTCTCTCTCTCTCTCTCTCTCTCTCTCTCTCTCTCTCTCTCTCTCTCTCTCTCTCTCTCTCTCTCTTCTCCCCTAACTTCTGCCTCTGTAGTGGCTCTGCTTTCTTCCCCTCCTCTTGTAGCCTGTTTTGGTTTGTCTTCTGTATCCTGTATCATTTTATCCTGCCTTGTGTGGTAACAGTAGACCGTTTACTTTCTTCTCTTTTTCACTTTTTCCTTGGCTAGAGCTCAGCAGCTCACCAGTGGAGAGATTTTGTGTATGTATGTGTGGCTGTTTTTGCCCACCATAAAGTAACTTGCATTTTCTCTTCAGGGTTGATCTCTAAACAGACACCTATATGCATACATTTTTTGTAATAAAAAATAAAAAAATTGTCATCCGTTTCTACTGGCTTGCAGTGGTTTAGTCTTCTGAAAGGCGGAATGGATTTTAATGTGTCTGCGAGATGTTCTAAGTGAATTTGTATATATATATGCAACCTCAGTTTAAAGTCTCATCTGAAGGAGCTATCAGGGAGAGTGGAGTTGGTACGTATGTTAGTTAACTCTCGGAGGAAAAATCCCCTCAAACAGGTGTCTCATTGGTGGCTTGAACTCAAACCATCAGATTGCAAGCTAGCTCTCTAACCTAACCCCCCCCCCCCCCAGCTCTGAAAGTCTGCATGATCTCAGAAGCCATGGCAGTGGATTGGTTGATGTAAACACAAGACATAGACTGTACTGCTCACCAAAAAAAAAAAGAAAAAAAAAGACTATACTGCTCACAATGAATGATACCCTAATGAGAAAACCACCATTTAAAGGATCCCTGTACTGTGTGCGGTGATCAGTGTAGTGTGAAGTTAACGTAACACCTTTGTGGTACTGTCTTTTCACATCATTTTCCCCCTCTCCTTGTCTCTTCTGTGAGAGAAAAACAACTTCAGCATTCTGTGCAGTTTTTTTGTTTGTTATTTTGTTTGGGTTTTTTTTTTCATTCTTTGCGGGTTTTTTTATATTTTGTTTGGGGGTTTTTTTCCATTCTTTGCAGTTTTTTTGTTATTTTGTTTTGGTTGAGTTTTTTTTTTTATTCTGTGCAGTTGTACAGCAAGGTGTATAATTAATCTGGTTTTCCGGCTGTCTTTTGCAGAATTTATAACTTTCTTTTTTTGTTTGTTTCTGTGTCTTCTTCGGCTGCTGGTTTTTGCCTCAGCTTCTTCTTCAGACTGCTGACTGGTTGCTGTGTTTTATATGCCTTGTTGTATCTTTTGCAGATGGTTTTAATGCAGATAATTAATTTTGTATCCAGTGTGTTTGAATGTGTGCGTAAACATGATGACGCAGTCAAAGATTCATGTGCATTTGCAGACTTGCTTATGCACGCTTGTTCACTTACATGTGCACAAAGAGGCATCATACATGCACTAACTGATGCGAGTATTCACACACATACACACACACATGCATACACATACAACACACACACACACACACACACACACACACACACACAACAACACCACCACACACAAACACAAGCACACAATAGCACACACACACACACTAAGTGCACACACACACACAACACACAAGTGCAAAACACACACACACAACACAAATCACACCAAAGTATCACACCAAAAACATACACACACAGCATAACGACAAACAACACTCCAAGGGGGGAACATGCATGATACATGCAGAACTTAAAATCCAAATGCAACCAAGGCAACAAACAAAATACATGCAAAATATTTTGCATCAAAGAATAGAAAATAGCATGAGTTGTGTTGTAAAACAAGTCATTTTTAGAGAATATAAGAGATTTGCTGCTAAGATTCTTACAAAGGGCATGAAACCCAACGGACATTACTGCAAGATTTTGATAAAAGAAACTGAAACCATTTGGATGAAAACTGAAAACCAATCTGGATATTACCACGTCACTCTTACAAAGAAAGCTGAAAACCAACTGAACTACTACCAAGATTCTTACAAAGAAAACTAATGAATAACCAACATAACCTTCACTCATCCACTTATCGCTCTTGCTTTTTTGGGTGTGTCGTGTCTGTGGGGCTTTTCTCACTCATCAGAATCATAGACAGCAAGAAAAAAAGGTAGAGCTTGTGCCCATAACCATGACTCCTGCTTGTACTGGCGCTGTCATGTCTGCTGTTGCCTTTCTCTCTCTCCTGACTCCTCCTCTTTCTCTGCTGCCTCCTTCCCTATGCAGGGGTTCCTGTCTGTGGCTTCGCTCTGTGTGTTAATCAGTGACGTACTTGGCTCGCTTCTCTCTCTCTTCTGAGTAACAGAGAGTTTGGGGTCTTGTTTCTTGAAAACAACCTGCTCTTTGAGTTTGTATGTCTTTTTTGCAAGTTGTGTACTTTTTCTTATCTAGATATGCGATATTCATGTTACTGTATCTAAACACAAACATACATGCATGCACGCACACCCATGCACACACACACCCATTTAACACACACACACACACACACACACACACACACACACACATATGCGCATGTGTGTGTGCATACCCAGACACACACATACACAAGCATGCGCACACACACATGCACGCACGCATGCACACACACATACACACTCAGACACACATTGTCTCTCCTGTCATCTCTCTCTCTTCTCTCCATCTCTCTCTCTTCTCTCTCTCTCTCTCTCTCTCTCTACACCACACACACACACACACACATGCACACACATATAAAAAAAACACATGCATGCGCACACATGCATGCACGTGCGTGCACATACACACACACACACACTCTCTCTCTCTCTGTCTCTCTTTGTCTCTCTCTCTCTCCCTCCCTCCCTCTCTTTCTCTCTCTCTCTCTCTCTCTCTCTCTCTCTCTCTCTCTCTCTGTGTGCATGTGTGTGCAAGTCTATCTCTGTCTGTCTCTCTCTGTCTCTGTCTCTCTCTGTCTCTGTGTGTGTGTGTGTGTCTCTCTCTCTCCTCTCTCTCTCTCTCTCTTCTCTCTCTCTCTCTCTCTCTCTCTCTTCTCTCTCTTCTCTTCCCCTCTCTCCTCTCTCTCTTCTCTCCCTCTCTCTTCTCTCCCTCTTCTCCTCTCTTTCTCTCCCTCTCTCTTTCTCTCCCTCTCTCTCTCTCTCTTTCTCTCTCTCTCTCTTTCAGACACACAAAACACAACACACACACACACACAACACACACACACACACACACACACACACACACATATTATTATTTTTTTATTATTATTTAGTATCCCCTCCCCTCTCACCCCCATCCGGTATCACTTTATGTGGAAGGTCGTAAAATTGAAGACTACTACTACTACTACCACACTACTAAGACACACACACACACACACACACACACACACACACACACACACACACACACACACACCACACACACACACACACACACACACACACACACCCACACCTCCCCACGACACACACACACACACACACACACACACACACCACACACACACACACCACACACACCACACACACACCCCCTCCCCCACCACACACACACCCCCCTCCCCCCCCCCCCCCCCACACACAACACTCACAGTTTCAACAACAAACCCAGAACTACAGACAGCAATGACAGTCTCTTACCTATGTCTCACAACAGGAGAAACCAGCCCGCAGTCAGGAACCGAAACAGAAGTGGGAGGAGGAGAGCCGGGAGAAGGACGAGGAGTCAGCAACAACAGCAGCAACAGCATCATCGGAGATGCCCAACTTCACCTTCAGCAGCCTCCAGCGCCAAGACAGCGACGCAGATTTCTGGCGCCGCCAAGAAGAACGCTTCAGGCAGGACAAGGACAACCGGCAGAAGCAGGAAACGGAGCGGAAGAAAAAGGAGGAAGAACAGGAGCAGGAAGAGCAGGCGCGCTTCCAACAGCAGAGGGACAAGTTCAGGCGAGACATGGAGGAGAGGGAGAGGAGGGAGAGGGAGAGGAGGGAGGCGGACGAGAGGGAGCAGGAGCAGCAGCAGCGCCGCCACCAGCAAGAACAGCAGCGGGAGCGGGAGGAGAGGGAGAGGAAGGAGAAGGAGGCGGCGAAGAAGAGAGAGGCGGAGCAGCGAGAGCGCCAGCGGAAGGAGAACGAGCGTCGCGTGCAGGAGGAGAGGGACCGGCTGGACAATGACCCTCACGTGGCGGAAGAGCGCCAGAAGAAAGACGAGTTGCTGCGTCGTCTCCAACAGCTGGACGGGAACCGAGACGGCTCTCAACCTCACCACCAGCGACCCCTTCGCTCCTTCAGAACCCACGCCCAAGAGAACAGCGGCGGCGGGGGGGGCTGCAGGAGACCAGCAGACCTCTGACCCCTTTGCGGTCTCCCCCAGCAGGAGGGCGGACCCTTTCGGTGGAGACAGCAGTTTCTCCAGCCCCAGCAGCAAGAAGGATTACGCCTTCCCCCGCTCCATCGAGAACATGCACAAGGGCAAGCCCGCCCACGAGGACGTCTCCGTGCCTTACATCGACCGCCAGAAGAAGGGCCGGGCCTCCAAGGAGGACGAGGGCATCGGGGGCTACCAGCCCTCCTTCACCAGCCCCACTAAAGGTGAGGGCAAGAAGAAAACCTTGTCGCTCTTCGACGATGATGAGGAGGAGGTCAAGCCGGCTGCGTCCAAGCCCGACCCGGGTAAGAAGAACAAGCTGATGGCGGATCTGTTCGGCGCCCACCTCTCCTCCTCCTCTACCTCTACCTCTGCCAAGAAGGATGCGGGCGAGGACTTCTTCCTGACCAGCAAGTCCCCTCCTGCCCAGAAGCCGGCGCCGGCCAAGAAGCCATCCTCCGGCTTCCCCTGGGACGACTCCCCCTCCCACGGCAAGACCAACGGCACCACCTCTCACCGCGAGTCGGCCACGCTGTTTGGCGGGGGAGCGGCTCTGGTGGATGATGACCTCAGCGGTGGAGGCAGTGGCTCCCGGTCCACCATGCTGCCCAAGAGATCGCGGCAAGCCACCACCACCTTCAACTCCAAACCAGCCATGGTGGCCGTGGACAACCTGGAGGATGACATTGAGGAAGTGGTTTTATAAGGTCAAGAGCGTCTTCTGTCACTTTTCTAGTTGTTTGTTTTGCTAACGTGAAAAATTGTCTTAAGAATGGCTTCTCGGTTGAAAAACGTCGACTCCCAGCTTCAAGATGGCTTCGCATACCTGTTCTGTCAGTGCGCAGAGTAGATGTCGAACTGCCTGTGTGGAAACAGGGACCCCTGTCGGCCTGGGGTAGGTAGCGTCCAGTTGAAACTGACCTTTGTGCAGAAGCCCATGACCAGTATGCGCACTGGTGTCGCCTGACCTCTTCCCCCCCCCCCCCCCCTCATGTGCTTGTTTGCCCTCTACCCCTTGTTTTCCTTCAGAGGCTGACTGAACTGCCCACAAGATCGAAACAAGCTGTTTCTTTGCCAAGTGCCTCTCTGTGTTTCATCGTCATTTCTTGTTTTCCATGTAGGCTGCAGGTGCTGGAAGTTCGCTGCAGGATAGACCGCGGCAGGTTTACATTCACTGCAGAAACGGCCAAGGCCTGTGTGTGTAATCTGTGCTGAGAAAAGAACTAGATAAACAGGGGTGCATGTTATAGAGATGTGACCAGAGATTGTTCATCATAGCTCACAAGAACGGAAGAATTTAACAACTATGTGTGGCATAAAAAACAAAACAAACAAACTTCTGAAATAAAATTTGGACAAGCAGATTTTAATTTTGAGAAGCATGTTTGATACAGGAAAAGTTAAGAGTAGCAAGAATGTTTGAAGTTTTCGTCTTGTTGCTTTTCTCTTTATCTGACCTGAGAAAGTAAGAAAACACCCATGAATGACAGTTGAAAGTGTTGTGCCTTTCTGCCAATAAATGTTTACGTCTGCAACCCAGCGAAGCACTTAGAGAACATCATGCCATATGGATAAATTGCATTCAGTCTGCATTTTTATTGTTGAATTGTCTTTTTCAGTTGCAAATTTTATTTTGTTAAAGATTTCAGCATTTCTGTAGTTTGATCTCTTTGTTCTCGTTTCTGTGCCAAGTTGGTAAGGAGTTTGAAGTTGAGTAGGAAAACGGAATCCTTATGACATGCGCTGATCTTCTCTCTGCCTGAGGAAGTCCACTGGCAGAGAACGCTCTGAACTCACAGCAGTACACCTGGACAGACCATTTTTGCATTCTGCGGCTTTGTAAAACAACACAGTGAGAGAAAAACCAACAACCGATGATGGTGAACACCTTTTGTGGACATCAGAGCCAACATCAAAGCTTGTAGTTCAAAACTGGAGACAGAAAACACTTTCAATCTATGTGGATTTAGTGGTAAGAGTAACAGTTTCGGAGCTGAAAGTTCTGTCAAGAAGCGCACAAGCATCAAAACTATTTTGCAGATAATTTTTCATGTGAAGGGAGGCCACCGGCGGCGGTATTGATTCTGTTGAAGATATCTGACAGCCACCATGAATGGTAGTCTTTTGAGTGGCAGTCACATCACCTGGCCAGTTAATACTGCAAGCACCCATGTAAAATATGATATAAAAGAATAACATTTAAAAAATAAAATAAATTAATGCAGGGCTGTGTATCAAGCGGTAGACAAAAGTTAACAGTTTAAAACTGGAAGTCATTAGTTCTCATTCTGTCACAGCCTTAAACAGTTCAACAGTTTAAACTTGAAATTAGTTCATTCTCATTCTTTAGCAGCCTCCCTCTCTGGTTTTTGTTTTTTTTTAAACCTGGAAACCTGTCTCTCTAAGCGGGTATTAAATAATTTGGAACCATATATAGTCAGTCCTTTTCTTTTTTGTAGTTTGTTGCATGCTTCTCCATTTAAAAAAAAAATCTGTGTGTGTGTGTGTGTGGTGCATGCGTGCATACGTGTGTGCATGTGTGCGTACGTGCATGCTGTGTGCGTGCATGCATGCGTGCAGTGCGTACTGTGTGGATTGGAGGAAAACGATTGGGGTATTTTGTTGAAAAATTGGGATAAAAGTAACGTGTGTGTGTGTCCGCCCAGCATTGCAGTTAGGAGAGTACGTAAGGTTCTCATTGCCATTGTCAAGACCTGGGGCAAAATTGGAAGGCGTTACATCCTATCATATTAGAAGGAGAGGTTGGAGGCAACATTGCTGAGTACATCAGCTTGTTTTTATGTGCTGATTTCCCAGCGAGCAGCAGAGGATAGAGTGCTGTTTAGCATGCTTCATGTCTGTCTGCACAGTTTTCCAGGACCCAATAGCAGTTAGTTTCTGATGTCAGTACAGCCATTGTTGGTAGGTCTACTTCTTGTGACTGGCCTTTTTTTTCTTTAACATATCTAAAGACCGTTTAATCATACTGTATGCCAACTAGGAACAGTTCATGAACAAATCTGAAGACTGTCTGTTACCTATCCCACAGTCTGACTGACTGTGGGGGCACCACTGAAGTTTCTGCAACCAGCCTCCTCTACTTTTTGCGGTTCTCAGCTTTTGCACAGTATGTCATTCTACTCAAGGCCAGTCTGCTCTCTGATGCTGTCTCCCCATCATTTTCTCTATCTGCCTCTTCATTTCTCTCGTCCCTCCTTGCACCGTTCCCTGTATGACAATCTTGCAACATTCTCTGAAGTCAGGAGCTCTTTCGTATGGCCCGATAGTGTTTACAATTCTGGTTTTCACTTCCTCCTTGGCTCTGTGATCTCTGTATGGGATACCAAGGAGTTTGCAGAAGTATCTCATCTCCATTGCCTGTATCTTTCTGTCCACATTTGAAGGATCAAAACCCTAAGTACTCACCAGGATAAGGCAGACCACAGCTGCAATGACCAAACTTAAAGTCCTCTGGAACAACAAGAACATCCCCATCAGCTCCAAGATCAGACTGATGCATTCTCTGGTCATGTCCATATTTTTGTATGCGTGCGAAATGTGGACCATAGCAGAAGCAGACTTTGAAAGAACGCCACCAGTGTTTAAAACACCCTAAATCCTGTGCCTTTTCTTTCTGGACACATGCACACGCACGCACACACACACACACACACACACACACACACACACACACACACACACACACACACACACACACTTAACAAGCACCCGTATATATACACACTCGTGTAAAACATTCATGCCCATTATATGCATTTGACAATGTCAAACATTTGAATGTTACAAATATTGTATCCATACTGTCAAAGAGGCTAGATATTTCCAAAACTGCTTTTAAAATCTTTAGGGAGAAATTTTGTCTTATTACAATGTCGTTTACACCTCAACTGCACTTTGGAACAGAAAGAGCCCATAGAACAACAACCTGTTTTTCATCGCAGTATGTCTTTCAGTGAGTCACTGCCGCTCATGCACCATTTATATTTCCAGCTGAAGCGAGGTACATCATACATCAGATGGCAAGCTGAGCACATGCAACGTTCCAAGACAGATTGATTTGGAGATCCTTGCCACGTTGACCCCAGTCTTGGAACAGCACCTAATCCATCCATCCATCCATCCATCCGTCCATCCATCCATCCATCCGTCCATCCATCTATTCATCTATCCGTCCGTCCATCCATTCATTCACATCATATTCCAAGACTGTAGTTAATTTTCTGCAGGCCGAAAAAGTTCATTTCAGCATAGCGTTGACCCCATCCATGACCAAGGCTACTTCCTGTTAACAAGGGTACTTCCTGTTAACAAGGCCACTTCCTGTTAACAAAAGTACTTCCTGTTAACAAGAGTACTTCCTGTTGCGTGTGGAGAGTTCGTCTGCCACGTTTCAGTCTTTGCTGCTGCGCGGAGACGGGCTTTGCTTGGTTTTGTTGTCCTTTGTTTCTGGTTTTTCCTTGTGAACTTGCAGACATGATACCAAGGTTTGGCCTCATTGTTATCGACGGTGCACTGTTACGGACGTTACAGGTTTTCTGTGATAATTTGCTACTTGATTAGTTGCGATTATTGTTTTTTGGGGTGTTTTATTTGTGTGTGTGTTGTGTTTGTTTAAAATGTGATCTGTGTACGTGTACAAAGCAAAGCGGTATGAATGATGCGCGTGCTGTGAATGATATTTGCGTTATTTATTCATGTATCAATATCTGATGTGTTTTCTGAACTGTTTGACTTTTTTAAAGTTGGGGGGTTTTTTGATGGTTTTGCGTTTGTTTTGATTATTTAAATGTGATCTGTGCACATGTACAATACAAAACATAGTGTGTTTAACTGCCACTTTTGAGTTCATCAATGAAAAGAATGACAAACAGAAGTTGACAGCAAAAGAAAGGTAAACTGAGCGTGAACATGTTCCAATTACACGGAATCAGAATGTATTCTTTATTTCTATCAAATATTTCACTTGTTTCTTGACACTGTCGTTAGCATTTTGATTGCCTTTTTTTTTTATTTATCGTGTTTTGCTTTTAAAAATCTGTGTGCATTAATGCATGGAAATGGTTGCAAGATTTATTGGTGCATTCCTTTCTTACAAATGTGTACCCAGAACTTGTGGAAATAATTGCAAAGTTGTCATGCTTTTAATTTTTTTTAATTTATAGACATACCCAGAATGCTTGCATTTTCCGTCCGTCTGGCTTCGTGCTTTGTTTGCTGTGCATATCAGTATTTGAAAGCTTGTTTAAGTTTAGATATGGTTTACACTTTTCAACAGTTTGTGATAAGTTGGAATTTTGAGTTCTGTTACTTTTTGTGAGAATGTTAGTTGATTTTGAGATAAAGAATGGGGTTTGTGTTTTAACTATTTGCAAAATTCTTTTTTATCGCGGAATAGTTTCTTTTGTGCCGTTTGAAGTTACCTAATCCAGATTGTTCTCTTTTTAATTTGCATTTTTCAAGGGGGGTGGGGGGGGGAGGGTAACATTTTAATTTCAGTGAATTGAGATGATGGGAAAGGAGAACTTCATTATTCCCTCTCCTTGTGTTCCCTGCATTTCTAGTGTCTCAGCCCCCATGGTATTCAGAGCTAGAACAGCTGTAACTAAACCAGTGATGTTCTGATTAGCGTGTAGTGTTATAACAATTCAGGGATTTGTCGTTTCAACTCAGTGAAATATTTTTAGTCATCACGCCATTCGTTTTATTGTGCATTCGTTTGTTTTACTTTATGGATTGTTTTATGTTTTAAATGTGTATCTGTTGTTATTGTGCTTGTTTGTTGGTGGTTTTAACCGCGGATCTGTTGTCATTGTGCTTGTTGACATGTTTCTCTATGTGTAGTGTTGTGGTCTTGTGCTTATCGGTTTGCCACCCTGTATATGGCCACATCTGTGATGAGCATACACTTCTCTAGAGCCAGCATGCTTTGAGGCCACCTTCCAGAGGAATCCTGTACTGCAGCTGAATCCAATCTTTCGGTAATTTTTGGAAGAGTTCCTGTTAAGAGTCAGTATACTCTTCTTTTCTGCATTCCTTTTCCCTACCGGGTGTCTGCTATCAGGCAACCAACCATCTCCCAGCCCTTCCCTGCGTATCACCCACTACTGGGTGACAGAAGCAAACATATGAGCACAGTGCATGTGAACAGGGAAAGAGGGGTTCTCTCTCATAACGCAGGGATAATGTTAAAGGGTGGGATGTGTAGTGCCTGGTCTCTATCTGTGTTATAATGGGAATCATGAATGGCTGGCGAAGTACCGACAGTTTTATTGTTAAATGAAGATTTTGTCTTTCTGGACCAAAAATATGGAGGTAAAATTTTCGCTTCAGTATGATAGATAGTATTGTTCTATTTTGATAATATCCTGCAAGTAATGTGATAGAATGGTATTATTTAAAAATGAAAGAAGAATAAATCCTGGATAGAGGAAAACTCTACATAAAGTAGGGGAGGGGGGGGGGGTATGTTTGCTTTGTTAGTTTGAGTGGGGGTATTTTGTGTGTTTGATTTAGGTTAAAAGATTGATGGCTTTAAAGGTTTTCTTGTCTGTTTCTGTAACTGGTTTCAGTTGGATTTATTTATAGTTTGAGTTGAAATATGTGTTTCAGTCTTTATTATGTCGTTAAAATGTATGTTCTTGTTTAAAAAAAAATTTAATTCATCTTTATCAGGTCGTTAAAATGTATGTTCTTGTTAAAAAAAAAAATTCATAGTGATTTTTTTTAATTTTAGGAAATGTAGATTGTTGTAATCAATTTTTCTTTTAAAAAATAGTATGATTTTGGTAAAACAGTTTTAGAGTTAAAAATTGTTTCGTCATCTTGTAGTGTTTAGAACCTGAAAGATTGCTTTGGAGTTATCAGTGGAGTTAGAGGAGTGTTCAGCTAGTGCAATAGAAGGTCGAGGTAAAGCTTTCTGCCAAAGAGTAGCACAGTCTGTGAAGGAGCTCCCAGTGATGTGTGTGCTCTGTGTAAGGTCAACTGCTGACCAGTCTCTTTTTTTGTTTGCTTTTAGTCCATCAGATATGTCTGGGAAAAAAGAATGGCATGTCTTTTCCAGCTCCTCTCACGGGCCGTACAGCTTGGTTTGTAGTGATTTCTGTCAGCCACACAATCTTCCTAGGTTGCTGTATAGTGTACTGTTAACCTGTGATCTGATGGATTTGTTGGTTTAGTGGTTTATGGAGTAGACTGCTCTGACTGTCAAAAACGTGGCCCTGTGTTTTTGCTTCCACATTGTTAATGTGTTTGTGTGACTTGATGACTAAGCTGTACATTTTGTTATGATGTGTAGAACATAGACAGACTAGACAGACAGACAGACAAACAGACAGAAACATACACCAATTGTGTTGTTAGTAGCCCCACTGACCACACAGGCCATATCGGGGCTAAACACACACACACACAGAGCCACACACACACACACACACACACACACACAGAGCCACACACACACACACACTCACACACACACACACACACACACACACACACACACACACACACACAAGCCACACACACACACACACACACACACACACAGTTGTGGGAAAAAATGTCTTAATCCATTGCTGTTCAACCCATCCAAATAATGTGTGTGCGTGTGTGTGTGTGTGTGTGTGTGTGTGTGTGTGTGTGTGTGTGTGTGTTTCCACGGCTAGAGCTCCAAGGTTCACCAATGGTGAGATTCTGCTTATGCGACTTTTTATTTACCAATCTACTTTTTTATCTACCAAAAACACTTGTCTGAAATGTTTTGTGCTTATTTGTGTGCGTTTTTTTTAGTTGCTACTCTCCGACTTCAGGGATCAATTTGACTGTCACCCTCAAGATGCTGGCCCCCTAGAGAAGCCAAGGTCTCTTGACACCTCGCTTCCCAATGACTGTATAGGTTAGAACACATCTTACGGTGTCAGTTGTGTGCTTGGTATGTTTGTGTTGTCCATACCACCCACCATATCCGGCCTAGTCTTTTGAGAAGACGGGTTATGTTGATGACGGTCGTTTCTCAGGCAGTGTTAGGGGCAGTATATACTAATCAGAAACAGCAGAAACACTACGGGGACCATGCAGTGTTGAAGACATGTCTAGCACTGAGGTAGGCCAGGGTATATCTGGATCTGTAGCCTGCTGTCTGATAACGTCAGTGACAGTAGTACTTTTCTGTTTTCTGTTGTACGCACATTGTTTCAGTATGTGAGTGTGGGAGAGAGAAAGAAAGAGAGAGAAAAAGAGAGAGAAAAAGAGAGAGAGAGAGAGAGAGAGAGAGAGAGAGAGAGAGAGAGAGAGAGAGAGAGAGAGAGAGTGTGTGCGCGCGTGCATGTGTGGGTGCGTGCGTGCTTGCATGTTCACATCAGTGTATGTATGTGGGTGTGTGCACACACATGCTATATTTTCACCTCATATTGCATGCTTTTTGTACGCACAGCTTGCATGGTTTTTGGTGTCTACACATTGTGGGTACTTTTTGAGTCCTCTTTCTGCCAAAATTTGAAATCATCAGTCCCAGTGCTATTTTGCACGGCATGATGTTGATGCCAGTTAAATAGTTATCATCTGAAGTGTCTTGTGTTTGAAAATCACAGTTAACTGATATATAAATTGAATAACATTTGTCTCCTGATGTATAATTTGAATAACATTTGTCTGAAATATCTTGTGTTTAAAATGTGTTGTGAGCTGTATAAATCATTTAAAATTGATGTGAAACATCTTGTGTTTAAAATAACTCATACATAAGATAAATAACATTTGTCTGAATTGTTTTGTGGTTAAAATATTAGTTGTTATGTGATTTGTCATTTGAATAACAAAATCGTCTGAAGTATCTCGTATCTGTCTTTATACCAGTAACAACTATTATATCAGTCTCACGTAAATATCATAATTACCTGATTGGTGTCATATCATTATGATTATCTGATCAGTGTCATACAAAAAGTACTAATCACTGATGATTTTCAGGTAATGAAGAACTAAACATGTCATCAGTGTTTGGGCTAAGGACACAGCATGAAGTGCAGGTTTCTGTGAAAAGTCACCCTGTATCACTCTTTGCCACAACAGGCCCAAACGGGTCTATTCAGTTGTATGTATGTACACTGTACGTATATTATGTATCTCCTGTAATGCCATCACAGTTATCATATATAAAAATGTAACACAACTGTGATTTTGTTTCATATAACTTACTGTTTGTTGAGAAGAAATGTTTCCTGTTGTTGTTGTCATGTTCTTCAATATAAGTTACCGTTATAAAAGACATGTTTTCTCTGTGTGTGTGTGTGTGTGTGTGTGTGTGTGTGTGTGTGTGTGTGTGTGTGTGTGTGTGTACCAGTGTGCATCTGTGTATGCACATGCATGCATGTATCTGACAAAAATTGATTGATGCACAGTCTGCTGCATCTTTTAATTTTGTAACATTAGGAAAGAGAGAGAAGAAGTAAAGAATAATAATATAAAAAAAAAGACTACAACCAACTACTGCTCAAAATCAAAACGACAGCAACACCTCATGGAATGTGATATGAAGGGGAGAATCGTTCTCCTATCCACAACCGAGAAATCCAACAGGAGAGGGCAACTAGTCACTTCTTCCTCTGAACATTGTATCTTGCGTCTTTTGGAGGCATGACTTGTGTATCTTACCACAGCACTGTGCCTTCCTGAGAGCCTGAAGTTTTGCTCGTCTACAGAAAAACTTTCAGCTCAGATTGTATTCCTCTCAGTGTTCCATGAAGTAGAATAGAGAGCTGGTCTGATGTATAAAAGGACTTGTGTGGAAAAAAAAAAGGAAACAATATGTTCCATAAACTGTGTTGTAATGTCTTAATCATTTTGCATTTTGTTGAAAAAGATTGACAGAATAACAGAGAAAAAAATATGAGGAAGGAAGAAGGAAAATTTTTAAAATCAGAGCTTTTTTGGTAAATGAATAACAAACGTGAGATGAAGGAAGGAAAACTGAATCAAACATAAAGCTATATTCCTAAATACTTTATTGTTGAGCCCCATACTACTAGTACTAGGCAGTGGGTGCATGATACATTGTTGCCATCAGGACTGTGTTCTATGGAAATGATCATACTTCAGCCATGTATACAGATGTTTTGTGTGTGTGTGTGTGCACGCGCGTGCGTGTGTGTTTGCGTGCGTGCTTTCGTGTGTGTGTGTGTGTAGTGTTTGTATTGTTTGTATTGTGATGAGCAAAAGAGAGATGGATGAGCAAAAGGAGAGGTAAAAATCATCCCCCTCCACATACGTCCCCTTGCCCTTTATCCCAAACTTTGTAAGGATCTCCATATCCCCCCTGTTCACTGTGGTATCTGCAGCAAAATGAAAATAAAGAGACTTTTTTATATAAAAATCATAATTGAAACGTGTCTGCAGCAAAATGAAAATAAAGAGACTTTTTTTTTATAAATCATAATTGAAACATATCTGCAGCAAAATGAAAATAAAGAGACTTTTTTTTATATAAATCATAATTGAAACACTACTCATACTTTTTTCCATCTTCTTTTTTTTTTTTTTTTTTTAAATCTTGACCTTGATTGAAGGTAAAATCACATAAGAGATAAAAAAAAAAAAAAAAAAAAGCAAGACGTGATGAATATCACATCGTTTCACTGTTATTAACAATTTACGCTTTTATCACATCGTTCAGTAAAGTCTGACAACACTTCTTTTAATATTTTTTTTTAAAAACAGAAAGTGAAACGACAGATCCATACACGGATCAGTCCAGTGACAGTTGTTGCTTTGGTGTTGTGTCACAGCTCTGTTTTTGTCACAGTGGAGTAATGTCTTCTTCTGTGTGCGCGTGTTGTTGTGACTGTCACCAAAACTGACACAAACAAAGTTTACACGGCTTGAACATCTCGTTTTTAGAAAACATCACTGTATCATGCCTGCATTGTTGTTGTTGTTGATGGCTTTTGGTACTGTCGTGCTTATTTTCATGTCATGTAACTTGCATTTGCTAGGTAAGGCTTATTTGATAGAATGGGGTGGCATAAAGAAAAGCCCAATTTCATCCATTCACTCACAGCCGGTCAGTGGGGGGTTAGATTCTCATTCCTCAGCTAGAGCTGCTAGGTTCACCAATGGTGAGATTTTGTGTATATGACAGTTTTGTCTACTATTGAGGTAGATGCATTTGGACTTCAGGGAAGCTACCTATTACAAAACAAGTGTAAGGAAAAGGGTCATTGAGCATGGCCTGCTAGTATTATAGTTACTTCTTCACCCTGTTGCTTCATGACGGATTCAAGCGTGTAACATCTGAAACATCTTATGTTATAATCATAGGAGGGCTAGGATTCACTGTCGAGTGCAACAACTTTATTTAATTCAATAAAAAAAATAATAAAAATGATAAAGTTATGTACACTGATTTGTGTTTGGATGAGTTTATGTGGTATAGATGCAGCTTTTCCTTTTTCCTGCGTTTGCTTTTTAAAAGGGGACAGAGAGAGAGAGAGAGAGAGAGAGAGAGAGAGAGAGAGAGAGAGAGAGAGAGAGAGAGAGAGAGAGAGAATGTCTGCTTTTCTTCTTGTGTGCACATGTCTGTGTGCACGCACACACACACACACACACACACACACACACACACACCACTATTGCAGTCCCAAGTTATTTACAACATTTGAAAAATCTCATGAACATAAATAGCATCCCCACTGTCTGGAGGTTCTGTGCTAGAAATTTCCCCTTTTCTGTCACTCTCTTTGTTTCTTGTTTTACCCTTACCACTCTCTCTCTTTCACTCTGTTGCTTTTTTCTGTCCACCCTGCCTGCTTTTTGGGGGGAGAAAATCTTAAATTTTTACTTAGTTAAATTAAAGTCTGTCCCGAGCCATAAGGCTCATCAGGCCTGTGCTTATCTCGGTTTCTGTGGCGTTAAGCGACTGACGCCAGTCTATCGCAGGGTTAACCCCCAACACAAGGTTGGTACCCCTTTTACACCTGGGTGGGGTGAGGAAATAGCCGTAAAGTGCCTTTTCCAAGGGCACAACACCATAGCCGAAAGCTGGGATCGAACCCGCAACCTTTAGATTACGAGTCCAACGCCCTAACCACTAGACTACAGCGGCGGCTAAATTTTTACTTATGGACTTCTTAATGAGCTGCCTTGAAATTAGAATATTTAATCTGAGGCCAGCAGGCAGACCTCCTGCAGAGCTACAAGCCCAGGAGAAGACCAGGCACAACACATGCTACCCTATACGGCCCAAAATGGCCATTCCTGACAACATAAAACCCAGGGGGACGGGATAGCCTAGTGGTCAGAACATTGCCCTCACAATCTGACAACCCAGGTTCGATTCCCGTTTGAGGGGATTTTCCCCCTGGAGTTAACATCAGTGCTGACTCCACTCTCCCTGAAAGTCCTTTGGATGAGACTATAAACTGAGGCCCAGCGTATGAACACACGCAGAACATCTTGCGAACACATTAAATCTTGTTCCACTTTTCATAAGAGTAGGCCATTGTGTGCCTGTGGGAACAGATGACAATATTTACAAAACAGCATACACACAGGGACTGGATGTAAAAAAGCACATGAGTGCTTATTCCATTATCCTTGGTATAAAAGAATAGATAAATAAATGGTCTCAGCTATACTGTGCAACCACAAAACAAATCTCTTCACAAAATTTTGCAGATTTTTTTAATAGCCAGAGTGAAAAATACATTTTTTAATGACTCGTGTTACACAATAAACATTCCAGCACATAAAAAAAAAAATCTAGTTACACACATGGATCATATCGCTCATAATTCTTCCACAAAACTCATCTGTATGGTACTTATATCAAATATTTCAGTCAAAACAGCAGTTTATTATAATAAAACACACACACACACACACACACACACACACACACACACACAAAAGTATATACATATACATGATACAAAGAATCCTGGGAATCATTACATAAAGAAAACTTTCAAACATAATAGAGGAATAACTTTAGAAAAAAAATATTCATTATACAATGATAAAAGATTGTCAAGACACTTTATGGTGCTTGTGCAACCCAAAGATACGAAATTGGGTGAGTAAGTGAGCGAGTGAGTGAGCAAGTGAATGATTGACTAATAGATGATATTAATGCACTGTGTGAGCTGTAGTACATGTCTAGAAGTGTATGCATAGTAAGTTTGATCTTTATAGGACCAATTGAGGGGAACAAATGGAGGTGAGGAAGTGTGCACGCATACATGCATGCACGCACGCACACAAACACACACACACACACACACACACACACACACACACACACACAACACTCACCCAATTGATGAATCAGTTAAAGTTAAAGTTAAAGTCTGTCCCGAGCCTAAGAAGGCTCATCAGGCCGGTGCTTATCCCGGTTTCTGTGGCGTTAAGCGACTGAGAGTCATAGACTCCCCCCTGGATAGGACGCCAGTCTATCGCAGGGTTAACCCCCCAACACAAGGTTGGTACCCCTTTTACACCTGGGTGGGGTGAATTGATGAATCAACCAATCAATAAAAAAAAAAAAAATTCACTTGGATTCATCTTGCACAAGTTGTCATGATTTCATGTCACAGAAAGGAAGATATGTAACATGTACTGACAAAAATAGAACTTCTCAATACTGCAACAATACAGAGGATGAGTTTCATTTACTTTGTGAGTGTGTTTTATGTCATGAACATGAGACTCTATTTTTTACTGACTCTAAATGCTGGTTGTCAAAAAGTTTCTGAAAGGTATAGAGACATCAAACAAAATAATGGTAACATAACTATCACATTAAAAAAAATGTGTCTTTTTTTAAAACCTGTTTTGAAAAAAAAAAAGACGGAAAGCATGTGGCAAGGGAGAGACTGCAGCATGAAGTTGTTATCCATGTCATTTTCTGTCGCACTGACAGGTAAATTGTGCTGAAGTATAATGAGTCTTCACCAAGTCCAATAATTATGTTACCCACTTTGGGGGAGAGGGGGGTTCTTTTTCATACACGCATGCACACACACACACACACACACACATATTATTTCTGTCTTCAATATTGTAATATTACTAATAGTGAGAAGACGTCAAACTGAAGAACACACACACACACACACACACACATAATCACACACACATACACATAACTCACCCCCACCCACCCACAACTTTTCACACACACACACACACAACCTCTCCCCCCCCCCCCCCCACACACACACAACCTCTTCCCCCCACACACACACACAACCTCTCCCCCCCCCCCACACACACAACATCCCACAACTCTCCCCCCAAACATCCTGCAGCAAGTCACAACAGAACAGAGAAAACCGCCCTAACAGGCCACCGTCCCGAAGCACTGTCTGTCAGTTGTTGTACAAGGTCAGGGCGGGCTGGGAGTGACCCCCCTGCCTTTCCCAGGATTCCGAGTCGTCCACTCCTGCCAGAACATCGCCTGTGGCCGCCGCCATCATCTGTGACAACCACCACAATCACCGTGACCTTCGGTTTATTTATTTATTTATTTATTTATTTATTTATACCACTTTATGTCACAGCAGATTTCTCTGCGTGAAATTTGGGCTGCTCTTCCCGGGGAGAGCGCGTGGCCACAAGTGCAGCCAGCGCCTACCCTTTTTTTTTTTTTCCTCAGGGATGGTGTCTAAACACGACACCTGTGTGCATGCTGGTTTTTTTATATAACATTGTCATCCGCTCCTACCGGCACATGATGGCCTGCTCTTCCGAAAGGCGGAACGGGGTTTTAACGTGTGCGCAAGATGTTCTGCGTGCATTTGCACACGAGGCCTTGGTTTACAGTCTCGTCCAAATGACTTTCACATTCAGTTTGATTTTTTCGTCAAACTGGGAAGAAAGGGCGAGGCTGGGTACGAACCCAGAAACTCACAGTTTACATATTGGCAGGTGAACATCTTAACCATCCTGCCACCGGATCAGGTTTAGTCATTGATAGGCATGGAACATGCATAAGGTGATGAACATAGCAACAACAAGCTAGTGTCTTATGCTTGTGCTCCAGTGCAACATCAACATTCACCGATGAATCGTACTAGGACCAAAAGAAGAAAATGAGGGGAAAATGACTGTGGTAGGCCTCCTTCAGTCTTGTAAGACCATGGAGACTATGAATGGGATGATAACAGCATTAGCAGGTAGTAGGCACCCATCAGTCTCGGAAGACTGTGGAGCTTCGCTCTACTCTTTAAAACGCAAAGCCTGGGTAAGTATGACGGGCAAGCTGTTACCCATGCAGCAGACCCCCCCCTCTCCACGCCACTGGAATTGTCCATTGGAAAGGCAATGACTGATACAAATTAACATATATACAGATAATGAAATGATTGACGACTTCTCAAAAAGACATGTCTATAGCATGAATAAGTAAAGAAATGTTTGGGGAGGGGGGGGGGGGGGAAATGCCAGAATCTATTGCTGTGCAACCCATTAAAATTATGAAGAAACGAAAAGGTAACCAGGGATGAGAACAACCAACATAAACTGTAGTAACAACAACAACCACCACAACATGTGGTGACAATAACAACCAGCATAACCTATAAACAAGTCGGACCCATGTGCTATGGTTTTGTGCACATTAAATGAACCCACAACAGTTGAAAATGGAAAGAGTGGGAAGAATTCCTGAAGGTCCTGGCAAAATTGGAGGGTTCAATTTCCAACTGCCTTAATGGCAGGAGGGGGGGGGGGGGGATGGTTGCATACGCAAAAATCTCAACAGTGGTGAACCTTGCTGCTCTAGCCAAGGAAGGAAAAAAGAAAAAGAAAAAAATGGAGAAGAAAAAAACTACAAAGATGTAACAAAAGAAAATAACAAAATGTGACCCTCCATCACATAACAAGTAGCACCCAATGTAAGTTGTTTTTTGCTATTTGTATGTTATTAATCGCTGTAGTCTAATGGTTAGGGCGTTGGACTCGTAATCTAAAGGTTGCGGGTTCGGTCCCAGCTTTCGGCTATGGCGTTGTGCCCTTGGAAAAGGCACTTTACGGCTATTTTCTCACCCCACCCAGGTGTAACAGGGGTACCAACCTTGTGTTGGGGGTTAACCCTGCGATAGACTGGCGTCCTATCCAGGGGGGAGTCTATGATTCTCAGTCGCTTAACGCCACAGAAACCGGGATAAGCACCGGCCTGATGAGCCTTAGGCTCGGGACAGATGTTATTAATCTGCAGTAAAAAGGCTATTTAATCAAAAAAAAATTGAAAATCGGACAGTTATATGAAAAGCTGATACAAATTGAAACGATACACAGCAGAACGTGACAAAATGAGAAATGGACAAACTTATCATCATAACAGGTGGTCAGAATGAGGGCTTGTGTCCTTTTAAAACACGTTTAAAAGCAAAAGGAAACAAAATTATACTTTGATACTTCAGTTACACGGTAGAGTAATGACTATAGTTTTATAATCAATCAAAATCTCAAAGCCGACAACCTGACCCCACCTGGCTCATAGCGAAAAGCGGGTCAGGTGCTAAGCGATTCATTTCATGGCGGAGGGTCACACAGGACCATGGTGGCAGTGTCACTGACCTGGTTTGGCCTAGGCCAAAAGTTGTGTCAGTTATTGATGTCAGCTCATTGCCAAGGCCTACACTAAAATGTTGTAATGTAGTAAAATGTTGTGTTGAGATTGCCTTCAAGCCATGACAAGCTCTTAACAGAACAACCTGCACTCTCCTTCAAAGGAGAATAAATCCTTTGAAGTCGGAGTATGGCTGCCTATATGGCGAGGTACTTGAAAATAGTCATACACGCAAACTTCTCATTCAGTGTGCAATTTCAGTCTCACAGTGAATTCCCAGGTGGGATTAGTGAGTCAGAGTGCACATTCTGGGTGACCCCCCAGTGTTAAGCTGGGGAACAACAACAACAACTGACCTGGTTGTTGTCTGCCTGTTGGCGTTTGTACAGGGAGTCAGAGTTGAAGATGTAGGCGGAGCCTGGCCGTGTCAGCCCCAACAGATCAGACTGAACTATCGTCGGGTCTTCCGCTGACACCTGCACAGTGTTTCACACATGTGTACACAAGATTCAAGATTCAAAATTCAATTTCGCCTTTGACCCCTCTTGGGGCATGGAGGATTTCAAACAAAATCAACTTTAACATATATAATTTGCATTAATAGAATATGTTCATACACAAAACTTCACAGAAATAAAAATATAGTCAACCTTGTCATTAATGTCATGCAACTTTACTCTTAACTATGAATTTGCTAGACACACACACATACACACACACACACACACACACACACATGTGCACGTGTATGACACACATATGCATGCATGCATACACACACAGATGCATGCACATGTATGCACACACATGAATACACGTACACATGTGTGTGCATGTACACATATATATCACCAAATGTGTGCTGCGCACGCACGCATGCACATACGCACGCACTCTCACACACACACACACACACACACACACACACAAACAACACACACACACCACACCAAGACAACACACATCACAACAAAAACACACCCCCACACACAACATATGTGCATGTAAACACACACACATAATATATGCATGCACGCACATACACAGCCAAACACACAACTGCACAACCATAAACACACCTCTACGCACACACACACATACACACACACAAAAGCAGAGTTTCCTTCATTTTTTGTTAAACCACAGTTCTTTCATAGTGTATTTTTAAAATATATATATCACAAAGACTCTATCTAGTAGTCTGATGACCATTCTTCTAGACAATCTGCTAATGAAAATGATGACAACAACTGTCTGAATTTTTTGTTTTTTAGCCTCAAAATATGTGCATTGGTACAATATTTGTGAATTTGGAATGTCATGAAGCTGAATCCATTTTTTTTTTCAAAATGCAACTATTACAATTTTTAATAAAATAAAACAAACAATATCTACACACACTCATACACACAATCAATGCTTTTCAATGTACCATCTGGAAAGAAAAATTTGACTTGGACTTTGACACAAAATACACATATTAGAGATTTCAAAGGGACTACACAGTCACAGATGGCTTTCTTTTCTCTGTAACTGTGTAAGTGTGTGTGTCTCACTCTCTGTCTCAGTCAATTAGCTGGTTAGTCGGCCTGCCTGCCCCCCCCCCCCCCCCTCTCTCTCCTCGGACAGCCGAGTGGTCAGAACATTGCGCTGGCAATTTGACAACCCAGGTTCGAGTCTGGTCGAGGAGATTTTTCTCCTGGAGTTAACATCAGTGCTGACTCCACTCTCCCCAAAAGTCCTTTGAATGAGACTTTAAACCGAGGCCCTGTGTGCAAATGCAAACTGAACATCTTGCGCACACATTAAACCCTGTTCCGCTTTTCGTAAGAGTAGGCCATTGTGTGCCGGTGGGAACAGATGACATTTTAAAAACTACATACACACGGGAACTGGATGTAAAAAAGCACAAGAGTGCTTATTCCATTATCCTCGATATAAAAGAATAAATCAAATCAAATCAAATCTCAAATCTCTCTCTCTCTCTCTCTCTCTCTCTCTCTCTCTCTCTCTCTCTCTCTCTCTCTCTCTCTCTCTAATGAACTACTAACGAAATATAGTGGGTGCAATATTGGTGGTCGGCCATCATGTCTCATAAATGTGTCTTTGGCAGTGTAGGGTGACTCTAATTTCATGACACCTTCAAAGCAGTTAGGATATATCCCCCTGATCTTCCATTTCTAGCACTGACAGCAAATTTTCTACAGCTCCTTCAACCCATTTTTCTGAACAGACAGGTATCCCAGATCCAGTGTGATGATAAAGGGGCTAAAAAAGTTAAAGTCCCGAGCCTAAGGCTCATCAGGCCGGTGCTTATCCCGGTTTCTGTGGCGTTAAGTGACTGAGAGTCATAGACTCCCCCCTGGATAGGACGCCAGTCTATCGCAGGGTTAACCCCCAACACAAGGTTGGTACCCTTTTACACCTGGGTGGGGTGAGAAAATAGCCGTAAAGTGCCTTTTCCAAGGCCATAGCCGAAAGCTGGGATCGAACCCGCAACCTTTAGATTACGAGTCCGACGCCCTAACCACGAGACTACAGCGGCAGCTGATAAAGGGGTGCCTGACCTTTTTCACGATATCCATCCTGATGAGGTCAGCTTTGGGAGTTTTCCGACAGCCAGCCGCTGAAACCACACAGTCACACACAGCCTGCTGTTTTAACACACTCCCATTTCACACTTTTTTTTTCTTTCTTTCTGGTTTTGAACAAGGAAAAGTCAGAGAAGCAATACAATGAAAAAAAACACTGTCACAGAAGTCTTATTTTGATCCCCCCCCACACCCCCCACCCACCCCAGTTTCTCAGTATGCTCCAAGCACACCAAAGGTAAAATTTTGTGTATACGACCATTTTTACCCATCATTTATTTTATTCTTTTATTTCAAGTATAATGGAATAAGCACTCATGTGCTTTTTTACACCCAGTCCCTGTGTGTGTGCAGTTTTGTAAATTTTGTCATTTGTTCCCACCAGCACAAAATGGCCTACCCTTCCAAAAAGCGCAGCAGGTTTTAACATGTGCGCAAGATGTTCTTAGTGCATTCGAACACAGGACATTACTTAAGGTAGCTGCATTTTGACTTTGGGAATACATTTTGATATGAACAATGTCACATAAGTTACACTGATGAAAGCAATTAATGTTATCACAGAAATAACCCTCTGTACAATTAACATTATCACTGATGTCAGTGTTCTGAACAATTAACACTGTCACAGAAGTTGTCAAGATGAACAATGACCCTTTACATAAGTCACACAAATATGAACAAGGAAAAATGTTACGTATGTTGCAGAAAGATGAGCTATGAACATTGTCATGGAAGCAGCACATGTATTATGAACACTGTTACACAAATATGAGTGATAAATGCTGTCACAAAAATTACCATTATGAACTATCAAAGGTGATACAGATCTATCAATAGGAATGGTGAATACTGTCACAGAATTCAAACTTTAACACTGAACTCTTCCACAGAAATATTCAACATGAAGTTGACACTGACATGAAAACAATCCATACGGACATCAAACACTATCACAACAGTAATCTAAAATAAACCAATCAGACAAACACACAGACATATTCATTCTTTCTTTCATTTTCAAGAAAACAGATTAAGTACTCATATGTTGTTGTTTTTTTTTACATCAAGTCCCTGTGTGTATGCAGTTATGTAAATTTTGTCTTCCATTCCCACTGGCACACATGTCCTTTTCTTCCAAAAGGCAGCACAGATTTTAACATGTGTGTGAGACACTACGTGTGCATTCTCATATGGGTTCTCAATTCATAGTCTCATCTGAAGGACTTTCAAGGGAGAGGAAGTGGACCGATGTTAACTCCAGGGGAACATACCCCTAAGGGTAGCTCAAACCTGGGCTCAAACCTGAGCCATCAGGTAACACACACAACGCTCTAACCACCAGGCTATCCATCCCTCATAAGAAAGAGACACGAGACAAAAGATGATGATAAACTCACAAACACACACAACTCAACAATTAGCACATCCACAGAATGCAACAGCACAAACAGCACCAAAAAAAAAAAAAACTATCAAAGTAACATGACACATACTTAGAAAAAAAAAAAAAAAAAAAAAAAAAGTGACACACATAGTTACATACCAGCAAAAAATGCCCACACTCCATCAATAGCTGAGGCAAAGTCCACAGGGGTTCTGTGATAAAAAATAAAATAAAATAAATTTTAAAAATACTGACGGTTACCTCCTTTTGCAATGAAAATAACTTTTTAAAATCCCTTTTCTGTAGAATCTTTTGATTATTTTCATCAGCTGTCATTTTTATAACAGCGCCTTTATAGCCATTTAAAATTGAAGTACAAACCAAAAATGTTCCAAACAAAAATATTCGTAATGGAAGATTCTCAATCAGTCTCACTTTGTCTGAATGTTCCTGACTGGGGATGATTGCCACACAACAGTTCTGTATTCATGAACATCCCCAATTGGGAAGTGTAGATTTAGATTTTTTTTGCACTTGCGTAAGACACCATAAAGATGGTAAGTGTTACTAGTTACTCTACTGACCCAGTCATCTTTCAAAAATAGCCGATCAAAAGAGGTGTCACTGGTCTGTATATGTTTGTTAGGTGTAGGCCTAATTATGATGACCTAGCCCATATCACTGCATCTCATTATCCAAACAAACAAACAAAAAAGAGGAACATAATTATTGATATTTTCTATGTACTTCCGCAAGTGGTTCTACAGAAGACTCCTAAGAACAAGCTGGTCTGAAAGACAAGCAAACCAGAGATTTTGGAAGAACTGAACCAACAATCTGAACTGTTGCGCCTGGTCAGGAAAATGAAATAAAGGGCAAGAGACAGCAAGGTGGACAGACCATTGACATTCTAGATGAAGAACATATCAAAAATGGACAGAGTTGCTGAAAGATGGATCTACAGAAGGACTGAAACAGAGAATGGAGACAGCTGACAGAACAGCATCCATCAGCAGCTACCATGAAAAGTGCTGATGCCAACAGGTGTGCCACTGAAATCCACAAGCTAAAACTGGAAGAAAAAAAAAATCTACACTATTGTCATTACCCTGTCCTTCACCTTTACTTCTCATCCTGCAGTCCCTTTGCATCTTCTTAAGGATCATCTTGTGCGCCCATCGATCATTTTGCAACTCAGGGGCGGTCCTATGCCACATCCTGCTTGCGTTTGATCAGCTTTTCTCTGGTATAGTCTCTCATCCATCTCAAGGCACATTCTCACGAAACTCTGCCACATGTTATTGTTCGTTTTTTCCATGCGTCGTGTTCCTGTCCTGTGTCTGCACTACTTCATCTCACCTCCTCGTTGCTGTTCCCTGTTGGACAGTCTTGGCCAGTGCAGATGTTCGTGTGACGCGCCTGTGACCAGCTTCAGTTTGTGTTTTTTCACTGAAGTCAGGAGCTTTTCATGTGGCCCAACAGTGTTTTGGATTTGGATATCACTTCCTCATTATGATGTGATCTCTGTATGAGTTACCAAAGAGTTTGCAGAAGCATCCTATCTCCATAACCTGTATCCTTTTTTTTCAATGCTGCTGTTATGGTCCACATTTCACACATGCATTCAAAAAGATGAACATGACCAGGGAATGCATTAGTCGATCAGTCTGGTACATTCCCTAGCTCAAACACCACCACCACCACCACACCCCTCCCTTCCCCCCCCCCTCCTCCCCAAAACTGTAAGAAGTTCAGTTGTGTGAAGTATTCTGATTCAGAAGAGGCAGCACAACAACACCAGAGACACAGCAGCAGTGCAGGGCCTCTTCAGAATGGTGGTCTGATGGCAGCCTGACACTGACACCTCCCTGTGGACAGCTGACCCCCCTGACTGCGGCTGTGGGTGGAGAGGTGAAGATGAGTGATGCACAAAAAACCCAGTGCAGAAATGCCATAAAACTGAACAGTGACTTAAAAACAAAGACACCCCCCCCCCCCCAAAAAAAAAAAATCACCATTGATACATCTTGTAATGTATTGAACAGTCCCATCATGATACTATGACATTAAAGTTGTACACAAACTACACACAACCTTCCACCCCCCCAAAAACCCACAAAAACCCCCCACCCCCCCCTCCCCCCCCCCGACCACCACACCACCACTCCTTACACCCCTCCCCACTTCAAAATGGTTTGTGTGAACAAGCACATAAAAAACAACAAAAAACAATAAGATTATAATGATGGGAAAAAAAAAAGTGCTCACTGACCTTCCCTGGGAGTCCTTGGCATTGAGGTCAGGGAGTACTCCATGAGAAACATGATGACCTTGCCATGACCTTGGAAGGATGCGCAGTGAAGTGGTGTCCAGTGTGTGCCCCGGTTACTGAGGTTGATATCGGCACTGTGGACACAATTTTTTCTATTGACTTCACTTGTCAGGCTGTTGTAAGGCTACAGTCCACAACTTACTACAGCTATCTTTAAGAGGCAGTCTTTTATCATGCAGACATAAAAGCTGATCAATTTCTGTGTCTGGCAGTTAGATCGCTGAAAGATGTCATTGCAAATGTGGGATCAGAAAAGGCCAAGTTGGTTTAAAGCTGGGGACTGGATGGGAAAAAAACCACATGTGTGTTTATTCCATGTGTGTTGTCGATATAAAAGAAAGAAAGAAAGAAAGAAAGAAAGAAAGAAAGAAAGAAAGAAAGAAAGAAAGAAAGAAAAACAAAGAAAGAAAGAAAGAAAGAAAGAAAGACAGAGAAAGAAGAAGAAGAAAAAGGAAAGAAGAGAAGAAAGAAAGAAAGAAAGAAAGAGAAGAAAGAAAGAAAGAGAAAAGAAAGAAAGAGAGAAAAAGCTAGATAGAAGAAACAGGCCAGTTCATATAGTAAGATAGGGGTCTAAATAGGTTATGGAGAGGGGAGGGGGTTTTTGTTTCTTTTGCTGCCTCATCTCTGTGACTTTCCTGTCCTTGCTTTTCCACACTGCTCATTCCATCTCTCCACTTCAGCCATACCCAGATTTGTGATGCCACGTCCACTGGCACCCATCAATATCAGGCTGCCGTAAACTTGATAAATAAAACCAAGAAAACCACCTCATTCTTTTAATCTTCCCTGCCTAATGCAGTTTTTCATGGTAATAACTCCTCCAAAACTGAGGCCACTGGAGCAGACCTTCGTTAAAACTATAGCCTCCTGCTGTTCAGAATTGGTCATTTTCATTAGCTACACATTCCTCTCAATCTTTGCAACCAATCTGAATTAGCCATACCTTGTTGAAGTCCCCAGGGTCAGGAGACTGCTAGTCAAAAAATACCACTGTGGCTATTGTATTGTCACAAAAGACAGGGGGGTAGATTAAATGTCTACTATAGAAATATATAATAATAATGATAGTGATGATGCTGATGATGTGATGTGTGCTGCATGTGTGTGATGATGATGATGATGGTGATGATGATGATGATGATGATGATGATGATATGATCACCATCATCATCATCATTGGTCATCTGTATTGGGCTTTTCCTATAGCTCAAAGCCAGTCTTAAACGCACATGATTGATTACAAAACACTTGAGCATGATAAAATGTGTTGTTATACTGCTTATGTTTTTTGTTGTTTTTTTAATCATGCAAGTTATTTGCTTAATGAATGACTGAAACCTGTTACAATCAAACAATTTGGCTTGCATGCCAAATAATGATAAAATCCCAATGTAAAATGAGTTCTTTTCCCATTTCAAATCTAGAAGAAAAAAATTCCCCTGAAGTCAGAATGCAGCCACCTAAATGGTGAGGGGGGGGGGGGGGGGGGGGGGGCGAGGGGGCAGTCACATAGGCAAACTGTGGAGCTCTTGCCAAAGAAAGAAAAAATATCTAAAAAATAAAGACCCAACCAAACACTCTCAAAACTTCCTATAATCCTTGCTTTGAACAGAACTTCCCAGCAAACTCTACTGTACATGCACTGATCATGTCTGGCAACCACTGACCCCTGTTCCAGCAAGAACTTGGCGATGTCGGCATAGCCCCAGAAAGCAGCAATAGCCAGGGCTGTCATGCCATCATTGGACCTGGCATTGACGTCTGCTCCTTTTCTCACCAGCTCTTGTACTGCCTGTCAAAAACAAGTGTTCAGATTTGTCTTTTAGATATCTACATATATATATATATATATAACAGGGGCAAGATACCTAAGTGGTCAGAGTGCTCTCTTTCCCCAGGTCAAGTTAAGCAGAGTCAAGTGTGGTTACCAGTTGGATGGGTGACCGTTTGCGCGCCTTGGCTTCAGTACAGTCCCCCTAGTTCACCCAGCTGTAAATGAGAACCTGCCCTCTGTAGGGTCAGGGAAGGTAAAGCAGTGAGGGAGAGGAGATGGGCGCTGCCCTCAATATGCTGAGAAGCTGAGGTCTCTGATGCCTCGCTCCTCTACGACCGCTTAGGTTATGGGACACCTTTAAATTTACCTACACACACACACACATATATATATATCAGATGGCTTGATGGAAAAAAGCAAATCGATGCATACTCAATGTACCATCTGGAAATAAAAATTTGATTGATTGATTGATTGATTGATTGATTGATTGAATTAAAGCAGAAGTGTGTGTGTGTGTGTGTGTGTGTGTGTGTGTGTGTGTGTGTGTGTGTGTGTGTGTGTGTGTGTGAGTGTGTGCCTGTGCCTGTGTGTGTGTGTGTGACAAGAGAGAGAGAGTGAGAGAGAGAGAGAGAGAGAGAGAGAGAGAGAGAGAATGAGTGTGTGTGTGTGTGTGTGTGTGTGTGTGTGTGTGTGTGTGTGTGTGTGTGTGTGTGTTCAAGTGTACTTGTGTATATATCACCTATGAAGAGACATTTGTAAATGAACACACACATGCACACGCGCGCGCGCGCACACACACACACACACACACGCACACACACACACATGCACGCACACACACACACACGCACACACACACACACAACGCTTAACACATTATATCTTACGCCAGAGCATCGACTATAAACTTGTATGAACCACGAAAGCAAACCGAAAGACGATAATAAAGTGACATAAGCGTGGCCAAATACTTAGTATACAACTGATCAAACATGTGAATTACACAAAGCCTTTGGGAATTCAGATTATCCAAAAGCAAACAGTCGTTACCACGAGATCGCCATTCGCCGCGGCTGTAGCAACCAGTGCACTGGGGGCCGCCATTTTGCTGCTACACGGAAACAACCGATATATATATTCCCGACGCCAGTCACGGAAATACCCGAACTAACGTCAAACTGCACTCTCATTGGGGATATGACGGGGGTAGTTATTAAAGTGACCTCAGACTTTTTTCTTTTTTTTTAAATCTAGGGTTATGGGGCTGCCACGTATGAGGCGATGAATAGCACTTTTTTTTTCTTGGCCAGAAGTCCATGGGTTTATTTATTTATTTATTTATTTATTTATTTATTTTCATTCTTTTATATCGAGGATAACAGAATAAGCAATCATGTGCTTTTTTTCATCCGGTCCCCGTGTGTATGCAGTTTTTGTAAATATTGTCATCTGTTCCCACCTGCACATGTATATTTTTTTGTGCTATTCATATGGGACATTTTGGGAGGGAATCACTGAATTTACTTTTTCTGAGTGAGGTTGGTATGCTCTGTGTTTTGTTACTATGGCTGAATAAATAAATAAATAAATAAATAAACCCATGGACTTCTGGCCAAGAAAAAAAAAGTGCTATTCATATATATATACCTGCATAACATCAGTTGCTGAGGTTATATATTCTTCCCCAGTAAGATCTCTTCTGTAGTTAGTTCTTAGTGTTATATATATATATATATATATATATATATATATATATATATATATATATATATATATATAAATATATATATATATATATATATATATAATATAGAGAGAGAGAGAGAGAGAGAGAGAGAGAGAGAGAGAGAGAGAGAGAGAGAGAGAGAGAGAGAGAGAGAGAGAGAGAGAGAGAGAGAGAGAGAGAGAGAGAATGCGGGTGTGTCTATATCACCAAGTAGTGAAGGTCATTAAACAAAACAAAACAAAACAAACAAAAATCCCACCTGCACACGATGGCCTACTCTTACGAAAAGCGGAACAGGATTTAACGTGTGCGCAAGATGTTCTGCGTGCGTTCGCACACAGGGCCTCGGTCTAAAGTCTCATCCGAAGGACTAGGTTAATGCAAGGATGTTGGGCAAAATCTGCAAATAAGAGGGGGGGGGGGGGGGGTACCTTTGGGATACACATACTTTGGACCCTCCTCTCCACACTTCGGATGAGACTATAAACCGAGGCCCTGTGTGCGAACTCACGCTGAACATCTTGCCCACACGTAAAATCCTGTTCGGCTTTTCGTACGAGACGGCCATTGTTTGCCGGTGGGAACAGATGACAAGATTTATAAAACTGCATACGCACGGGGGCTGGATGTAAAAAAAACAAAAACAAAACAAAAAAACTTGAGTGCTTATTCCATTAACTCGATATAAAAGAAAGAAAAAAAAGGCATGTGAAACACAATAATTCATTGGCCATCAGTTTCCCACTTTCATTTGAGGCTTGAAAATAATTATGTGGTCCACTAATTATCTGTTTTGTTTTATTTCTATTTGTATTTCGAGGATAATGGAATAAGCATCCGTGTGCTTTGTTACATCCAGTCCCCATTTGTATGCAGTTTTGTCAATTTTGTCATCTATTCCCACCGGCACAAAGTGCCTTACTCTTCCGTTAAAAGAATTTCTTTTTCTGTTTGTTTCGCTGTTGTGGAACTGAAAACAGTGTCCTGAAGGCAACAACTGAAATTCTGAAAACAAAGTGTGGGAGGGATCGGCCAAAATGGCAGTCGCTTTGCGTGCAAGCTGCTGATTCCAAAACGACTTCAGATCTCTTTGTTCTTCTTCTCCAGTTATTTTTTTAGCAGATTCGCACAATCCTCTGAAGACCATTCTGGTTTTTAATACCAAGTTTATTGTACCAGCAAATGAAAGCAAAGCTTAGAACACTCTGTAATGTCACATGCACATGTCAGTCCACAAAACTACCACAAAAAAGAAGAAGTTTTGCACCTGAATGTGTACTCGTCATTCCAGCACGATTGTTACAAATGCACACAATATTGCGGTAATGATGATCATCTCTATATGCTGGCTCAAATCATACAGAGAATAATGAAGGTGTACTCGTCATTCCAGCAATGATTGTTACAAATGCACACAATATTGCAGTAATAATAATAATCATCTCTGTATGTTCGCTCAAATCATACAGAGAATAATGACCTAATGTAATTCTAAGTGCACAAAGACCTACCGTGCTACTCATGGGGCTTAACCACTCAGCTACCGGTCCCTCATGGGGTTCTCTCCACTTCTTTTGGATCTGTCCTATAATGCAGTCAACATCAACCGTTCACAACTGCTGGACTAGAATAGTTGCACAGGATGCATGCTAGGTATGTTTGTGTTTCCAAAACACAAACGCTGACATGAATTACGGGATCTTTAACGTGCATATTTTGAGCTTCTACATGCATTATAGCCTACACGAAGGGAATTAAAGCACTGGCCACTACCAAGATGGCTGTTCGAAGAGATTTTTTTACCCTGGAATTAGCCATCAATGCCGACTCCACTCCCCAAAACTCTTTCGGGTGAAACTGTAAACTGATGTCCAGTGTTCGAACACATGCAGAACATCTTGCTCAAAGGTTAAAACCAGTTCTGCCTTTCGGGAAAGGTAGGATATAGTGTGCCTGTAGGAATGATGACGACAAAAGTTCAAACTCACGTGTCGTGTTTAGACATCATCCCCGAAGTCGGAATGCGGCTACCTTAATGGTGGGCAAAACGGTCGCCACCGCAAAAAAGTACCATACCTAAATCTCAAAGATCTAACCTAGGAGTTAATAATAATAATAATAATAATAATAATAATAATAATAATAATAAAAACAACAACAACAACAATAAAAACAACAACAAAACCCAACTCAAATTGAGTGTTCAGAGCTGACAGGTATAGGAAAATCTTACACCAGTTATATGGACTCAGATATACGTTAAGTTACACAACACTCAATATGACACAATATGTCCAATATAAAACATCAAGCTTTCAGTACAGCACATTAAGTGAAAACACATCAAAATAAAAACAAATATGAGCAGACTGCATCAACAATAACACCTTGAAAACAATTATTGCAATTGACCTCAGCCCCCCCCCCACCCCCACCCCCACCCCCTTCCCTCTCCTCGAAAAAATTCTAAAACACAATATAACACACACACACACACACACACACACACACACACACACACACACACACACACACACACACACACACACACACAACACACACACACCGTCCACCTTGTTTTTGAATAATAAAAAATGTTCAAACATGTGAATATCACACCCTCGCTCACTCCATGACACGTTATGATGTGCTGGTGGAAAGTAAGGTATGCAATTTACTTCTGCACATTGGAATGTTGTTAGGTCTTTACGCAGGAATGTTCTCCAAAGTTGTCACTGGGTCTCATGATAATGCCAGAAGCCCAAAACATAAAACACTCGGGTTCAACATACATAAACACAAAGACTCATTTTGATGGAGTCATCTGAAGTAAGGGATTTTCCTAAACTGAAGCAAACACAACAACAACAACAACAAATATCAGTTGTGGTCAGTGCGTTTCATTCGATCAACGCGTAGGCCTCTATAGAAAAAAAAATGTAGGCCTATATCGTAAAAAGTTCTTCTGCCTAGCATCTGTAAAGAAATGTAGTAGCAAGACCCTTTTTTCCCCATGATAATGCAAATTAATTTTGTTCTTGTTTTGATTTGGTTTGGTTTTCTTTTCGTTTGTTGGTGGGTTTGTGCTTTGTTTTGTTTGTGTCGTTTTATTTTGGTTTGTTTTGTGTGTGTGTGTGTGTGTGTGTGTGTGTGTGTGTGTGTGTGTGTGTGTGTGTGTGTTGTGTGTGTGTGTGTGTGTGTGCTGTTGCTGTTGTTGTTTGTTTGTTGTTTTGTGGGGGATGGGGTGTCGTTTTTTGTTCTTGAAAAAGGTATAGGTCCAAACTGCCGCAGCACTGTTGTGAGAGGGACAACCGATTTCCATTGGTCGATTCCTACACTCTAAACTGACAGTCTCTTACTGCAACATCACTGAACAGAAAGACGTTGTTGGGTTGTTTTTGTTGTTGTTGTTGTTTTTTCTAAAGCTACATCTTTTAACAAAAAGATACCATTACATCAAGGGTGGTTTGCCAAAATAAACTATGACTATGTCATAAACCCATTGACTTGATTCATTAAGGCAGATAACCCATATCGTACAACCACCAAATAAGCAATAACTTTTTAAAAAGGTTTAAAACAATAGTAGTTTTTTTAAAAAATTAAAAGATTAAGAAAACCAAATTTTTTTAAATGGAAAAAGATAGTTCCGAAGTCTTCTTGCCAGTCTCTAGAATACGATAAACAGCTAGTAAATCTTTGTGCTTTATCCCACCACCCCCACCACCCCAAAAAAAAAAAATTCAGGGGAGATCATAAAGCTTGTAGGGGGCTTACCCAGCCGATATGCCTGTCTCAGCTGGATAATGGAGATAAAGCCTAACCCAAACATTGCCAGACACTTTTAGAGCGCTGAAAGGGGCAGTAGAAGTTGAGAAGGACGATGGCAGGAGGGTTTTTAGATGTTCATCTGCCTAACCAGTAAACCAGAAGGTTCTGGGTTCGATTCCCAACCTTGCTCTTTCTTCCCAGTTTGACAGGAAAAATCGAACTGAATGTCCAGTCTTTCACAGGAGACTCTAAAGCAGTCCAGCCTGTGTGCTTACGGACTTGTGCGCATCCAAAGAACCCATGAAGATGGGAAAGAGTCAGAAGACATCTCCCGGCTGTCCTGGAAAAATTGATAAGTTCAATTCCCAACTGTCTCCCCACAGTCGGAATCCAGCTACCTTCAGGGATGATGTCTGAACACGACATCAATATGTGTGCGTTTTTGAAGCGTTGTTATCCGTACTTACCCGCACGCAATGGCCTACTCTTCCGAAACGCGAAACGGGTTTTAACGTGTGGGCAAGATGTTGCCTGTTATGCGTGTGTTTGTGCACACGGGGCCTCGGTTTATAGACTTATCCGAAAGACTTTCAGGGGAGTGGAGTCGGCACTGATTTTAACTGGGAGGGGGGGGGGGGGGCTAGTCTTAGGCTTACATAGATTTTGTTAATTAAACGCTAGATCAACACTGGTGATAATATTGCCAATACTCAGCATGTAGTGATTCAATATGCTACCACCTTCATCATACTATCCCATGAACAATCATAAGAAAAAGAGGATGTAATAGAAAACATGATCGAAGCTAAGCCTTTAAAAATCGTTTGTAAGAGACTGAAATGTAAACAGGCGAGTTTTAAAATAGCTTTCAGCTGTGGCCTATACAGCATCCTAAAGACGATAATATCCCAGAAGGAAAGTGTAAGCCTATACTGAAGAAAAAATCCTGTAGAAAAACAAGAGCAGGTAACCAGTTACCATTTCTCCAATATAACATCATTTATAGGCTGATGTAACAGATTTAAAAACACGAGATGTCAGTTCTTCTTCATTGCTTTGATTCAAGCAGGCAGTTTGTGTTTCAAGACTTGTCTCTTGTCTTTTTTCCCTACAACAACAGCAGCAGCAACGGCGAAACAGCTGTCGAAAACGAGAAACGAACAGGAGATAGTAGACGACGTTGATAGAGGAGTTAAAGGCTTCCAGTATCAAGGACACGCTAGCAAGGTGCTGGCACTGGTGGCGGGGACATGCTGAAGAGCGATGTTGAGGAAAACACGGCTGAGCACTCCTAGAGGATAGGCCAGCACCGTGGTGATGCTGAGACACAGGATGGCAGCAAACAGTTTGCGGTTATCAGACTCGTCTGATGCACGTGCCGCCCTCCCTCCGTCACCAAAACTGGACATGCGTGACCGCAGTGTGCGGACCATGTGGACATTCATCACGATGAGGAGAATGATAGGCAGTGCCAGGTAGACTATTTCCGTGATGTTGATGATGGTGAAATTCACTCTGGAGGCGAAATCTTGGAATGGGACGAGGAGAAGAGGCACGAGGGCCGTCATGGACCACAGCAGGATGAGGACAAAGCCTGACACCACACGGCGTTTCCTCAGCAGACTGTTCACCTTCAGAGGTCTGCAGACAGCCAGCCAGCGAGTGAACACCACGGCCAGGGTCGTGTGAGCCGACAGGATTCGAAACCAGCACAAAACAGACAGTGCCATGACCATGGTGACAATATCCTCACTGCCAACAACCTCAACAATGACCGTTTGAAAGAAGTAGGTGAGAAGTAGCAGGATATCCGACACGGCCAGGCATTTCATGAAGAAGGTGGTGGGCTTGAATGCAGACTCCGCGTTCCAGACAACGAGGATCACTATGTTGCCGCACAAGCCTAGGAAAATGAGAGGAAAGAGGATATGGATGTAATAGAAGCAGGGGTCATTGTAGGCAGTCGTGTTTCCTTCCGGGAGGAGAGAGCTGCTGTTGGTGTGGTCGATGTGGTGGTTGAACACGTCACTGACGTCCATCACAGGGCTGGTGAGGAGTCCAGGGTGTGTCTGTCCTTCACTGGCCAAGAGGGCTGTGCAAGATGGCCACCAGAGGAAGTTTTCCCAGTAGTGCCATCATTATTCCGTCTTACAAGTCACACTTACAGCTTGGCAGAAGTTTTCATGACAACTGTCACAGTTTCAACATCTGTGCACGGACTTTTCCCACAAGGCTTTGAACTGTTGGCTACTGTCAGAGAGTTTGTTGCATTTCTATTCCAAGAATCCTTTGAATGACCTATTTTTAAGATCAATTAGGAAGGTAACATACATATTTCTATGGCATAAGAATTCGCTGCTATCTCTGTCTTTTCTTCAATTATGTTTGTTATGGAGGACAGAGATTCATCACATCATACTGACCACAGCAAAAACAACTTTAATACGGGAGACAAGAAAACAAGTCAACTGTAGGCTACTGCAACTTCTAAGTGTAAGCCTACTTCAAGTTTAAAGAGTTGCAGTTTTGTGACAATAACTTTGCACTTAGTTCTCAAGCTCAGACCACTTCAATAACTTTGTGCCGCAAGGTTTTGTGAATTTGCACAGTAAGGCCTATTCATGCTGGAATTCACACACACACACAACACAGACACACACAAAACTGGAAACACTGCAGTCCTGTTTGCTCAAGTCCTGCAGAAGTCTGAAACTACCACACTTCTCAGCCAGTCAGTTTTTCCTCACACCCTAGGAACATCAGTCGACCTATGTTGCCTTTCGCCAGCAGTGCAAACTATTACCGCTGTTACTTTCCACTTTCCTCAGTGCCCTTCTGATTCTAAAACCCTTGACTTTACAGATGCCAATCTGCGGCAACGGTTGATTTCACTCTGTTATCTCTCTGTGCCTTCACTGTAGGGAATAACTCAATCGTGGTCACACTAAATGTGATGGGTCTGCTGCGGCGCTCACGTTTTGGTAAATCAGTATGGTCTTTCATTATTCATTTTAAATCTCTTTTCGAAACATCATCACATCACCCTCTGCACTCCTCCCAGCCGAAAACACGGTCGTCTGCTGGATGAATGCCAACTTGTGGGTTGAGGTTGTGTCTGTTGCAGCACTTTGAGACTGGCTGTGCAAAGGAAATGGCACCGATTAGGCCCAACTAGGCCTATTATTATACACACCGAGGGAAATTGAGGCTGTCCAGATAGTGTGACGCTGTTAGTGTCATTTTATCATTTCATGAACGGCTAGTTTTAGTTTCCTCCACCTGATCTAATTCAAGTCTGTCTCTGTCTCTCTCCCCCCCCCCTCCCCAACCTACCCACCCCCCACGCCCGCGCATGTGTGCGTTAATGCAAATTATCCTATATGTTTAGTTGATTTTGTTTACTAAAATCCTCCATACCCCAAGAGGGGTCAAAGGCGAATTAAATCTAGAATGTGGTGTGTGTGTGTGTGTGTGTGTGTGTGTGTGTGTGTGTGAGATATTATGCTTATTGAACCCATCTTTTAAAAAAAACTGCGCCTTTAGCTTATTCGTGGGAGAGTGTGTATGCGTGCGGTTGCTGATGTTTATGCGTGCGATGTTTTGTGTTTGTGCGTGTGGCAGAGACCCTGCACTTTGCTGTGGTGCATCATATTGTATGATATATTTTATTAATTTGATGTGTGTTGTAGAGGTCATTATTGCCTACACTGTACCATGTTTCTTTCCGCCAAAGTTGCCTATGTGCAAGCGGGGTTGCCATCTTCGGGACTGTGGTGTCGCCACAAGTCCATCTCCACACACACAAAAAATAGTTGTAAAGATTGTATGCATAGAGAACAGCACGGTCTAGGTGCCGTGGGCTCTGTAACTGTGAAAAGTGCGGGTGGCAGGGGCCCAAAACAGGCGTTGCGTCACATGCTTTCAATTGCGCCTTAAGCTTATTCATGGGTGGGTGTGTACGCGTGCGCGCTGCATGCAGTCGCTGATGTTTATGTGTGCGATTTTTTGTGTTTGTGCGTGTGGCAGAGACCCCGCACTTTGCTGTGGTGCATCATATTGTATAGTAAAGTCTTTCCCGAGCCTAAGGCTCATCAGGCCGGTGCTTATCCCAGTTCCTGTGGCGTTAAGCGACTGAGTCATAGACTCCCCCCTGGATAGGACGCAGGATTAACCCCCAACACAAGGTTGGTACCCCTTTTACACCTGGGTGTGGTGAGAAAATAGCCGTAAAGTGCCTTTTCCAAGGGCACAACGCCATAGCCGAAAGCTGGATCGAACCCGCAACCTTTAGATTACGAGTCCAACGCCCTAACCACTAGACTACAGCGGCGGCGCATCATATTGTATGATATTATCATTTGATGTGTGTTGTAGGGGTCATTATTGCCTGCACTGTACCATGTTTCTTTCCGTCAAAGTTGCCTATGTGCAAGCAGGGTTGCCATCTTCGGGCTGTGGTGTTGCCACAAGTCCAGCGCCACACACATCAAAAATGGTTGTAAAGATTGTATGCATAGAGTACAGCACGGTCTAGGTGCCGTGGGCTCTGGAACTGTGCAAAAGTGCGGGTGGCAGGGGCCCGAAACGGGCGTTTACGTCACATCTTTTGGAAATGGGCCTTTATCTTATGCATGGGTGGGTGTGCACGCGTGCGCGCGTGCGTGCGGTCGCTGGTGTTTATGCGTGCAGTTTTTTGTGTTCGTGCGTTTGGCCGAGACCCTGCATTTTGCTGTGGTGCATCATATTGTATGATATTATTATTTGATGTGTGTTGTAGAGGTCATTGTTGCCTACACTGTACCATGTTTCTTTCGCAAAAGTCGCCTATGTGCAAGCGGGATTGCCATCTTCGGGGCTGTGGTGTCACCATAATTCCAGCGCCACGCACATCAAAAATGCTTGTAAAGATTGTATGCATAGAGTAGAGCACGGTCTAGGTGCCATGGGCTCTGTAACTGTGCAAAAGTGCGGGTGGCAGAGGCCCGAAACGGGCGTTGTGTCAAATGCTTTTGAACTTTTGAAAATACTTCAATTTCGAGGATAATGGAATAAAGAATGTCCTTTCTTGTACATCCAGTTCCCCTGTGTATGCAGTCTTGTAAATTTTGTCATCCTTCCCACCAGCACACAATGGCCTACTCTACGGGTTTTAACTGTGTGTGTGTGTGTGTGTGTGTGTGTGTGTGTGTGTGTGTGTGTGTGTGTGTTATTTATTTTATTTTATTCTTTTATATTTTTATTTATTCTTTTATATGAGGATAACAGAGTGTGTGTGTGTGTGTGTGTGTGTAGTGTGTGTGTGTGTGTGTGTGTGTGTTGTGCTTTTTTCTTTCAGTTTCGTTTATTTGTTAGGCTTTTTCCCCTATCATCATGTAATACCCGATACAGGGACTGGATGTAACCCCCCCCCCGAAAAAAAAAACACCCTCAAAAATACACATGAGAGCTTATTCATTATCCTCGATTTTAAAGAATTGTAGCATTTGAATCTCTCTCTCTCTCTCTCTGATACACAGAGTGTCAGTAGTGACTTGAATCCAGACCATCAGATTGCAAGCTCAATGCTCAAATCCACCACGTCCCTGCTGGGGTCGGATAGCCTAGTGGTCAGAACATGCGCTCGCAATTTGACGACCCGAGTTCAACTCCTGGTCGAGGGGATTTTTCCGTGGAGTTAACATCAATGCTGACTCCACTCTCCCCAAAAGTCCTTTGGATGAGACTATAAACCGAGGCCCCATGTGCGAACGCACGCAGAGCATCTTGTGCACACATGAAATCCTATTCTGCTTTTCGCAAGAGAAGGCCACCGTGTGCTGGTGGGTGCAGATAACATGAATTACAAAACTGCATACACATGGGGACTGGATGTAAAAAAAAAAAAAAAGCGCATGAGTGCTTATTCCTTTATCCTCGATATAAAAGAATAAATAAATAAATGAATAAATAAATAAATACCAGTTCTTGAAATGTTCAATGTTACAGGAGATGTGAGAGAAACCCAGGGTCAACAGTGAAGAATGCACCACAGCAGTGAGGCCTGATGTCTCTCAGCTGCCTTTTAATCTGAAGTCTGAGGACAAACAACAAAGGCTGCTGTCGGAGTGTTCCAAGGAGAAGAATGAGAGATGAGCTGGTGAATGTTGGAGTCAAACTCTGTTGGGTTCCTCTCTCTCTCTCTCTCTCTCTCTCTCTCTCTTTCTCCTCTCTCTGTTCTCTGCTGTGTCTCTGTGTCCTGTCGCTCTCTCTCTTTTCTGAGGCTGTGTAAAGAAGCTTGTGGCTTATCCAATTACCCTCATTAAAATATTCGAGTTTCGAGTTTCAAGTTTCTCTCTCTCTGTCTCTCTCACCCATCTCCTCTCCCTCGCTGCTTTACATTCCCAGATCCTAAAGAGGGTGAGCACCCATTTACAGCTGAGTGAACTGGGGGACTGTGTTGAAGCCAAGGAAAGCAAACGTCACCCATCCACTTGGTAACAATGCACAATGCTGCTTAGCAGAATATGCCTTAGTTTAGGGAAAGCAAGTGCTCTGACCACTGAGTTATCCTGTCCCCATGTGACTTAAATATTGCCAAATTATTCAAGTTCTTCAAAGTTGATAATGACTTTTTTCCAACTGATGCATTTATATTTTGGCATTATTGAATATATTATGTTTTTTATTTCATTCATGTCCCGAAAGAGAGAAAAGGAATAAATTCATATCAAGTCAATTTATTTCAATTCAAACACTTTCTTATCTCAGACAGTGAGAAATTCACATGGGTTACAAGCCATACATAAAAATGGTAAACATGTAAATATGATATCATGAAAAAAAAAACATGAAAAAAAACCACAACACAGTATTCGAACATTAGCATGCACCCGTCACAATATAAAAAGCACCCATAAACCAGATACACATACCATAGCCAGTCACAAACTCGCCCAAGTAAAATCACAACCACTCATGTGCACACAAGTATGCTCACACATCCACACAGCTCCCACACACACACACACACACACACACACACACACACACACACACACACACTGGAAAACATTTGCACACATGTGCACACATTGTTATGATATAAACCAAATTGTGAACATGTTGTATGATAAGACAAATGTCAATGAAATTAATATTCTATTTTACTGAAATATTGAACACAGTTTTAAAAGAATGGTGTGTGTGTGTGTGTGTGTGTGTGTGTGTGTGTGTGTGTGTGTGTGTGTGTGTGTGTGTGTTGTGTGTGTGTGTGTGTGGAGTGAGAGAGAGAGAGAGAGAGAGAGAGAGAGAGAGAGAGAGAGATGTGTGTGTGTGTATGTGTGTGTGTGTGTATGTGTGTGTGTGTGTATGTGTATGTGTGTGTGTATGTGTGTGTGTGTGTGTATGTGTGTGTGTGTGTGTGTGTGTGTGTGTGTGTGTGGTGTGTGTGTGTGTGTGTGTGAGAGAGAGAGAGAGAGAGAGAGAGAGAGAGAGAGAGAGAGAGAGAGAGAGAGAGAGAAGAGAGAGAAGAAGAAGAAGAGACAGAAGACAGCAGACAGAGAAGAAGAGAGACAGAGAAGAGAAGAGAGAGCAGAGAGAGAGAGACAGAGAGAGAGTGTGTGTGTGTCTGTGTGTGCGCGTGCACACATGCTTGTATGCGTGTGCATGTGTATATATATGCACATGCACATGTGCATGTATACATACATGCATGCATGTGAATAAAATGTGAAGATCAGTCACAACGAGAATGAAACATGCCCTGTCTGTCACACTGTGTTATTGAGAAGGAGACAGTCATAGTTGGTGAAGCTTCGGAACTCATTCTGCAGAGGGTTGGCGTGCTTAGGGGAGAAGGAGGTGGGCTTCAGCCCAAGCAGTTTATCCACCAGGTCTGTCATCACAGCTCCTGCACAACACACACCTCTGCTGTTTATATATGTACATGTAGGTATGGCCAATAGAGGCTGTATGTATGTATGGCCAATAGAGGCTGTATGTCTGTATGGCCAATAGAGGCTGTATGTATGTATGGCCAATGGAGGCTGTACGTATGTATGGCCAATGGAGGCTGTATGTATGTATGGCCAATAGAGGCTGTATGTCTGTATGGCCAATAGAGGCTGTACATATGTATGGCCAATGGAGGCTGTATGTCTGTATGGCCAATAGAGGCTGTACATATGTATGGCCAATGGAGGCTGTATGTCTGTATGGCCAATAGAGGCTGTACATATGTATGGCCAATGGAGGCTGTATGTCTGTATGGCCAATAGAGGCTGTACATATGTATGGCCAATGGAGGCTGTATGTCTGTATGGCCAATAGAGGCTGTACATATGTATGGCCAATAGAGGCTGTATGTCTGTATGGCCAATAGAGGCTGTACATATGTATGGCCAATGGAGGCTGTATGTCTGTATGGCCAATAGAGGCTGTACATATGTATGGCCAATGGAGGCTGTATGTCTGTATGGCCAATAGAGGCTGTACATATGTATGGCCAATGGAGGCTGTATGTATGTATGGCCAATAGAGGCTGTATGTCTGTATGGCCAATAGAGGCTGTATGTATGTATGGCCAATAGAGGCTGTATGTATGTATGGCCAATGGAGGCTGTATGTATGGCCAATGGAGGCTGTTAAAAAAGTTAAAGTCTGTCCCGAGCCATAAGGCTCATCAGGCCGGTGCTTATCCCGGTTTCTGTGGCGTTAAGCGACTGAGAGTCATAGACTCCCCCCTGGATAGGACGCCAGTCTATCGCAGGGTTAACCCCCAACACAAGGTTGGTACCCTTTTTACACCTGGGTGGGGTGAGAAAATAGCCGTAAAGTGCCTTTTCCAAGGGCACAACGCCATAGCGGAATAGCTGGGATCAAACCCGCAACCTTTAGATTACGAGTACAACGCCCTAACCACTAGGCCACAGCGGCGGCTAATGGAGGCTGTATGTATGGCCATTGGAGGCTGTATGTATGACAAATGGAGGCTGTATGTATGGCCAATAGAGGCTGTATGTATGGCCAATAGAGGTTGTATGTAATAATAATAATAATAATACATGGAATTTGTATAGCGCTATATCTTGTAAAAACAAATCAAAGCGCTTGCATTCGACCAACACAACACACAATTAACAACAATTTACAGTTTTAACAAATTCGAATGTACACACACACACTCACGCACGCACGCACACAAGCACGCAACACGCTGTATGTATGGCCAATAGAGGCTGTATGTATGGCCAATGGAGGCTGTATGTATGGCCAATAGAGGCTGTATGTATGGCCAATAGAGGCTGTATGTATGGCCAATAGAGGTTGTATATATATGGCCGATAGAGGTTGTATATATGGCCAATAGAGGCTGTAAGTAGGTATGGCCAATGGAATCAACACAAATCACTCAATCACAGCAGGCTGTAAATTATCAACTCCACACACACACACACACACACACACACACACACACAACCTCTCCCCCGCCAAAAAAAAACCCCAAAACCCTCCCCCCCCCCAAAAAAAAAAAAACCCACCTATAAAAACAACATTAAAAAATTGCCCCAAAGAATCAACTCATTACTTAAAACTGTGGAAGAACTAATTTCTTCTTTTTGTTGTTTGTTGATGTTTAGTTGGGTTTAAAACATTTTTTTTTTTTCTGTTCCTTGGTTACAGCTCTTATGTTCACCAATGAGATTTTGTGAATGCAACTGTTTTTTACCCGCCATTAAGGCAGCTGCATTCCGACTGTGGGGAGGATGTCTTCCTATGACACTTGTGTGCATGCATTTTTTAAAAAAAAAAGGTCGTCTGTTCCTACTGGCATGCAAACACCTACTCTTCCAGAAGGCGGAATGGGTTTTTAACATGAAGCACAAGATGTTCTGCGTGCGTTCGCACACAGGGCCTTGGTTCATAGTTTCATCCAAAGTACTTTTGAGGGAATGAAGTCAGTGCTTTAAAATTCCTTAAAACGAGTGCCTCCATGGTGATTCGATCCTGGGTCGTCAGGTCATGAGTGCACTCCCCTAACCACTAGGCTATCCCCCCCAACTGTTTTCATTCAGTCTCTCTTCAGCCATTGCAAAACTTCAGCACCTTCACTGTAAAACTGTTCTCCACAAGCACTGATAAAAAAAAAAAAGTCAACTGCCCTATCTATGCCATTTTCATATTGTAACAAGAAACAACTTCTAAAACTTGATTAAAAAAAAAAAAAGATTAAAAAAAAAAAAAATCCAGACCATATCAGAAATTGGCACAGACTCACACTGTGAACTTTCCCCAGACACCCCCAGAGAGCCAAAACACTCCATCAAAATGTCAGAGGTGCCATCAGGCTACAAAAGCACATCAATTATTTATAGGTAATGTTTGATCAAAAGGGAGGGGGAGGGGGAGAGTGGTATCCCTAAAATGTGGCAGACAGAATCCTACACACACAACTGCTCTAGAGCAATGGAGGGACACACACGCAGGCACACACACACCACACACACACACACACACACACACACACAACACACCGCACACACACACACACGCCACACACACACACACACACACACACACACACAGACACACACACACACAAGACACACACACACACACACACAACACACACAGACACACATCTGTGCACCCCTATACTACTGATTTCAGGATTTTCACGGCTTTTTCATAATTTTTCATCAAGTTCAGTATTTTTGCCCATTGTTCATTACACTTTTTCAACGGGAAGAATAAATGACTTTTCAATCTGTTTTTTTTCTTTCTCATTATGGTGTTTTTTTTCTTAATATGTTTGCTCATCCCCTCTCCAATATCTTTCCACTGTACAAAAGTTCCTACGTTTTTTCCTTCAACTAGCAAATCTGGAGAGGTCTGATAACTTTATAAAATGATAAATGGGATTGTCTTGGATACTGTTCAAAATTGCTATTTCTTTTTAAAGCTTTCAAAAAGGAAGATACTAAAATAGATGTGTGTGTGTGTGTTGTGTGTGTGTGTGTGTGTGTGTGTCTGTGTGTGTGTGTGTCGTGTGTGTGTGTGGTGAGTGGATGTGGTGTGGGGGTGTGGAGAGAGA
>CM060333.1:10271813-10279313 GCA_030674155.1 Stramonita haemastoma
AAGGAAACACTAAACCATCTGTGTGTTTATAGACTTGTACACATAAAAAAAAACCCACAACCCCCCCCCCCCAAACCCACGACCATTGAAATTCAAAAAGAGGATAGAGATATCTCTCAACTGTCCTGGAAAAATTGGTATGTTCAATTCCCAATTGTATCCCCAAAAAGTCAGAATACAGCTGCTTTAATGGTAGGGGTAAAGACAGTTGCAAATGTAAAAATCTCATAATTGGTGAACCTTGGAGCTCTAGTCAAGGAACAAAACAAAAAAAAAGAACACAAGAGAAAATGCTGGCAAAAGTGAGCAAGGGGAAATTGACGAGTGCAATTTTACACACAGAAAACAGTGGAAAAAAATATGCAGTGGGGGAACTAACATGTTTGGTTTTCAAAATTTTTTATTTATTCTTTTATATCAAGGATAATGGAATAAGCATTCATGTGTTTTTTCACATCCAGTCCCCGTGTGTATGCAGTTTTGTAAATCTTGTCATCTGTTCCCATCGGCACATGATGGCCTTCTCTTATGAAAAGCGGTACAGGATTTAACATGTGCACAAGATGTTCTGCATGCGTTCGCATACAGGCCTCGGTTTATAGTCTCATTTGAAGGACTTTTGGGGAGAGTGGAGTCAGTGTTTTCCATTTTTTCCTCCATATAATTCCAGACAGGGTAGCCTAGTGGTCAGAACATTGCAGCTCGAATTTGACGACCTGGGTTCGATTCCCGTTGGAGGGGACTTTTCCCCTGGAGTTAACATCAGTGCTGACTCCACTCTCCCCAAAAGTCCTTCAGATGAGACTATAAACCAGGCCCATGTGCGAACACACGCAGAACATCTTGCGCACACATTAAATGCTGTTCCGCTTTTTCATAAGAGTAGGCCATCATGTGCCGGGGGAACAGATGACACGATTTACAAAAACTGCATACACACGGGGACTGGATGTAAAAAAAGCACATGAGTGCTTATTCCATTATCCTCGATATAAAAGAATAAAATAAATAGATAGATAAATAAATAAATTTTTAAAAAACAAAAAAAACCCTCAGGCACACACACCTGACAAGGTCTAAACTTGACAGCACGAGATGAAATGAAATCTGAGAAAAGAAGTCAGGACCTCACCTGCCTGTGTCTCCTGCCACACACAGGGCTTCTCTGGCCAGGCGTTCTGCAGTTGGCTCATCATACCAGAACTGGCTCAGTTGCTGCCAAAACACAACATCAAAACATACCAATACCATACAACAGACCATTCGTTCTGTTTCATTTCTGCGATGATTACACACATGTATATATAATATATATATATATATATAGAGCTACTCCAATATCAAAAGCTTTATTAGGTCTGTCAACACTGTCATTCAAAACTTCTATCAACATTCACTTCAATTCACAGGAGTTAAAGATATGATCACTATCAATAATCAAATATCTTCACCCCGCAAACCACAAAAAACCCCAAAACAACAAAAAAAAATCCAAAACCGAACAAAAAACTACCCCCAAACCAAACAAAAACAAACCCACTAGGTGGCACATTAGTCCTTACCATTTTTAGTGCACATTTGTCTAGAAATGTCCTCATTTTTGCTATGTGATTACTCCTCCTTTAGATTGAAGAAATTCATGACTGGGAGAGTTTATTTTAGGGCATAAATTGCTTAATATAGAGAAGTGAAATTAGTTGAAGGAGAGGCATTTTTACAGGCTAGAATTGCTGAAAAAACCTTCAGCTTCAGAGCCCCTTGACCCCACCATGTTTCAACCCACCCCCCTGGACCCCCATACCACTTTAGAGGAGAGTGCTTTTCCTCCAGTACCATGCCTGGGTACAGAAAACATGATGAATGAATAAAAAGAATTCTGTCTTCAGACAGTGGAAGTGTCACATCTGGTCAGATGTTTGACTAACATTTTGAATAAGGCTGTCGTCAAAAGCGATTACTTCGCATTTTTGTTGACTTTTTTTCTCTTCTGATTTTTCCTCTTTTTTTCAGTTTTGTTGAAAATTTCCTCCTTTTTTTTGGTTTTTTGGTGATCGAAATCCCATTCCTGGTGTCACTCGTGTGTGTGTGTGTGTGTGTGTGTTGACACACGTATGTACGTACACACACACACACGTACACACACACACACACACACTACACACACACACACACACACACACACACACGTTCCACAAAACACACACACACAAGAGAAACCAAGTCCCAGTACCCAGTTTTCCCGTGGTCTGAATTTGCCGCCTTCCACTGCTTCGGCCTCCTGCTGTTTTTTCCTCCTCTCTCTCTGCTCCTTCAGAAACTCCTGCAGGGCAGCAAGAGAATGGGCAGACAGCTGTGGCACATCATCATCTGAATCACTCATGATGATGGTCAGGTCCTCTTGTTGCTTGGACTTGGGGAGTATCTGACAGGAACGAAAGAAAATTGGGAGTTGTTGTGGTTGTGCATTCCCCAGCTTAATTAACACCCTGGGGGGGGGGTGGGGGGGCACCCAGAATAGCACTCTTGACTCACTCATCCCACCTGGGAATCGCTGTGAGATAGGAAGTACATTGGATGAGAAGTTTGGGTGTATGACTGTTTTCAGGTACCTCACCATATTAGGCATAGGCCTATAGGAAGCCATACTCTGACTTCGGAGGATTTTTCTCCTTTAATTAAAGGAGAGAGCAGGTTGTTATCAATGTTAAGAGTTTGTCATGCTAAGACTACTTAGTACTGAGGGTTGTACTTTACACTTACTATCACAATATATCCCAGCATCAACCAGGTCCAGGGATGCAGACAACTAAAAGTGTTGGTCAGGTAATTGAGCAACACTCTCAAACTTGCATCCGTAAAGTGAATGAAGTCGACTGTGCCGTCCTAGTCTCCCATCGAGCCTACAGGCATAGCACTCACTCTGGGTAGGAGCTGGCCGGAGTCTGAAAAAATCCCACTGACTCATGAAACTCTAAAACAAAAGAAAATTGTTACTAGTGTTAAAACCTTGTACAGTCTGACTGAATCTAAGTTAATAATTAATACTTTTTAATCATAGCTTGTGCTGAAAGCAAGCTAATCATAGTATTCGTATCTTTATAAACATGATTAAATTTGATGGTGTTAGACCAGCAGCACACTGATAAAACATGGGCAAGATTCATTCTCTCTCTCTCTCTAAAAAAACAAACAAAAAAACCAGAACAAACAACCACATATTACACACACACACACATCACGCACGCAAATCTTACAATAATATTTATGAATACATACTTCACGTGTGTGGGTCTCGGCAACCGGAATTGGCAACTTTCGTCAACTTACAGAAATCTACAGCCATCTTACACTGCGTCTCTCTCTCTCTCTCTCTCTCTCTCTCTCTCTCTCTCTCTCCTCAGCTGTCTTCCCGCAATTTTAGTCATTTGGATTATGCTTTGGTAATGTATGTATTAGGATTATGTTTTATATAAATAAAATATATATATATACACCTGTCTCTTTGTTTAAATGATTGCCATGTATTTTGTGGGGATTATCGTTTTTGAATGATAATATCCCTTTTTTAAATAATTTGTTGAAATTTTATTGTTGGTGATGGTTTTGATTTTCTTTGTTTTATTTTGTTGTTGGCTTGATTTTTTTTTTTGGGGGTTTTGGGGGTGGGGGGGGGGGGGGATGCTATTCCCTAACTATATAGAGGCGATGAAAAAAATATATGAATGACTCTGTTACCCTTGGAAGATAAAGGCTATTCATTCAAAGATTCATTCATTCATTCATTTATTCTCTCTCTGTGCAACATATTATATGAAAACCATAAGGACATCTTTATAATATATTCTTTGGAATAAATCATAATCATGATATTGTTTTTAGCCCTACCGACCACGAAAGCCATATCAGGGCTGTCACCTCATTCAGTTTCAGTGGCTCCAGTAACTTTCAACTTCAGGTTCAAAACTAACACTTCCTAATACTTTCAAATATCTAACACCGTCCATCTGAAAAAAACAACATTAAATGACACAATGCCTCAGTACATCAGTGCTGACTCCACTCTCCCCCAAAGTCCTTCGGATGAGACTATAACCGAGGCCCCGTGTGTGAACACACACAGAACATCTTGCGCACACGTTAAATCCTGCTCCGCTTTTCGTAAGAGTAGGCCATCGTGTGCCGGTGGGAACAGATGACATTTACAAAACTGCATACACACGGGGACTGGATTAAAAAAAGCACAAGAGTGCTTATCCCATTATCCTCGATATAAAAAATAAAATAAAAATAAATAAATAAAAATACCTGAAATTATTTCATTTTTTAAGGCAAATAAACCAGAGTGTGCTGGGGACGCCAGCCATTCTGCTTAATTCATCATACCCAGATTACAACAACAACAAAAACCGTAAAAAAAGGATAACAAACATATTAAAGTACAAAAATATACATAAAAAGTGCCACATGAGCAAATAACACGACATCATGTACCAATCCAGTGTTTAAGTCTCAGTACCTGCCAGAACGGAAAAAAAACACACCCAAAAACAGTGTCACAAATGAAAACAGAAAATAGTTTGAAAGAGTTGCTTGAAAAAAGGCAGGAGAGTGGACTGAGAGGCAGAAAATGAGCACAAGAAATTATAGAAAGATAAGGAGAAAGACAGAAACAAAGAGAGAGATAGAAAAGTGGAAATGTCTAGCACCGAATTTCCAGAAGGTGGGGATGCTCTTTATTCTGAAAGAGTCCCCGGCATCCCCACAGGGTGGTTTTTTTTTTTGGAGAGGTTTTTTAAAATTTGTTTTAATAAATCAGTTTTATAGCTCTCTTAGTAGCTTTCATGCTCTTATAAATCCTTCAGTAGAGACTGTAAACAACAGTTTTGTTGTTTAAACGCAGGCATAACATGTTGTATACATATTACAAAATCTACCCATCTAGGGCCTATTGAGGAACAGCAGACCACATAGGCCCTACGGCTTGTTGTATAAATGACATGTGCCCAGCATGCACACACAAGGAGTGAGTTTCATCTCTTCTCGTTGCTTCTACAATTTGTAACAGTTCTGGGGTGGCCCGAGGTGCTGAAGTGGGAGAACTTGCGGATGCGTGGGACCTCCGACTTCTGGCTTCTGACTACAGTCCTGATATCGGAGAAATCTGGAAAGGACTATAAGTCGACTAAAACAACAACAAGAAAAAACAGCACACACACACGGATGACAAAATTGACAAAACTGCATACACACAGGGACTGGTGGAAAAAAGCACATTAGTGTTTATTCTATTATCTTCGAAATAAAAGAATAAATGAACGAATGAACAAATGCAATCGGCATATCAGTAAAGGTCTTCATTTTCTGCATTTTCTGGCCAGTATATGTCTTTTTTCTAAAAAAAAGCTTGCTGGGCCAGCATGATAACGCCACTTGAGAAGACAAGTAGATTGGAGTTTAAGTTAGAAAAACGGCAGCATAACAATCTACAAAATTAATAGTCTTCACACTTTCGTTTTGTTTATTGTGTTTTCGTGTATAGAGATGATTTTAAAGACCGGATGTTACGGAGCTTCCATAGTTACTGCAGACGTTTAAACATGGCAGTGTAGACAGTGCAGCCCGAAACGCTGGCCAAGGGCTGGCGTTTCTTCTCCTGAAACAGCTTCATCTGACTTAGACTACAGTGAAATCAATGCGGCCATTTCTGGCCCATACATCTGTGTTTCGGATACAAGATATCCATGCATCCCACTGAGAAAATCAAATTAAAGTTTTGGTGTTTTGATTTCAACCTTTTCAGCGCTGAGAGAAGTCGTGTTTGATTGTGAATAGTGTGATGGCAGCTTTCCAAGATGAGTCAGCTCTCCAGCCGTGAAGGTGGTGTATCTTCTCCTGTTTACAGCGTTTAAAAATCCAGATTCTGTTTCTAAGGAATTTACAAAACTTTGCTCACACAACTGCCAGACAAAAACATGAACAGCTCTGTCAGTCAATTTTCTTTGGTGAAATGGCTTTTTCTGGTCAAAGTGCTTACCATAAAAGACTGCTAACTTTTTAAAAACCCTGTGCTATGCTGGCTGAAGTCCAGATTCCAGAGACACTTGCAACAAGTCAGGACAGCTGCACTGTGCAAAAACCAACAGGATGAGAAAAAAGCACAAAATTTATCAAAGCCCCACAGTTAAAATAGAGCCCATACCTAAAGCCTTTGTTGCTTCTGTCTCAGTTTCAAACCTTCAGGAACAGAAAACAAGATTTCTTAAGCATGGCAAGACTCCCATTTTTGTTGTGGAAGGTGACACAGCCACTGTGGAAGAGCTAGCCACAAAGGTCGGTGGAAAGATTCGTTTTGATCTTCTTGGGGAAGCTGAGCACATTCTGCACACAGTGAAACAACAGTATGGGAAGGGGGAGAACTATCTGGAGCATATTTACGGGCCACGCATTGAACAGAAGGAAGCCAATGAAATACTTTTTGATTACATTCGGGAAAATTCCTTGCAGGAATCCCTGGCTGTCTACTGGTCAAATGACATGCCATGCAGGTGAGTACAGTATAACTCTGACTGTTTGGACTATAGTCACTTCTATCATTTCATTGCAAAATTAACAGATCAAACAGACAAGAAATTTTCAGGAGTAGTGTATACTTCTCCCAAGGCAGCAGATGTGATTCTATCACATTGTAGCTGATGACAGGAGAATCTGAAATCTGATCTCAAAAAAAAAGAAAAAAAAAAAAGAAAAAAAAGGAGTAGTGCATACTTCCAGGATCAGTAGTGTGACGTGTATGCTATGGTTACAAAGTTAGAAATGGCATAACCTAAAATAGGCTAAATAAACTGAAGTTCATTTTATCAGGATGGAGATGGAAGAAAAATGGAAGTAAATTAATAACAACTGCTGGGGGTTTTGGAGGGGATTTTGGTGGTCAACTCAATAACTGTAACAAGATAAACAATGTTAGTTCTTTGGGAAAAAAAAGGGGGATGGGGGTGGGAAGGGATTTCTTCAGTATCCATGTTGGTTTTGGCCAGTCTGGGAACATATTGTGGTTACAGGTTTTGCCATTAAATTAGCACCGTGTTCTGTTTTTGTAGATTGAAATGTGAATTTATCATGCATGTTCATTTCATGTCAGAGAAAACTTTTGAATCGCAACTGTTTTCCTTTTTTTTTTTCTTTTTTTTTTTCACTCCCCCCTCCAAATAACTAGGAAGTAGTATTAAAATACCATCAGAAATAAAATCTGGAGTTTGGACCAAAGTTCTTGTGAAATGTCATTTTATTCGATTCTCCCCCCCCCCCCCCCTCTCAAAATATAAAAAAAAAATAACACACGTTTCATAAAAATACTTGTGGGTAACATTTCTAAACAATTTTTGTATGTATTATTATTTCACAAGAATGACATGAGGGATAAATATATAACCAGAACAAAGGGCACTGCAGCCTTAATCCTGTCAGTTTTTTGCAGAGTAAATTATTTGGTCTTTTTTT
>CM060333.1:10289313-10326813 GCA_030674155.1 Stramonita haemastoma
GACACTTGTTCACCTGGGAAAATTGTTTTTTTTTCCTATGCAAACTGTTGCCTCTTTTGAGGAGTTGCTGTCTCAAGACAATAGATGCTCATGGAGGAGTTACGGTTCTACGGACATTTACTCAACGTCCTTGTTCTTGGAGTAGAATTGTTTATATATATATGTATGTATATAATATATATATATATATAATATATATATATATATATATATATATATATATATATATATATATATAATATATAATAATATATATAACATACATACATATATACATACATATATATATGTGTGTGTGTGTGTGTGCACACCATTCCTTGTCAAAATTGTTCTCTTTCCAATTTTTTTTTTCAAAAGAATTTTTTTCATACAGGAGCTTGATGTTGGGTTCCCTCGATTAAATTTTTTTTTTTTTCATTTTTTTTTCAGGGAATTTGTTCTGATGGGCAAAAAACACCTTTGGGTTGTAATCCTTTTTATGTGTGTCACCACTCTGAAAATTTGCTCACATACTGTTGTAAGTATGTATGCATCATTGTATCTCTGATTGATCTGTGTGTTTTATTTTTAATTATTTATTTTATTCTTTTATATTGAGGATGATGGGATAGTGTTTCCTTCTGTTTGTGTTGTGTGTGTGTGTGTGTGTGTGTGTGTGTGTGTGTGTGTGTGTCTGTGTTTCTGTGTGTTTGTTTGTTATGTGTGTGTGTGTGTGTGTGCACACGCTGTGTGTGTGTGTGGACACACTCAAAAGCAGGTTTGACTGTTTATGTGTTTCCTTCTCTGTATTTCCTTTAGGGAATGGGAAAGCATAAAATCTGTTATTTCAAGAGCATGATTTGCTGAACACAATGTCAAAGCATATGTCACTCGAGGGGGCCCTGGTTGTTGTAATGGAACATAAACAAAGTTTGAGGCAAGAAACAAATTATTGCATATGACTACTGCAAGCTGGTAAAAAAAAAAAGAAGTATAAATTGCCAGCATGCTGAACTGTGTAATGCCAAAAACATAACTCGATTTTCAGCAAAATTACAAACATTTTGGAAATCAGCATAGAAAAGAGTACCAGGTTGTAGGGGATCCAGCTAGTTGTGAAATGTCAGACGAGTCTGTGCAGCACTGTTGGGACTTCTCTCTTACCAATGAGATTTGAGTGTTCCAGTTTATCATAGTCATGTATTCAAGAGAACAGTTTTGTAGACAATGTTGCAACTGCGAAGAAATCAGTGAAAGGTATTGGCAAGTTTGCTTTGTTTTGGTTTTTTGACCCATGAAAACTGGAACATTCTGGAACAAAGATAACCTGTGCCATAAAATTTGTAGAAATCAATGTATGTTTTGTCTTTTTTTACATTTAAACCATGACGCTATTGCTAATGAGGAAATAAAGTAACTGATCTTGAATGGTCTTGATAGTGATTTTGTTTGGGTCAGTTGTTTGTACAATAGTTTATGTTTCTAAAGAGGACCATTTTGTTTGAGATGTTCCTGTTAACTTTTGTGTTTGTCGTTTTTATTGCTGCCTTATATAAACAATACTCTTTGTGGCTTGCCTCTCTCACCATGCTTATTTGATATTATCCGTACAGTCATATCTAGCATTGTTCTGCACTTTCCTCGCCATCAGTCTACAGGGAGCTATCATGCTAGATCACCATGGAGTCATCCAAGGGAAGAGGCCCTGCACTCTCGTTGAGTCACATTGGTGTTCTTGTTTAACCTAGACAAGACACACACACACACTTGTTGAGCCACATTGGTGTTCTTGTTTAACCTAGACAGAACACACATACAGGAGCCTCCACTGATGACAGTAGCTGGCTTTCAAAACTAGACAGAGCAAGATGTCTGCTCAGCTGGAGTCTGCCACCATGCCCTTTCGGTGACAAGTTAAGTCTCCATTGAAAAAAAAACAAACAAAAAAAACAAATAAATTTTTTTTTTTTAAGTCTCCATTGAATCTACAGATCTTGAAATTGGTGACATAACCTTGCCAAGGTACAGAAATCTGATCATGATGTAATATTAGAATCCTACACAAGTTACAGAAATAGAGGGAAATGCCTGTCTGAGGTCCAGGCACAGAGACTCCCCAAATGTGAGGCATTTTCATTTCATGATGCATAAGGAGGGTGAGTGAAGTATTTCAGATCTCCTAATCCAGATTTTCAGATTACAGGGCACGAGTGTGCTACTCTGGTAGTTTTGGCTCCACCCAGCTTTTGAAGATAAAGATACCTCAGTGTTGCTTGGATAATCTGAGCATCTCTCAGCTTCCCTTCCATTTAGTGGATGGTACTTGCCTGTGTGGTCCATTCTTCCCATGGCCCCACACAGTCTGCTCCACTCTGGGCAGAAAGAAGCTGGCTGGAGCCTGAGCAATGTTACTGGGTATCAAGCTTTTGATAGGAATGGAACTCCTAACCTTACAACATTAATTAAATGCTGGACCCAGGTGGCATGTCCTTACCTGTATTGGGTGGTATTTGAAATTGTTCTTGGTGATGCACTGGTCATGTTAAAAGGGTTTTTTTTATGTTCAACAGCTGCTTTCATGAATGCACTTAAGTTTATTTGTATAACTGATTTTTTTTGTGTTTTTTTTTTCTTGTTCTGATTTCAGTTGCTGGCATGTTGTTGGCCACTTTGAAATGTGTATGTCTGCATGGGGTAGCCCTTTGATCTCATTCCTTTTTCTTCTTGACTGTCACTTTTGGTTTGAATTTTTTTTTAAACCAAAAAGTAGAGTAGATGTATTTGGTGTGGATCGTGTCTTAGCGCGCTTTGGCAACATTACTCTGTGGTTAACTTGACTGTTGACAACATTCTCTTGTTTAACTGATTTAAGATCTAGACTCTTTTTTTTTTTTTTTTTTAAATCTAGACTCATTTTTCAGTCATGTAACTTATCTACTGGCTGTTATTTACATGACTAATTGCATAACTTATCATACATGGAATTATCTTTCTTTCTGTTTTATAGTTGCTAGTAATATGGTGTTAACCAACAGTCAGTGTTGTTATCAGTAGTCAAAACTGTTTGGTTTTGTTTGATTGATTTCATTATTTTCAGTTGTTTTTTGTTGTTGTTGTTTATATGATAAAAAAAAGTATTATCGTACGTACAGTTGACTATCATTCTTTCTTGTTTAGTTGCTTTTAATAATGGCATGAACCAACAATGAGTAGTAACTTTATAACTAGTAGTCAGAATTATTTGGTTTTGTTGGATTGATTTTTTTTTTTTTTAATTTAAGAAGGAAGGTGGCAGGACAGTTAAGCTTTTCACCTGTTTAACAAGTAAACCATGAGGTTACAGGTTCAATTCCTAGCCTCACCCTTTCTTCCCAGTTTGATGAGGAAATTGAATTGAATGTTAAAGTCCTTCAGATGAGACTATAAACTAAGGCCCCGAAGAGTAGGGCATTTTCTGCTGGTAGGAATGATGACGAAATTTCAGAAATGCATGCACACAGGTGTCGTGTCCAGACACCATCCGCAAAGTTGGAATGCAGCTACCTAAATGGGGGGGGGGGGGGGGGGGGGGGGTAGTCAAATACGCAAAATTTTATGATAGGTTAACCTCAAAGCGCTAGCCAGGGAACAAAGGGAAAAAATGGTTTTGCAGGATTAGTTTTAATATATGTGAATTCTTCTGCTCATTTTCAGTCAACTTTGATTTATTTTTTACTACAAATTTGCAGGGTAGAAAGAGATTAAGACAAAGCAGGGCAACATGCTTTATTCTCAAAAACAAAAAAGAACTGACTTCCGAAGATGGCAGTTTTTGTGACCATGACATATTTTGGGATAGACGCTAATGTGTGTTTCCTTTGCTTAATAGAAATCACAGCAAAGCGTAGCAGCTATGCCTGTCATATCAGCTCTGTGTGTGTGTGTGTGTGTGTGTGTGTGTGTGTGTGTGTGTGTGTGTGTGTGTGTGTGTGTGTGTGTGTGTGTGTGAAGTTTTGGTGGTGTTTGCTTTTTATTCACAAGCTGTTTGGCTGTTCTCTTGCAACAGATGTGTGTTTGTGCTGTTGTCTGCTGTTGCTTGAAAAACACGTTTTTTTTTTCTCTCTCAGTGATTTGCTTGAATTGGAACAATACAGTGTGTGCAGTTCCTGTAGATTGTTGATCATATGTATTCTCTATTAATAAAGATAAAGCAATTTTTTGTCTTGCATAAAAACACCAGTGACAAAAAGAAACGGTTGAAGTTTTCACACACAAAGTCAGAGCTTTTGATGCAGAAACCACCACTTCTTTGCTATTATATCCATACACTACACATGGCTATGCTACATGCCTGCTCTGCCTGTTTGTGTCTAATGTATTAAGTGATTATTAATTTACGGTATTTAACCTTTCTTGGTATTCCATGTGTTAACTTTGTAATGTCATGTGGAGGAAATGCATATTTGTATATATAACTGATTTCACATATCTACATATTAAATTTAAAAAATGTATATATATATATCATTTTATATTTCAAATTAATTTTTCTAATGCAGGTATATGGGTTATACCCAGCTAACAAACTAATCTCAGAATAGTCTAAAATTGCCATCTAGTCACATTCCACCTTTTGTGCCTTTTGCATTAGGCAAGATTATGCCAATGGGAAATGGGGAAAAAGTCAGCTGATTCTGTTAGTGTAAATATTTAAGAAAATGACTAATTTGCTCCTTGATTTTTTAAAAACCCTACAATAGAGGTTAAAATCCTGTAAGAGAAGAAAATGTTTGTAATACAGAACAATTCCATAATAAAGGAAAAACCCCTATGACAAAAGACTGCGGAAAGTTGATAAGGTACATGGTTGTATTGAATATATTGATATGATAATAAACAACAAAAAAAGAGCAACTATCAAACACAAAGGAACTCACTTCAGACACCAGTGTTGCCTGCACCATACATATAAACAGAGAATGGAGGGAAACATTTTGGACAATTTGGTGTGAAACACGTTTGTTGTTTGATATCAAAAGGCTTTGTCTAATCCTTCAATGATCTTTTTTTTTTCTCATATGATTTTTTTTTTTTGGAGGGGAGGGGAGGGGTATCTTACTATGTTATACTCCTAATTTGATGGCAACTGAAGGAGACGGTTCAGGTCTTTGCTATGATGTTTGAAACGATTTTTTCCCCCTGGCCCACACTTTGATCGAGTTCACCCCTTCCATCCAAAGGTCTTTGGATGAGACTGTACACAAAAGCCCGGAGTATGAATGACTTTTTGTTTTGGTTTGCTGTTTGTCCCTTGGCTCCAGCTCTGAGGTTCACCAATGGTGAGATTTTTCCCATGTGACAATTTTCCCCCACCATGAAAGTAGCTGCATTCCTACTTCAGGGATAGGAATGAGTTTGATTCTGGGACTGGCCAAGGTTTGGACTTCAGTAATAATAATAATAATAATACATGGAATTTATATAGCGCTATATCTTGTAAAAACAAATCAAAGCGCTTGCATTCGACCTATACATCACACAAGCAATCAATAACAATTTATGGTTTTAGCAAATTCGAATGTACTCACACACGCAAGCACACACGAACACACACACATACTCACACAGTAAGTCACACAAAGAATTGAAACATAATCAGTTGATGGTTGTGGTGCTCAGTTTGTGCGTACACACAACAGTGTTCTACCAAAAGAAATAAATAATTGGATACAGAGCCCAGTTTTACAGCAATTTAAAAAAAAAAGAGAGCTATATGATCTTTATATATAGTCTTACATTTTGTTTAAAAAACCCCCTAACTCCAAAACTGGTTTTCAAGAAAAATATTAAATTTGTTTTAAGAAATTCCGTACCTTGTAAACCATCCTTTCATAAGCACTTACATGCACGCACGCACACACACTCACGCATGCACGCCACACACAAACACACACACACACACACACACACACACACACACACACACACACACACAGAGTTTTAGTCTGATATACATTTTGTGAAGAGACGTAAAATGAATCGAACACACACATCACACACACACACACACACACACACACACACACACGCACACACACACACACACGTGTGCATGCACACACACTTGCATGTGCGTGCACACACACAAACAGTCATGTTTTCATTATGGTTTAATCATTTTGGTTGTGTATTTTGTCATATTCATCTATCTTTGTGTGCCAGTTGTAGAATCAGCTTATGCATTTAAAAACTTTGGTTGCTGTGTGTGTGCTTTGTTTATGAAAGTGTTTTGCATGTGTACTCATTAGCTAGAGTGTGTGAGTTTTGTACTGGATTTAAGGATCATTATTACAATACTAGATAATACAGTGTTCCTGTTTTGAACATATTTGCAAAAAGACAGTCAAGATTAAAGTAAGTGACAAACAAAATGAATTATCTGTATTTTACTGTGTACTGTGTGTATTGGTATCTATTTACAATGTATTATTCTTTACTATGTTATGTATTGTTATTGTTTTACATACATACAATTTTGTCCGCTTTATCTTAAAGAAGGGTAAAATTATTCAAAATGACTGTAGGAAAATGTATGTCTATGTGAGGGTTTATGCATTGTTTTACATACTACAATATTGTCTGGTTTATCTTAAAGAAGGGTAAAATTATTCAAAATGACTGTAGGAAAATGTATGTATATGTGAGGGTTTATGCATACATGAATGTGTGTGTGTGTGTGTGTGTTTGTGTGTGTGTACACAAATTAGTATGTCTTGAGTTTATGCATGTGGAGAGTCATATGTATTATAATTCTTACATATGTGTGTATGGATGGAAGGTAAGTAGTTGCACTAATTGAAATCCCACGGAAAGAATATTTTGAAAGTGTGTGTGTGTGTGTGTGTGTGTGTGTGTGTATGTGCCTGCCTGCATGCTCAGGCATGTGTTTGTATGCATGCATGTGTGTGCAAGATGGCAGAATGACTGTAGGAAAATGTATGTTTACGTGAGGGTTTATGCATACATGAATGTGTGTGTGTATACAAATTAGTATGTTTTGAGTTTATGCATATGTTGAGTCATATGTATTTATAATTCTTACATATGTGTATATGGATGGAAGGCAAGTAGTTGCACTAATTGCAATCCCATGGAAAGAAGAATATTTTGAAAGTGTGGGGGTGTGTGTGTGTGTGTGTGTGTATGTTCCTGCCTGCATGCACAGGCATATGTGTTTGTATGCGTGCATGTGTGTGCAAGATGGCATGAATGTGTAGGGTTACTTTGAGCATGTATGGAAGAATTGCGTAGTTACCACTATCAGTACAAGCCAAGAGTGTACACAGCAGCAGTGATGGTGTTTTTTTTTTTAGCTGCAGGGGTACTTATTGCTTAGATCCAACCCCAGGTGACCATTTCAGAGGAGGGAACCATGTGGTGTGTCTAGGCCTGCCAACCCTGCTGTTTTTGGTGATATTTAATTCCCCATCTGAAATTGCATTAATAATTTCTCTTTCTCATCCACACCCGCTCTACATCATTTTTTTTAAGGGAAAATTGCAACCTGCTAAGATTAAGATTTTATAAGCTCAAGGGACCTCCTAAAACATGTGACCTCCCTACCCCTCTCTAAAAAAACAGAACAAAAAACACAACTGATGTATTTTGTTCATGACTGCACTTCGACTGGCAAGAACTTTTCCCAACCTTTGCCAGTCAGTATCTTACTTTTTGGTGATGTAGTTTCTCTTTGGCCAGTGACCATTCCAGTGCGAGTCAAAGAGCCGACTGTTGCTCCTTTGACAGGTCTGAAGGTCTGTGAGGAAGACACTAAAAGTGGCCTCAGGCTTTGTGAGATTGGCTGTCAACCAGCACCGTCTTCTCTGTACAATATGAGCCATAGACTCTAAACTACGACTTTTAGGGATGTGTGGACTTAAGCATAACATGGAGACCACAGGGCACTCACTGTGAGCTGAGAGAAACACGTCATACATGCTGTGTTTACAGGACATGGCCTTAATTCTAAGTACCCCCCCCCCCCCCCCCCCACCTCCTCATAAATTACGAATTTTACTTCCCCAAAAAACAGTTTTAGGGGTTAGTAGGTCTGTCACCTTCGAATGGTGTTTTGCAGAAAGAAATAAGTGTGAATGCGATTTGTTTGATCCGTCATCTTTTCCAGCCGTTTCTGGAACACTGTTTTGCACTGAGGTCTCAACACCGGTTTTTGCACCGTTTCTATGCAATTTTTTCACCAAGACATTCTTGCCAAAGAAGCAACGCTTTTTTTTTTTTTTTTTCACCTTGCCCAGTGACATTTTTCACAGTAGATGTTACTCGGTATCTGCACAGTGTCACCAAAGCACAGAGGCCGGTGTGTTTGTTACCTTAGTGTTCGTTTTCTTCATGTTATTTCATTCTTCTGGAGTTTGCTGCCTTTGTTTTGGATTTATCAAGCAAGCTTAGACTGTGATAATGTTTACAGAGTGGATTCACTTTTGTTTTTACAAGAGTAAAAGTCAATAAATATTGTTTTCTAGTGTAAAAGACAGTGACTGCAGAGTCTGCGGAGTGGATGCGTGATGCTTGAGCAGTGAGATATAATGTAGAATGCTGAATTGAGAGAGACTGCTGTCCATATTTTGGTTTGCAGAGGGAAGCAAGTTTTTCCCCTGACTGTACATTTGGAAGATTATGATTGGTGCATTTCTGCAGAGGTGTGTATGTGTGTGTGTGTGTGTGTGTGTGTGTGTGTATGCACATGCATACTCTTTGTGGATCGTGTATTGTGGTAGTCACAAAACTATTTTGTAAAAATTAGTCATGTAGGCTTTCTTTAAAAAGCAAACATCCCTGAAGTCAGACTGTGGCTACCTTCATGATGGTTAAAAACAGTTGCATACGCAAAATCTCACCATTGGTAAATCTTGGAGCAGTAACTCGGGAACAAAAAGAAAAAAAAAAGGAGAAACACTTTTTGGGAAGTAGATTTGATACTGATGCTAGCTCTATGGAAAAATTCCCCTTGAATTCTTCACATCTAACCCTGTGCTCAGCCCTAGATGCGTGAGTTCAGGTGAAGTCACCCACTTCTCTGACAAAACAAAGTTATACACATGAAATACATATATCTTTATTGTTTCACTCTGTTGCTTCTTATAGTGAATATCTGTAATTCAGCATAATACCTTCAGCAGAAAACACAGGCCAACAACAAACACATGGATGATCAACGGACAAATCACAACAGAGACAAACAAGCAAAGTAGATTGGGGGTCTACTGGTAAGGTGCCTGCTTAAAGCAAAAGGTCGGGGGTTCAATCCTGTTGGAGCCCGAACTTGTCTCCCATCCATTTGACCCTGAGTGGTGGTCCGGGTGTTAGTCTTTTGGATGAGACAGTAAACTGAAATCCCATGAGCAATACACATTTAACACATGTAAAAAACAACAACAACAAAACCCCCATAGCAACAAGAGGGTTGTCCCTGGCAAAATCCTGTTGAAAAATGCCACTCTCCCAGGGAAATAAATACTCTCACAAACAGGAGCATGAAAAAATAGGGGTGGGACTGTTCTTGTGGCGACATACTCTCCTTGGAGAGAAAAGCCCAAATTTCACAAAATTAGCAGTGAGCTGTACATCCACACAATGTCTTCACGACCTCTGCAAAGACCTATCTGTGTCTTCTGAGACCAACATAGTAACCGGCACATAGCTAGCCAGTGAAAAATAACAGATTATAGTCCTCTTTTCATCCTCAACCATCTCCTTCACCTAAAGGCACATGATAGTATTTATAGTCATTATTCTTTCAAGTATTCCCAAACAATCGCATCACATGATTAGGCTTAATAACTTTGGTGCTTTAATGCTTTCAAAGAGAGTGTCAATTCACTGAAGATGATTCATTTTGTGAAAATGTGGCACTGCAAGTGTGCATAGACACTTCAAAATTTTAGTAATGTCACTGGTGACCTTGCAGTGATTGACTGAAAGAGGTCATGGCTTTGATTCTCATCCAGAGCTAGATTTTTCTCTCATCCACTTGATCATGAGCGCTGGTCTGGGTGCTATTCTTTCAGATATAGAAATAAACCATGGTGCTGACTTCAACATACATTAAATGTATGTAAAAATACCCATGGCAATGAGAGTTGTATCTGACTTCATTCTGTAGAAAAAAAAGACACTTTCATAGTGAAACATAAACAATGACAGACAGCAAAAGTTTTGTTTTTTTAAAAAGGTGGTGCTGCTCTAGTAATGATATGATCTCTCTGGGAAGATCACCTTATATCTCACAAAGAAATCTGCTGTGACCGGTACAGTAGAACACAATGCAACACCACACAACCGTGCTTTGTAACTTTGGTCCTTCAAGTGTGCAAAAATTTATCAAAACAGGCCACATCACACCACCAGGTAACAGTCCAGCTCTAGCTTCATACATCTGGCCCAGGTCGTTAGCAAACACTGTTGTCAGTGCACTGCAGTCCTGCTTGATCCAGACACACACACTGTCCACGTTTCCACACTGTTTAAAAAAAAAAAAAAAAGTGGCGCTGCTTCTCCCAAATTAAGGATAAGCAGCCTCGAGTGTGGTTACCAACTGGATGGGTCAAAGTCAATGTCAAATTTTTACATACAGATGGTACATTGAGTTGACTGGGTGACTGTTTGTGCGCCCTGGCTTCAGTACAGTCCCCCAGTCCACCCAGCTGAATGGCCAGCCATCCAGAGGAGGTGGAAGCAGTCCCCACAGGCCTTTCAGCTGTGTTGTTGTTGTTGCTGATGGTTGGCAGCAGCAGCCTCAGCAGGGGCGGGGTGGGCTCTGACAGCGTGGATGGCGTAGTTCACGCTGGTGCTCTTCTGCCACGACCACCGCTTGGTCAGCGGGTTGTACATCATGCCATGCAGCAACCGCGTGGAAAAGTCATCTGGCACGCACACACAGAGGCATGATCAACTTTTGATTCATAAAAAAAAAAAAAAAAAAAATCAACAAAAAAAAAACAAAGAAAACTTTTGATTTGTGTTTCTGCTGGTAAAACACACACACATTTATTGACAGTATAGATTATATGGGGACGGAATAGCTAAGTGGTCAGAGCACTCCCTTCCCCCAAGTTAAGGTCTAAGCAGCATTGAGCATGGTTACCAATAGGATGGGTGACTATTTGCGCGCCTTGGTTTCAGTGTAGTCCCCCAGTCCTATTCAGCTAAATGGGTACCTGCCCTGTTTAGGGTCAGGGAAGGTAAAGCAGCGAGGGGGAGAGGAGATGGGCGCCGCCCTCAATATGCTGCCCACAGAGAAGCTGAGGTCTATGATGTCTTGTTCCTCTACGACCACATAGGTTATGGGACAGCTTTATCTTTCAACTCTTTATCTTCTATTACAAGCCTTTACTGCTCTTCCCATGCTGCTCACTTCACCCCCCCCCAAGTCACATCCCGGCCTGTTCCTTTGTACCTCCAAATTCAATCTACAGGAAAGCAATCAATGTTAGACGGGCAATTTGAAGAAGCCCTGTGCAGGTGTTGGGGTCACTGCGGTGATGTTCAGTAATGTGATGTCTGATCTAAAACACACAAGGCACCTTCTACTAACCCCTTACTCACTACAATAGCACTGTAGTGACCAAGACAGTTAAGACATACTTTGGGATAATGACCACAACAATGTCCCCCCAGCCCCTTGTAAATTTCAACTCTCAATGTGTTTGAACTGGAGTTGCGTCAGATATTTTAGTGGAAGAGAAGCTAAAGTTCATGTATGTCACCTATCACAAGGCTGGGCAATACAGGCTGCTGAACTGCACAATTTTCTATTACTACATAGTACTCTGATAAGATGAGTTCAAATGTGAGGAGTGGGCCTCTTGTTTAAACCCATAGCAAAATCATTCAGAGTAGGAAATGCAGTGGTCCACTGAAAGCCTTTGCCTCTGATGGGTTTTGTAAATTGCATCCTAAACTTTCTAGCCTATAGTTCAATGCATTTACAAGCCATGGTAGCTGGCTACACTTATTTTCACTTCTACTGTTTGGTAATACGTCTCTGTCTGTGATAAACACACATTTCCCTCTAACACACACTGATTTGTGACGTACAACACATGTCCATTTCATACATAGAAATGCGTACGCATCTGACATACTACCAGTAGTCACACAATCATACAAACACCAAACCTCCACTTAAATATCATTCTTTTCATCATCCCTGAAAGTTTTAAAAACAATGTATACTCACTCTGATCTAGAATATACTGCAGATCCCGAGGAGAAATAAACTTGTTCCAGTCGTGTGTACCCGGTGATACCAGACGCAACAAATTCTCAGCTCCAATGACACCCAGGGCATAGCTCAAGTAGGTTTTGTTTAATGTCGTCAGGAATATGGACCCACCAGGCTGGAAAAACAAAATCAAAATCAGGTAAAAGCCATTCACAAAGTCAGATTACACCTACCTTAATGATGGGTAAAAAAAAGTTGCAAATTCAAAATTTCACCATTGGTGAACCTCAGTATTCTAGCCAGGAAGAAAAAAGAACCCTCCAAACGGTAAAAGCCAATATGCCATTTCTTCATATCTTTTTTTGTTTATTTTTTTATGTTACAAATGGACTGCTAATTCTATTTTCAATTCATTTGCAGATGGACAAAAGTGCTCAACCCATGCTTTCTTTTTTTAACGGTGGTTAAAAAGCACCCTAGTTCTTTAAGATTAAAAAAGCATGAGTTGACATGCACACACCTACACACACACACACACACACACACACGCATACACACACACTCGTCTATCAGTAGAAGTGAACAGATGTAAACTTGAAGACAACAACAACAACAACACACACACACAAACACACACACACACACACCACACACAAAACACCCCACCCCCCACCCCACAACACAACACTCACCAACAAACACACACACAAAACAACCAAGAAAGAAAAGTCCCGAACTTTGACAAGCTGACAGCATGCGGTGACAAATGTGGACACATCCGCCACATGCTCCACCACCTCCGAAGCCACGACGGCATCGAAGGTGCCCGCCTCTGTGCCCACCAGGTCCTCCACCGTGGCCTGGATGTATTTGATGTTGCGTGCCACTTTGGGCTCGTGCATCACGTGCGCCTGCGCAGTCTTGATGTTCTCCTCCGACGCGTCCACGCCAATCACAAAGGCACCCAGTCGGGAGAGGGGCTGAAAGATATAGACAAAGAAAATGTCAGAAGTGTTCTGTGAAATGAAACTGAAATATTTGAATGGCAAGATATTGATATGTAAAGGTGCATGTGCAACCCTTTTACCCCCCCAATTTAGGTAGCTGCATTTTTAATTTGGGGATGGTGTCTAAACACAACACAGGTGTGCATGCTTTTTTTTCTGTCGTCTGATCCTATCGACACACAATGGCCTACTCTTCTGAAAGGCGGAATAGGTTTTTAACATATGCGCAAGATGTTTTGTATTCACACATAGGGTCTTGTTTTATAGTCTTTAATCCGAAGGATTTTAACATTCAGTTCGATTTTCTCATCAAATTGGGTAGAAAGGGCCAGGCTGGGAATTGAACCCAGAACCTCACTGTTTACTTGTTGGCAGACGAACATCTTTACCATCCCGCCACCCTTCTTCTTACTCCAGTATTGTATTGTACTGTATTGTAAACTACTTTCAGTCACAGTAGATTTCTCTGCCTGAATTTCAGGCTGCTGTCCCTGGGGAGAGCATGTTGCCCCCAGTGCCACACTATATTTTTTCCTCCTATCTACATGCATCCTTATTTGTTCCCTACATGATGCTGAAGTCGGATGCACTAGGCCTGACTTGTCATGAGTTTAACACTAACAGCAGCACAATGCATTTTTGCCCATACGACAGAAAACTATAGATGCTGTCTGAGCGTTTGAAGAAAAGTGGAAGTTCTTCAAAATGGCTTATTAAAAAATAAAAAAGAATAATCATTAATTGGTTGAGGAAAAAGTAGTGGAGGAAAACAAGTGCAGGTAACCCTAATTATTAATTGGTTACCTTTAAAAAAAGTTCTACATAAAAAATCATGTAGAAGACAGCCTGAGTAAAATCTACAAACATCAACAACAGAGAGTTGCTGCAATCTCTACTTTGGTTATTCTCACCAGCTTTTATAATAACATGACAATAATAAAAGATCATTTCAAAGTAACAAACAACAAAGACTAGTACCTTACCTCTGACAGCTTAAATGACAACACTACAATAATAAAAGATCATTTCAAAGTAACACACAAAGACGCTATCTTACCTCTGACAGCTTTAATGATAGCACGACAATAATAAAAGATCATTTCAGAGTAACAAACAACAAAGACTAGTATCTTACCTCTAACAGCTTTAATGATAACACGACAATAATAAAAGATCATTTCAAAGTAACACACAAAGACGCTATCTTACCTCTGACAGCTTTAATGATAGCACGACAATAATAAAAGATCATTTCAAAGTAACAAACAACAAAGACTAGTATCTTACCTCTGACAAAATTCCACCTCCGCTGCCAACATCCAGAATCCGAAAACCTTCCAAAGGGAAGGGGAATGGACTCTGTCATCCAGGGACTCCTGTTGCCGTTGAGCAACAAGCGCATCTCGGATCAGAGGCACCCGCAACTCGTTCATGCTGTGCAATGCTTCAAACTCGCCGGCCTCGTCCCACCATAAGTCTGCCAGACTGGAGAACTTGCTCACTTCTTCCTCGTCAATGGTAGTCTGGGCAATGGGACGCTCGGCCTTCCCTGCATTCTCACTGGCACCACTGGATAGGACCAAACCCCCCCCCCCAAAAAAATGATTAATAATAATAATACATGGAATTCATATAGCGCTATATCTTGCACAAAACAAATCAAAGTGCTTACATTCGACCTTTACAAGACACAATCAATCAACAACATTAATGTACATTGGCAAAATGCATTTTCCCTAAAGGAAGCAGCCTTAATTTCCAGTAATTCTGCCATGATTAGCCGCCGCTGTAGCCTAGTGGTTAGGGCGTTGACTCGTAATATAAAGGTTGCGGTTCGATCCCAGCTTTCGGCTATGGCGTTGTGCCCTTGGAAAAGGCACTTTACGGCTATTTTCTCATCCCACCAGGTGTAAAAGGGGTACCAACCTTGTGTTGGGGGTTAACCCTGCGACAGACTGGCGTCCTATCCAGGGGTAGTCTATGACTCTCAGTCGCTTAACGCCACAGAAACCGGATAAGCACTGGCCTGATGAGCCTTAGGCTCGGACAGACTTTAACTTCTGCCATGATTACAGAAAGTTCTACACAACACACTTGACTACATCATTCTTGTTCTTGTTCCTGAGTAAAGTTCATTGTCTTCAGTAGGTCATTTCTTGCTAGTAGGAATGGATGAAAAAAAACAAAAAAACCCTGATCAAATGCGCATAGGTGTGTTTTGATACCATCTCTGAAGTTGGAATGCATAGGTCTACCTAAATGCTGGGGACAAAATGACGGTCACTTGCGGAAAAATCTCACCATTGGTGAACCTTAAAAGTAGAAGCCCCTGCCAAGGAACGGGAAAAAAAAAAAAAAGACAATGCACACCACACTGAATGGCCCAACAAACTACAAACATCAAGAACAGAAAAACATCTGTTGCAGCAATCTCTATTATGGTCATTCTCACCAGCTTTAATGATAACACTACAATAATAAAAGATCATTTCCCAGTGTTCCCAGGAGAAGGAGGTTTTGGTGCTGTGATGATGATGTTTGCCATGTGGCCATCAAAGAAGCAATGACAAGAAACCGATTCGAGGACCTGATGAGGTACCTCCATTTGTGTGACAACAGCAAGCTGGATCCTATGGACAAGATGTGCAAAGTCTGACACCTGCTGAAAATGTTTAATGATAGATTTTTGCTCTGCTTCAAGAAGCTGGAGACTCAGGACCTCAGCTTAGAAGAGCCCATGATTCCAAAGTATAGGCAGCATGGGGCTAAACGATTCATTCATGGAACACCCATTCGTTTTGGCTCCAAGGTGTGGTCACTGGCAACACCAATGGGCTACCTCTTTCCAACAGAGCCATACCAAGGTGTCAGAGGATGACAAACTGAAGTTCCAGGTCTTGGCATGGGTGGAATGGTAGTCACTGATTTGATAGCCAAGCTTCAGCTGGTGGTGGGTTGTTGCTTCCACCTTACCTTTGACATCTTGTTTACGAGCCTCCAATTTGTGGATCACCTCACAAGAAAAAAATTGCCTGTCCAGGACTGAACCATGCTTATAAATGCCCACTGAAGCCTGTAAAGGAGAATGTTGATTGGTTGGATCAGAATATCGACAAATACAGGATGTATCTGTCCATTTGAAGAAGCGGTCTTCACCATTGTTTGCTTTCTGTGTTGATGTCAGTGTCTAGAAAGCTTGGAATTTATACAGAGCCACACCTGCATCAGCTACAGACCCAAGGATCTCCTCACCATCAGGCAATCCATAGCCAGAATCTACCTTCTCAGAGCAGTACAAGCATCTTCTGCTGGTCATCCCAGGCAACCCACCTTGAAGGTGGGAAAACAGGTGCCCACAGAGATCTGCTTTGAAAGGGTGGACCACATCAATCAGCCATGGAAGACTAAACTGAGATGTGGCCACTGTGGAAAAGAGCAATACTGCATGTGCCAAAAGTGCCAGGTAGGTGTGCACAACAAGTTCTTCAGTTTATTTCATATGAGCTGGTGGGAGTTCCCAGAAAAGTGAATAAATCAGGAGTGTTTGTTCCCTTTTGTCTACTGATGTCAAGATTTGTTTTTGTCATTTCGTGCATTCAATGTAATGAAGATGTGAAAACTGTACCTAAAATAATGCTCTTGATCCCTTTGATTGAACAGACAAGGTAGTAATGGCTGTGAGTCAGTTTCTTGCATTGCCATGAAAATGATAAAGAATTAAGAACTTTTCTATGATTCAAACATACTCATTTTCCCTTTATTTTTGTATTTATATGTTAAGTTGTATTTTGAATAGCTTAGTAAAAAGTTAGTTACTTTTAGAGTTGTGCACCAATTTGCCAAACTGGTCTCTGTGTCAGTGTGTATGCAGAACTGGGGTGGAGGGGCGGGATGGAGAGGGTGGGGGGTGGAGTCATGGGAAAAGTGAAGGGTGGGTTGGGGGTGGAGAAAAAATTGTTTACACTTGAAATTTAAATACTGATTTTGTATGTGGTGTCCATTTCGAAACAATAAAAGCTTATATGGAACGAAAACAGTGCCTGTGTTTAGTGTGTGATGCTGTCCAAAAACTCCTACCCATTTCTGCCTCTATGGGATGCTAACATATGCTCAAAAACAAAATTTACTAAGCTTATGTGAAAATGAGACAGAGTGGTAGATATCTTAATTAATTAGGCACAAAAACAAACATTTTCTGTAATGTTTTGTAAAAATAAAACTTTGGGCATAAATGGGTTAACAGAATACAGCAAACCATTGGTCCCTACGAAAATCTTCTATCAATCATAAAGAGGCGTAAACTTAAATGGTATGGCATGTCACAAGATCAAAAGAACTTGCAAAAACAATACTGCAAGGCACTGTCCAAGGAGGGAGAAAAAGATGCAGACTAAAGAAGGGATGGGAGGACAACATCAGCGAATGGACAGGCCTCAACTCAACAAAACCCTGAGAAAGGCAGAACAGAGAGGAATGGAGGGAACTGGTTGTCAAGTCTTTATAGATGCCCCCACGGTCGCCAGACTAAGGGATAGATAGATAGATAGATAGAATACTGTAAAAATGGTCAACCTGCTTCTGGCGGTACTCGTGGAAAACCATTTTTTTCTTTCACCGATCTGGTGCTTTGATACATCTGGCACAACTGACAGAGCCGCGTGGGAAGAGTCAGAGTTTGTCGTCAAAAAATGACATTGACGACAATTTAGTACAGTTCCGCGGCTTTGAGCACGATGTACACAGAAATCGTAAACTGGTGGTGAGCAAAAAACGTTGCCATTAGTTTGTCGAGAGCAAAGTCTATGAACAGCTCGATGGCATGCCTGGCAGGTTCGAAACATTTTGCTCAAGATCACTTCGTTGGCCCTTGTTTTCCGGAAGAAGCAGACGACAGAGACATACGCAGTAAATATTTAACTTCACGCTATTGGCAAAAACGAGACTTGGACAGAATGGCATTAGGCCTAGGCCTAGGCTAAGAGAACAAACAGGGCTAGGCCCTACATTGGTGAAAACAAAAGGTACACGGGGAAAAAAATCAAACAAAATTAGTCATTCGCAATAAAGACTTGTCAACTAGCTAAGCATCCTACATTTTTAGTTATGATAGAAAATAGCGGATACAAAGGCCAAAACTTTAGGGTAGGCCTAGGCCAAACGCAGCATGCATGCTAGGATCAGTAGGCATCATTAAATCGCACGTGACACACGAATGCAGAAGACTGTGTATTTAGATTGATCATATTTTCTAACTAATTCTTAAGTTTGTTTTGTTCAAAGTGTTCGACCTATGGTGCACACCGAAGATAAGTTGTGCTGTAGATCCAGCTTCAATAACTGGCAGTTTTAGGGCCTTACACTGACTGGCAACACAGTACGCTGGAAACAATCGATTTGCTTTGACGAACGATCTTCAGGTAAAGTAAAAAGAATTACCCTGTTAATGTTACTCTTTTCGGCTTTTTCAGTATGGCCTTTATTGTGCTCCCACCCCCTTTTTTCATGTAGCGTAACATGGCCTAGGCTATTTGTGAACAAATGTAGTATTAAGATAAAACAATCATATAAATATTGAGGCACCGCCATTGACCTGGCCAAAAGTGTATGTCGACAAAAATCGTGAGTTAGCCAAGGCCCAGCCTAGCTCAACAGTCGACGGATTGGCAGCTTGACGTAAAAGGACTATGGTAGAACCTGAAGCAAAGTCATCAGTGTTCTTGTTTTTCTCAGTGTTCCTGTTCTATGCAAGGTAAATAACTCAAGCTAATGTCTTTTCAATAGTTTGCCACATGATGATCAGAAACTTTCATCGGTTTCGTACTTCACATACACTGTTCGATTATATATAAATTTTCTGGAATTTTCTCATTGCCAAATCGTTCGATCTGGTAGTTTGAAAGGGGGACGTGTACTGGTGCCATTTGTCTGTTAATTGCAGGCTTTTCCCTTATTTTTTGTGGGCGGCATTGCTAAATGATTAACTCACTCCGTACTGGACCTTTTGTAAGTTTCTTTTATGCGTTCCTCCGGATCTATTTTGGTTTCCTGCCAGTTGAAATTGTGATGTGAGGGTCAGTCAACATTGACATGGTTTTCTCCTTGAAGAAAGTGTTGAAAAAGGTGTGAAAGTTAACAGCTGTGTTCCACACCAACGGTTCTTCTCAAAGAATACCAATAGCCAGTTGAACACAGCTAACTCAGTACTGTTTTATTTTTATTTTATTTTTATTTTATTTTTTTATACCATTGTATGTCACAGCAGATTTCTCTGCCTGAAATTCGGGCTGCTCTCCCTGGGGAGAGCGTGTCGCCACAAGTGCAGCGCCTACCCATTATTTTATTTTTTTCGTCGGGGATGGTGTCTAAACACGATGCCTGTGTGCATGCTGGTTTTTTTTTCTAATTTTGTCATCCGCTCCTACCGGCACATGATAGCCTGCTCTTCCGAAAGGCGGAACAGGATTTTAACGTGTGCGCAAGATGTTCTGCGTGCGTTCGCACACGGGGCCTCGGTTTCTAGTCTCATCTGAATGACTTTGACTTTGAGTTTGACATTCAGTTCGATTTTTTCGTCAAACTGGGAAGAAAGGGCGAGCTGGGTACGAACCCAGAAACTCACGGTTTACATATTGGCAGGTGAACGTCTTAACCATCCTGCCCCCATCCTTCCTCATTTTTTTTAGCTTTTGTTTTGTGCATGCAATGATTCAGCAGGTTGAATGAATCATCATCTTTGACACCAAAGCCTTTCATTATGATTATGTGCCATTGATGGTCATGCCAGACTTGGTTAAAAGCTTTAAAAAAAAAAAAAAGGAAGTTGGAAAGATGTCGTGCTGGTATTGAAGATGTTGGTGTTTAATAAAGAGGAGCCTGACACTGAGCGATAAGTGCCATTCCATAGTATTAGTAATACTTCTCCTTGCAAGTGGGGAGGCCAACCTGCTCTTCAGCTAGGAGTGCTCTGCGGCAGATTTTAACTACATTCTGATTTAGGATGATATTTAACAGTGATAATATGATATTTTTCAGTGTCAGACTATCAAGTGAAGTAACAGAAGTGGAATCATGTGGGCAAACCCATGGGGAGGGTCCTGGCCCATCCAGCAGTCCACTGTGCAGAACATGCCGCATGACCAAGGTGAGTTGCTTCACTTTTCCCTCACTCCCTATGATCCACTGTGATCGCAGTGGTCTCATGCACAACACTTGTAGCACCTCCCCCCCAACCTTACCCCCCCAAAATAAAACAACCCCCCCCAAAGCAACAAAACAAACCAAACAACAAAAGCAAACAAAAAAAACATGGGGGTCAAATCAACTGAACTTTTAAAGCTTTCTTTTTTTTTTCTTTAACTCCCCCCCACCCCCTCTTCTCAACTTAGTGATGATTGGTTGAACTACAATCTTTTTTAGACACTATGTATACATAATAATAATAATACAGGGTTCGTACAGTCCTTGAAAGTCCTTGAATTTTGGACCCCCATTTTCAAGGCCTTGAAAGTCCTTGAAAATCAGGCATATGCTTCCAGGTCCTTGAAAAGTACTTGAATTTTACTTTTACCAAAGACTAAGAGGGATAATAAGCGAGAGAGAGAGATCAACATATTAAGGTCAGGTATGGTACTGCCTACAAATTTGTGGAAATTTGCTAAAAGAAAAATAAAGAGAAGAGAAAAAATAGAAGAATAAAGAAACCCACGAAAGCAGGTCAAGGGAAATAACTCTTCCATGCCAGTTAGTAATTACTTCCCTTCTCTGCTTTATGTCACAAGGCAATCCAAGCCTTGGTAGGCCTAGCAAGATAACTTTTTCTGTGTAAAGACCATGTGTACCAACAATGGGTGTAAAGTTTCATGATAGGGATGGACTAGCAGCTCTAATATAAGGCAGAAAGGGGGGCGGAGGGGCTTTCACTGGCTGTTCCACTTGGGGTCAGAGAGCAATGTTTACACAAGTCAGCAGGCCACCAGCCTCCCCTGTTTCATGGAGAGACACCCTCTCTCTCTCTCTCTCTCTCTGTCTCTCTCTCTCTCTCTCTCTCTCTCTCTCTCTCTCTCTCTCTCTCTCTCTCTCTCTCTCTCACTCACTCACTCACTCACTCACTCACTCACTCACTCACGGGGGGCGGATAGCCTAGTGGTCAGAACATTGCGCTAGCAATTTGAAGACCCGGGTTCGAGTCCAGTCGAGGAAATTTTCTTCCTGGAGTTAACATCAGTGCTGACTCCACTCTCCCCAAAAGTCCTTCGGATGAGACTTTAAACCGAGGCCCCGTGTGCGAACGCACGCAGAACATCTTGCGCACACGTTAAATCCTGTTCCGCTTTTCGTAAGAGTAGGCCATCGTGTGCCGGTGGGAACAGATGACAATATTTACAAAACTGCATACACACGGGGACCGGATGAAAAAAAAGCACATGATTGCTTATTCTGTTATCCTCGATATAAAAGAATAAATAAATAAAAATAAAACTCTGTCTGTCAGTCTCTCTCTCTCTCTCTCACACACACACGCACGCACGCACGCAGTCACTCACTCACTCACTCACTCACCACTCACTCACTCACTCACTCACTCACTCACTCACTCACTCACTCACTCCACACACACACACACACACACACACACACACACACACACACACACACACTGGAAGTAAATGACTGACTTACACAAGCATGCGCGCACGCGCACACACACACACACACACACACACACACACACACACACACACACACACCACACACACACACACACACACACACACTTCTATCTCTCTGTCTCTCTCTCATTTTCTCCACCTCTCCCTGTCTCTTACACACACAGACAGACACTCACACACCTCTTCCCCCCCCTCCCCCTCTCTCTCTCTGTTTCTCTGTCTGTGTGTCTGTCCTTCCTTTCTCTTTCTTCCTCTATCTGCATTAGTACACATTTGTCTAGAAATATACTCATTTTTGCTATGTGATTACTTGGGTATAGAACCTCCTTTAGATTGAAGAAATGACAGAAAAAGTCATACTTGGAAAGCTTATTTTAGGGCAGAAATTGCTTAGTATCAAGAACTGAAATTAGTTTAAGGAGAGGCCATTAAACAGGCTAGAATTGTTGAAAAACCTTCAGCTTCAGGGGGCAACGCCCCCTGACCCCCACAAGGGGCTCTGCCCCTTGACCCCGCCAAGGGGCAATGCCCCCCCTCTCCCCCCCACTTTCTACAGTTTTTTGACTGTCAATTCCCACCACTGCAACACTGAAACTTCATGGGGCATCACAGACAACATGGGAATGTGCATACAGTTATATAAGGGTGGAATTGTAGTTAAATTGCTTCAGGATTGAATTTTTTTTTCAGGATTTGGAATGTCTGGAGGACAAAAAAATTGGGGTTTCAAGATTGAGAGATTTTTTTTACTTTCACCCATGCTTAGATTGAATTTTTTTATGCTAAGTGCACACTTTAGGCCAACCATTGTTTTTGATTTAGCCCAGTTAACTTCAGTAGAAATATTCAATCTTGTTATGAAGAAAATTTGCACCAAATGGCTATAGATGGTTTTCTTTTCAGCTGTAAAGTGTATAGACATTGTTAAAATGCAAGCACTATTTGTCGATGGAAGTCCTTGAAAATTGAGATTGAGGTCCTTGAAAAGTCCATGAATTTTCTTCCCAAAGATCTGTATGAACCCTGTAATAATACATGGAATTTATATAGCGCTATATCTTGTAAAAACAAATCAAAGCGCTTGCATTCGACCTATACAACACACAAGCAATCAATAACCATCTATAGCCTTAGCAAATTCGAATGTACACACACATGCACGTGTGCACACACACACACACACACACACACACACACACACACACACACACACACACACACACACACATACACACACACATGCATTACTATTATTTTTTTATCTGAAAAAATGTTGAGTGTTGAAAGTTAAGTGTTCATTTCAGAGAGAAAAGCACATTTTTTTTAGAAAAAAAAAAAAATACTGAGTATAAATGTGTGTGTGTTGTGTTCAGTGGACTGGGCGACCCTGGCTAAACAGTGGATCGCCCAGAGGGAAGCGGCGGAGGTGATGCAGAAGGAGGAGCACCAGCAGCTCATAGAGAACCTGGCCCACCAGCCCCCACCCCCAGCCCCCGCCCCACCCCCAGAGGTTCCCATGGCGTACGGTGAGGGCCAGTCCTCATCGGCCCAGCAGGATGAGAACAGCATGGACATCTCCGATGAGGAGTCAGAGGGCCCCCCCTCCAAATCTAAAAATGGTAAGGTGTTGGGATCTAAAAAAAATTGTGAAGCCGGTTTTATTTGGTCAGTTGCTGTTTTTGTTTAATGTTGTGGGGCATTTCTTTCTTCCATTACTACAGCTTCAGTAGAATTCGGCAATACTTTAGTCACTCTTTCCACTGCTGTAAAGTATTTAGGGTTGTTATCGACAACACACTATCCATGCAAAAATTCATCACCCAGACCTGCCGGTCATGCTATTATCAATTAAGACGTATTAGTGTAATTCGAAAGTACCTGTCCACTGATGCAACATCTAAACTCGTCACGTCTCTGATTCTTTCATGTCTGGACTATTGCAATTCTCTTTTGGCTGGTCTGCCAGCATCATCTATCCACTCCCTTCAACGTATACAAAACTCTGCAGCTCGACTGGTCCTCAGAAAGAAAAAATCTGAGCACATTACTCCTCTCTTGCAATCTCTCCACTGGCTGCCTGTGCCACAGAGAGTAAACTATAAGATCAGTACTCTCTGTTATAAATGTCTTCACAAAACAGCACCCGCCTACCTCTGTGAATGTCTTTACCTGTACACTCCCCTTTCCCTCCGCTCTGCTGCAGATACCCTGCGCTTACAAATACCTAGATTCAATCAATCCACCGTCGGCCGTCGCTCTTTCTCTGTTTCTGGTCCAGTGATCTGGAACGATCTCCCTCTCTCCCTTCGTAAAAAGCCTACCTATGACACATTTAAATCCAGCCTCAAGACACACTTATTTCAAAGCTAAGACTTTCCTATCCTGTTTCATCTTCTGCCCCTGCTCTCAACAGCCGAAATATCCACCACCCTGCCAAAGTGTTTAACCTCTGTGTGTGTGTGTGTGTGTGTTGTGTGTGTGTGTGTGTGTGTGTGTGTGTGTGTGTATGTGTATTGACTGCGTTAAAAATCTAAATTGATGTTGGCTGCATGTGCAAGAATTGGTTGAATGCAAGCGCTTTGATTTGTTTTTGCAAGATATAGCGCTATATAAATTCCATTTATTATTATTATTATTATTTCCCCAGATTTACACCTTGAGGATTGCTCCGAATATGCGTTCATACTCGCTTGTCACGCCTGGGAATTGATGTGAGGATACCACGGCTGCTCAAAACGGGGAAAATCAGACTCTTTAGTTGGCGGCTGGCACCGCACTCCGTAACCAGAAATTCCATCCCACTGCTATCTAGGGCACCGCGCGGTCAGGGGTCAAAGTCCAGCATCTGGCGATGCCAGTACACTTTCCTTCTTTGCTGTCTATTAGCAACCGGGCAAATTTTCATTTGAAAGGCATTTTTTACCATATGCTCCCGGATTCCCATTAATTGTTACAGAGTTCATACTTGAGTGAACAAAACTTTAATACTTGTTCTACTTGTTCGTGGGGACTGTTGTTCCGACGCTTTTAGTTAACTATTTTAACAATTTTTTTACAAACAATGTGTCTCCCGAGAAACCAAGCTTGTTCCTAATTTCCAGAGGCAAAGCATCTTATCTGTGTTCTCTTATGTAGGCATATGTGCCTTTTGTTTTGTGTGAATCTTCTACTTGATCGTGTAAACAGTTTATCTGTACGTTCAGTGCTGTTGTGTTTGTTTGTGCTTTGTTGGTGTTTACTAGGTTTGCTTTGTTTGTATCCCTAATTGTCTGAACATCATTCAAGTGCGTATATTCGAGCGCAAGCGCGTTGTGTGTGTGTGTGTGCTTGTGCGCACGCATGTGCATGTGTTAGTGTGCATTGCATGCATGCGAACATCTGTGCGTGTGTGCGCACGTGTGCGTATGTGTGTGCTTGTATGCGTATGTGTGTGTGTGTGCGTGCGTTCTTGTGTGTGTGTGTGTGGCGCATGCATGCGTGCGTGCGTGTGTGTGTGGTGTGTGAAGGACCACGACACCTACCTGTATACATGTGCTTCCTGGCTGTGTGTCAGTATCAAGTTTTTTGTTAATTTTCTCTGGCACATGTGTGCGTGTGTGCGTGCATGCGTGTGTGTGTGTGTGTGTGTGTCTGTGTGTGTCTGTGTGTGTGTCTGTGTGTGTGTGAGACTCGTGTGTGTGTGTGAGACTGTGTGTTATTGTGTGAGTGCATGTGTGTGCGTACGCACAAGTGTGTGTGGGATGTGCATGCGTGTGCGCGCGCATGTGTGTGTGTGTGTGATGTTATTTTGGTTTATGCTTTTATTTTGACGATAATGGAACAAGCACTCATGTGTTTTTATTACATACAGTCTCCGTGTGTGTGCAGTTTTGTCAATTTTGTCATCCGTTATGTGTGGTGTGTTGTTTGTTGTTGTTTATTTTTTGTTTGTTTTTCATCCCTTATGTGTATGTGCATGTTGTGTGTGTGTGTGTGTGTGTGTGTGTGGTGTGTGTTGTTGTTTGGTTTGTTTGTTTTTTTGCTTTGATGTCAAAGTGTAGGCGTATGTGCAATTTGTTCTTTTTTCATAACATGGAAGTAGGCACGCTTTTGATCATCACATTTTTTCAACATGAACAGAAGATGTTTTCTGTACAGTATCAGAAACATCAGTAAAACAAAAACCTGAATCATTTGTGAGCTATCTTTGCCTAATGACAGTGTACAATAGTGACAAGACATTTGTATTCTACTCTGTGCACGGGGCCATAAGAACTGCACTGGAATTGAATAGTGAACAAACCTGCAACTCTAGCAAGGAAACCACTTAAAGCTGATGAAACAGTGGAGTGTGTACGTGCTGTGTCACCATGACCATGCAGAAGTGTTTACAGTAAAATCAGATAGGCCCAAGCCAGCACTAATGACTGCCAGACTCTCACCCCAGCTCTTCATCGCCTGGCTTCTCACGCTGCAGTGTGCGTGGTAGCCTACTAGGGTGTGTTCATCTATGGCCTGGCTGTGCCAACAGGACCAATGCAACGGCCAAAAAGAACAACTAGTCTGCATGCAGACATGTTCCATGTTTTCTCTATGTTCATTGTTTGTATATTATAAATGTATGCTTTTGTAGAGAGAGAGTTAAGAATGTCTGATTTTTGTGATTGTATTTCTGCCTGTCCCTGTACTGTTTACCTTTATCTATGTTTTGACTGCTGTCACATCAGACAGTATGAAAGAAAGTATATGGAGTTTGGTGTCAAAAGAAAGCTTGTTCAAAGCTCATTTGAAAGAAAGCTTTGCTTTTTTTGGACGATTCATTGTGTGAAACAATGCATGAAAGAAGCAAAGGTAATTTACAGCTGAACACAGCTATAGCGCAAGCCGCTAGTGCCGCCTTTCCTTTTCCCCGTTTATTAATAGCCACGCCCTGCCAGCTGGGGGTCATGAACTTTTAGTGGGGAACTAAAGAGACCGCTATGAGAAGCCGTGATACACGTGCTGGATAGGATGGTTTCTTATGTAACTCTTGTCAAGTACCTCACCAGGTACGTAGCCATATTCTGACTTCAGAGTATTTTTTCCCCTCCTGTAAAGGAGAATGCACGTTGTGATGCTTAGAGCTTCCCATGGCTGAAGACAATTTTAGCATTTTTGAATATTCAACAGTTTAGTGTAGACCTTGGTACGTCCATCAATGACTGGCGGAGGTTTTGGCCTGGTTCAGTCTGCGGTATTTAAAATAAATCATTTACACTTTGAAGAAAAATCATTGAATGATTGGAAAGCTCAGGAAAATTTTTAGGAACAAAATACTGAATGCTTTTCAGTGGACAAAATAAATGTTTTATATACCATTTTGGGGGAATAAAATGATAAATGGCATTGGTTCTACAGACAAATACTCATAAGCTGTATGGTGCCCCAAAGACATGTGAAGGGATGTAAGGTAGATCTATACCAGTCTGCTCTGCTCTGCTGTCGTCGGGAGGCCTCATCTCTTGAGAACATTATTCAGTATGGTTTTTTTTTTTAACATAGAATTTAGAACTGACTTTATCTGTTCATGTTCACAAAGTGTGAACACAGCTAATGTAGTGTGCATGTGAGTCATATAATTGTTGTCTCCCGCAGTGACTAAAATATTCACATGACAGGACAGGGCAGTATGAAAGTGGCAAAGCATTGATCTCCTCCTCACTTCCTGACAGCATTGCTGACCAACACAGGGCAGTATGAAAGTGGCAAAGCATTGATCTCCTCCTCACTTCCTGACAGCATTGCTGACCAGCTCAGGACAGTATGAAAGTGGCAAAGCATTGATCTCCTCCTCACTTCCTGACAGCATTGCTGACCAACACAGGACAGTATGAAAGTGGCAAAGCATTGATCTCCTCCTCACTTCCTGACAGCATTGCTGACCAACACAGGACAGTATGAAAGGGCAAAGCATTGATCTCCTCCTCACTTCCCGACATTTTCGTAAGAGTAGGCCATCGTGTGCCGGTGGGAACAGATGACAATATTTACAAAACTGCATACACACGGGGACCGGATGAAAAAAAGCACATGATTGCTTATTCTGTTATCCTCGATATAAAAGAATAAATAAATAAATAAACAGCATTGCTGACCAACACAGGACAGTATGAAAGTGGCAAAGCATTGATCTCCTCCTCACTTCCCGACAGCATTGCTGACCAACACAGGACAGTATGAAAGTGGCAAAGCATTGATCTCCTCATTCCTGACAGCATTGCTGACCAACACAGGATAGTATGAAAGTGGCAAAGCATTGATCTCCTCATTCCTGACAACATTCCTGACCAACACAGGACAGTATGAAAGTGGCAAAGCATTGATCTCCTCATTCCTGACAGCATTGCTGACCAACACAGGATAGTATGAAAGTGGCAAAGCATTGATCTCCTCCTCACTTCCCGACAGCATTGCTGACCAACACAGGACAGTATGAAAGTGGCAAAGCATTGATCTCTTCATTCCTGACAGCTTTGCTGACCAACACAGGACAGTATGAAAGGGGCAAAGCATTGATCTCCTCATTCCTGACAGCATTGCCGACCAACACACAGGGTGCGTACTGTCCTTGAATTTTGGACCTTCATTTTCAAGGCCTTGAAAGTCCTTGAAAATCAAGCATATGCCTCCAGGTCCTTGAAAAGTACTTGAATTTTACTTTTACCAAAGACTAAGAGGGATAATAAGTGAGAGAGAGAGAGATCAACATAGTAAGGTCAGGTATGGTACTGCCTACAAATTCGTGGAAATTTGCTAAAAGAAAAATAAAGAGAAAAAGAAAAAATAGAAGAATAAAGAAACCCACAAAAGCAGGTCAAGGGAAATAACTCTTCCATGTCGGTTAGTAATTACTTCCCTTCTCTGCTTTTTGTCACAAGGCAATCCAAGCCTTGGTAGGCCTAGCAAGATAACTCTTTCTGTGTAAAGACCATGTGTACCAACAATGGGTGTAAAGTTTCATGATAGGTATGGACTAGCAGCTCTAATATAAGGCAGAAAGGTGGGGGGGGGGGGGGGGCTTTCACTGGCTGTTCCACTTGGGGTCAGAGAGCAATGTTTGCACAAGTCAGCAGGCCACCAGCCTCCCCTTTTTCATGGAGAGACACACCCCCTCTCTCTCCCCCGCCCTCTCCCTCTCTCTCTCACTCACTCACTCACTCACCTCTCTGTCTGTCTGTCTGTCTGTCTGTCTGTCTGTCTCTCTCTCTCTCTCTCTCTCTCTCTCTCTCTCTCTCTCTCTCTCTCTCTCTCTCTCATCTCTCTCTCTCTCTCTCTCATCACACACACACACACACACACACACACACACACACACACACACACACACACACACACACACACACAACACACACTCAATCACTCAATCACTCACTCACCACTCACTCACTCACTCACTCACTCTCTCTCTCACACACACACACACACACACACACACACACACACACACACACACACAACACACACACACACGCTTCTCTCTCTCTGTCTCTCTCTCATTTTCTCTACCTCTCCCTGTCTCTTACACACACAGACAGACACTCACACACCTCTTCCCCCCCCCCCCCCTCTCTCTCTCTCTCTGTTTCTCTGTCTATGTGTGTCTGTCCTTTCTTTCTCTTTCTTCCTCTATCTGCATCTGTACACATTTGAAATATACTCATTTTTGCTATGTGATTACTTGGGTATAGAACCTCCTTTAGATTGAAGAAATGACAGAAAAAGTCATACTTGGAGAGCTTATTTTAGGGCAGAAATTGCTAAGTATCAAGAACTGAAATTAGTTCAAGGAGAGGCCGTAAAACAGGCTAGAATTGTTGAAAAACCTTCAGCTTCAGGGGGCGTTGCCCCTTGACCCCACCAGGAGGCAGGAGGCAATGCCCCCCCCCCCCCCCCCCCCCCCACTTTCTACAGTTTTTTGACTGTCGATTCCCACCACTGCAACACTGAAACTTGATGGGCATCACAGACAACATGGGAATGTGCATACAGTTACATAAAGGTGGAATTGTAGTTAAATTGCTTCAGGACTGAATTTTTTTTTCAGGATTTGGAATGTCTGGAGGACAAAAAAATTTGGGGGTTCAGGATTGAGAGATTTTTTCACTTTCACCCATGCTTAGATTGAAATTTTTTATGCAAAGTGCACACTTTAGGCCAACGATTGTTTTTGATTTAGCCCAGTTAACAGCAGTAGAAATATTCAATCTTGTTATGAAGAAAATTTGCACCAAATGGCTATAGATGTTTTCTTTTCAGCTGTAAAGTATGTAGACATTGTTAAAATGCAAGCACTATTTGTCGATGGAAGTCCTTGAAAATTGAGATTGAGGTCCTTGAAAGTCCTTGAAAAGTCCTTGAATTTTCTTCCCAAAGATCTGTATGAACCCTGAACACAGGACAGTATGAAAGTGGCAAAGCATTGATCTCCTCATTCCTGACAGCATTGCTGACCAACACAGGACAGTATGAAAGGGGCAAAGCATTGATCTCCTCACTTCCTGACAGCATTGCTGACCAACACAGGACAGTATGAAAGGGGCAAAGCATTGATCTCCTCACTTCCTGACAGCATTGCTGACCAACACAGGACAGTATGAAAGGGGCAAAGCATTGATCTCCTCACTTCCTGACAGCATTGCTGACCAACACAGGACAGTATGAAAGGGGCAAAGCATTGATCTCCTCACTTCCTGACAGCATTGCTGACCAACACAGGACAGTATGAAAGGGGCAAAGCATTGATCTCCTCACTTCCTGACAGCATTGCTGACCAACACAGGACAGTATGAAAGGGGCAAAGCATTGATCTCCTCACTTCCTGACAGCATTGCTGACCAACACAGGACAGCATGAAAGGGGCAAAGCATTGATCTCCTCACTTCCTGACAGCATTGCTGACCAACACAGGACAGTATGAAAGGGGCAAAGCATTGATCTCCTCCTCACTTCCCGACAGCATTGCTGACCAACACCTCCTTCAGTTCACACTGAGAACTGACTTGCTTGTTTGCTTGTTTGTTGCAGGGTACTCGGGACAAGGACCTCTCTTACCCACTCCAACAGCGCCTTCTCACCTGGGGGGTGGAATGGACTGGGGTGGTAGTAACTGGCCCCAGGGCCCGGAGTCATGGTCGGAAGACGGCAGTCAGGTACAGGGATTTGATGCCAATCAGTGCTACCCTGTAAGTAGTCTCTGTGTTCCACCAGTGCTCATCCTCTGTATGGCTTAACATTACACCGGGGTGGGGGATGTAACTATACTACCTGTATAGGAACAGTTGAAACATAACTACTTCATATCAGCTTGTTTTTCTCAAAAAAAAATTTGTTTTATTGTCCTCAAAAGAACGTTGGCTTGATAGTTTATGCATTTGAATCTGGACTGATAGTATTTTTGCCGAAACAGGTGCTTGGTTAGTATTTTTGCTGAAACAGGTGCTTGGTTTGAAAAAAACAAAAGCAAAGCAAAGGGGCACCATTAACAAGACTAGCTATGAAATGTTGGTTGTATATATATCTAGACATACTGTGGTGTGTGTTTCTGTTAACGTCATGAATTATTGATAGTAATGTTACTGAGAATGGTGGCAAACGTACAGCATTACACAAAAAGGTTGAGCAGTTTACCAATCTCTGTTGTGGTACAAATGATGCAAAGAGATTCAGTTCATTTTTAGCAGAGATGAAGAGAAGAAAAATTGGCTGTTTAACATGGGAAGGTGTGGCTGATCTGTCAGATTCTGTGATGAACAAAGTCACAGGTTGATGGGTCAGTGGGGCAATGTGGCACTGGACAATCTGTGTAATGTTGCTGTTTAGAGAGAGAGGTAGCTGTGATTGCTCTGGTCAGCCAAACTTGAGGCCAACAGAGCACTGCAAGGTCTGTGTTAGGATCATATCATTCCTTCATCTCAGTGATCTGGGGTCAACTCAGTGATAGGGTTCTGATTGATCTGCTGTTTGGATAGAGGATTCTTGTTGAAAATGTGTATTCATATATATTTTGTGAAAATGCGTGATTTTATTTTCTTGAGAACAAAATTCTCATGTATGTGTACACACACACACACACACCACACACACACACAACCCACAAACACAACACAACACAACACAACACAACACAACACAACACAACACAGCACGCAGCACACACCACACACACACACACACACACACACACACACACACACACACACACACACACACACACACACACGAGCACTCACACACACGCACACACACATGCACGCGCACAGGGGATGGGATAGCCTAGTGGTCAGAACATTGCACTTGCAATTTAAGGACCTGGGTTTGATTTCCGTTCGAGGGGATTTTTCCTCTGGAGTTGACATCGGTGCTGACTCCACTCTTCCCAAAAGTCTTTCGGATGAGACTATAAACCGAGACCCCATGTGCAAATGCACGCAGAACATCTTGCACACACAAAAAATCCTGTTCCGCTTTTCGTAAGAGTAGGCCATCATGTGCCGGTGGGAACGGATGACAGAATTGACGAAACAGCATACACACGGGGACTGAATGTAAAAAAGCACAGAGTGCTTATTCCATTATCCTCGAAATAAAAGAATAAAATAAAAGAACAAAAAATTTTCAAAACACAGACATGTACACAGGTGGGTTTTGTGAGGGGTTTTTCCCTGTACACCATTTCAGTCATGTTAACTAGTCAATAGTATGTTTTAATGAATTATGAAGAGTTTTTTGTTTAAAAAAGTCCATGTGACTTTTATGTCAGTAAGTAATTTTTGATTGGGATTCTGATCACACCCCACACACCCACCACACACAACACACACACACACACACCACACAACACTGCACACACACCACACCCACACCACACACACACAACCCACACACACCACAACCACACACACACACCACACACATCTGTGCCGATGGGAACAGATGAGAAGATTCACAAAACTGCATACACACAAGGACCGGATGTAAAAAAGCACACAAGTGCTTATTCCATTATCCTTGATATAAAAGAAAAAGAATAAACACACACACACACACACACACACACAACACACACACACACAAATTTTACAAAAACTGCATACACACGGGGACTGGATGTAAAAAAGCACATGAGTGCTTATTCCATTATCCACGGTATAAAAGAATAAAAAAAAAAATAAATAAAAAAAAAAATAAAAACACACACACACACACTGAAATATTATTCTTAACATCTAAAAAAACCTATGCAATGCTAGTTTACACATTCATGACTGTATGCTTTTTAATGTGCGTGTTTGCATGAAGGTGTGAAATAAAGTTGAGGCTTTTTTCCCCACAGGACAGTTTCAACTACAACCAGGGGCCGGGCTATGGGAGCAACTTTGCACCATCAGGAGACATGTTTTATCAGGTACAGTAGCGAGAGGGTTAAGTTCCTCCTCTGGGCTTTCCTCCTTTACAATGTGATGGGGAGAAAGTTTGTTTAACTGACATTGTGTAGGCCCACATTATTTTTTTATTGATTTATTTTTCGCCCCATTTTTTTGGCTAGAGCTCAGTGATCAGTGGTGAGATTTTTTGCATTTGTGACTGTTTTCGCCACCATTAAGGTAGCCGCACTCTGACTTTGGCAGTAGTGTCTAAACACGACGCCTGTGTGCATGCGTTAAAAAAAATTATGATGGTGTCAAACAACACTTGTCTGCATGCGTTAAAAAACAATTCATCGATGGTGTCTAAACACGACACCTGTTGCATGCGTTTAAATAAAAATTTCATCGATGGTGTCTAAACACAACACCTGTGTGCATACATTTTACCAAAAAATATTTCCTCGATGATATCTAAACAGGACACCTGTATGTATGTGTTTTTAAACAAAATATTTGTCAGGTGTTCCTATTGGCATGAAATGGCCTACTCTTCCGAAAGGCAAGACAGATTCTAAGATGTTCTGCATGCGCTTACACTCAGAGCCGCTGTTTATAGTCTCATCCATAGGACTTGGACATTCAGTTTGATTTTTCTGTCCTACTGGGCAGAAAGGGTGAAAGACCTACATGAAAATGTTAAGCTTTAATTAAAATGTTTTGTTGACATTGTCTTCATCTATGACCAGCTTCGATAGCAACCTGCTCTCTCCTTCAGGGGATGAAAAATGCCCAGGTCAAAAGCTGTATCAGTTTATTATGTAAGGGAAGTGTGGAGGCATGCATTAACATGTTGTTATGTGTAAAAGCTTCTTCTTCTTCATCAAACACTCAGACAGCCACTTTTGTTGTCTGTCATATGGACCTTGTTTTGAGATTGTCATCAGCCATGGAAAACTCTGGGTTTAACAGTCTGCACACTCCTTTCAAAGGAGAAAAACCCGTCTCTGAAGTTGGAGTTAGTATGGCTGTCCATGTTGCTAGGTATTTGAAGAGTTCTACTCGTAATTGTCTCTTCCAGTGTGCACTATCAATCTCACAGCGATTCCTGGGTGGGATGAGGGAGTCAGCGTGCCTTTGCTGGGTGACCACCCAGGGTGTTGAACTGTGGAACACTCAACAGTGATGCGTGTCATTTTCAGTGATCCAGATGAATCTTGGCTGTACTGGAAAAATTGGAAATGGTGATCACATTCAACAAAACAATTCCTCTTATTTGTGTGGAAGTATTCCTCTCGTTTTGCAGGTAGAGCTGCATGTTTTAAATTGTGTGTGCGTGTTGTGTGTGTGTATGTGTGTGTGTGTGTGTGTGTGTGTGTGTGTGTGTGTGTGTGTGTGTGTGTGTGTGTAAACTATACAAATCCATGCATGTGTGTGTGTGTGTTTGAATATGTGCACACATGTGCCTACATCTCTGTGTGTGTGCGTGCATGCACGTCCATGTGTGTAACGAGTCCTGACTGCATGGCATGTTTTCACTGTCCCCAGGGAGGAGGCCCCCAGGCGATGAACAACCTTCAGCCGCCCATGTGGCCCCCCCCTCAGGGAGCAGGCGGCCCCCCTCCTGTCCTCCCCCCCCAGGCCTTCCCCCACCCCGTGCCCCCTTTCCCCCCCGCCCCAGGGTTGGCCGGGGATCGGCATCATGGCAGGAGGCACCACTATCAGCCAGACACCTATCCCCCTGGTTCTGACGATTCTGGCATTGGTAAGGACCACGCAACACTCTCATTCACTGGGGTTCACAAACCTGATAGAAATGGCTGATGTTAAGATGAAAAGCGTCAGAGTACGTGTTCACCCACATACATGACCACATAAAGAATATGCATTTCAAGACTTGTGCTTGCTCACACATATGCTAACTTCATATTCTTATTGGTAAGGAGTGCTTCCTTACATTGGCTCAGAAACATTCGAGAATTGGCTGATGTACTGATGGAACGCTTCTGAATAGATGTTCTCCAATTATATATAATACATGAACACATTGAGAACATGCATCTCAGTTTTCCTTTTTCTGCAAACTTGTTTACACACATACTTCACGCACACACGCACACACACACACACACACACACCATAAATAATGTTTATTTTTCTCCTTAAATCATCCGTCTAGCTGATGTGAGCCGTGTGACTATGACATCTGGGGTCTTTGGTTATGCTCTGTTAATCTTGGTGGTGTCACTTATGACCGTCTGGTTGGACTTTATAGGTGACCTGAAGCAGTGTTTTGGGGGGATGATTGTGGAAAGCCAAGGTGTGAACACTTTAACTTCAGTTGATATTTGAACAATAGATTATGTGATTTACTAGTGAGTGTATATCAAGAGGGAATTCCAGACAGGTTTTTAGATTGAGATCTGTGTTCATATGCCTTTATCCAAATGTGAGTGATTGCAGTGGGAAACCCTGCTCTTGTGATGTCCCTAATGTATACTAAGTAGAGTTGTAAGGACTGGAGACAGTATCGGGTTAAAATCTGCAGAGAGATTGATACTGAACAAACGGAATGATGGTTGTATGGTAAACGGAATGATGGTTGTGCGGTAAACGGAATAATGGTTGTGCGGTAAACGGAATGATGGTTGTGCTGTAAACGGAACGATGGTTGTGCGGTAACTGGAATGGTGGTTGTGTGGTAACCGGAATGGTGGTTGTGTGGTGCATGGTGGTTGTGTGGTGCATGGTGGTTGTGCGGTAAACGGCATGGTGGTTGAAAGATGGACGAAAGATCTCACGAAAGATGGACGCTCCACCACAGAGATCAATACCAGGCTAGCCATGGCAACATCAGCTATGGCAAAACTGAACAAGATATGGAGAAGCGACAACATCAGCTTCAAAACAAAAGTCAAATTGTTCAGATCCCTGGTCATCTCTATCTTGCTCTACGGCTGCGAAAGTTGGACAATGACCGCTGAAACCACCAAGCGGATCCAGACGTTCGAGACAAAATGCTTCAGGCGACTGCTTGGAATTTCCTGGAAGGATAGGAAAACAAACACCTATGTGCGAAGTCAAGTCGCACTGATGGCTGGCCCTCAGGAACCCCTACTAGCCACTGTCAAGAAAAGGAAGCTGGCATGGTTCGGCCATGTCACACGCCCTAACACCCTCCCCAAGACAGTCCTACAGGGAACCCTAGAAGGTGGCAGACGCCGAGGCAGACAAACCAAAAGCTGGATGGATAACATCAAGGAGTGGACCCACCTGGACAGTCCAACACTCATTCGGAAGGCGGAGGACAGGGCTGGATGACGACGGCTGGCTGCAGAATCGTCTCTCATGTCTCCTCCATGACCATTCCGGTCATGAGAAAAGAAAGAAAAGAAAGGTTGTGCGGTAAACGGAATGGTAAACGGCATGGTGGTTGTGCGGTAATAGTGGTTGTGCGGTAAACAGAATGATGGTTGTGCGGTAAACGGAATGATGGTTGTGCTGTAAATGGAATGATGGTTGTGCGGTAAACGGAATGATGGTTGTGCGGTAACAGACTCGGCCAAAAGGAAGCAGCTGCCTGCCTGGATCCGTGAGGGCTTGGAGAAGATGGAGAGGGAGAAGCAGAAGCAGGCGGAGAAGGAAAAGCTGGCCCAGGAGAAGAAAGAAGCCCAGCTGGCCAAGGAGAAGGCGGAGAGAGAAGCAGAGGAAGAACTCAGGCGGGAGCAGGAGGAGAACACTACCGGGGAACCCCGCGTCCCACGCAAAAGCAGATTTGTGAGTATGGTCCCGTCTGTGTATCGTCAGTCTCTGTGTGCAGTTTTTGCAAATATAGACTTTTACAGTTTTGATATATACCATTTTTTTGTAGACAGATTTGTGTGGTTGCTGTTTTTATAGCTAGTCCTGCACATTGACTGACTGACTGACTCCGTGACTGACCAGCCATAGCCGGTGCTGTTGCTGAACAAATGACCTTTCTTCTGGCGCGAATTCCATAGTCGACACCGACTGACGGAGGCCTACTACTACTACTACTACCTGCACATTAGAATTGTCTGTTGGTTGAAACAGAATTGTATTATTAGGTCGAAATAACATAGAAGCACTACATGTAGTCCTCTATTGCTTCAGATCGGTCACAGTCTTTCTGGATTCTAGATTGATGTTGAAGTGAATGTAAAACGGAGCAAAAATATTCAGATAACGGCTGATTTTGAAAAAAAAAAAAGAAAAAAGAG
>CM060333.1:10329313-10369313 GCA_030674155.1 Stramonita haemastoma
TTAGATATATATTTGAACTGTATGTTCTGGCAACCAGATAGTGATATCACAAACTCTTGGATTGGCACAGGATGTCCATTTTGCAGTATGAATTGGCCGTAAGGCATTTTTAATGTACATTTTTGTACTTTGAAGTGTTCCATCATTTTATACCTTTTGTAATAATCTGGGGTGATGAGTCAAGCAGAATGGCTAATGTCCTCAGCACGGCCTGGTTTCATTTAATGAAATGTTGAAGTTAATTTGTCCTTTTTTAGTTTTTTCTTCATCAGATTGATGATGTTGGATATTTGAAGAGATTAAGAGGTGTTGGTTTTGAACTTGAAGTGATTGTTACTAGAGCCACTGAAACTGACTGAGTCTACGGCCGGGATATGGTTTTTGTAGTTGGTAAAGCTGTAATAACATGAAATGAAGTGAAATGGACCTGCACCTTCAGATTATGAGCGCAGTGCTCTCTCTTACCACTGGGCTATTCACCCCCATCACTTCTTTCCTTTTCTTTTTTATTACATTTCTTCCTGTCAGGCTTTCCAGCTGATTTTCTGCCTTCTCGTTCCATTCTCTCCCCTCTTTTTCTGTCAGCCTTAATCCAGTTCTTTTGGTTTTTGTCACATGATGTGGAGTGTGTCATTCTGGTTACCAGGTAGTGACATGGGGGGAAAATAGAAAGGGCAACTAGTGTCCCGTCTGTTGTGTTATTGGTCAGTTTGGCCTGTCTTATCTGTTTGTGCTTATCTAGTCATTACTCTTTTAGTTATATCTGTAGGGGAAGGGCAGGTGCTCTCAGCATAACCATGTAATATTTTCTTCATGGAATTTGATGGTTAAAGGTAAAATGTCATATATATTGATTTTCAGGCTAGAATCAGACTGGATAGACTATGATGAAGACTGACTTACCTGTCACGGTTTCTTGAGAGTTCACTTGTTGAAAGTCCTGATATGGCTGTAGTAGATAATGTGACTTTTAGCAATCGTTATAGGACTCACAACAATCTGCAGCTATGGAAGACAATGTCCGTGTGTCGTTTGCGACAGCACTGCTACTGGCTGGGTAGTTTTTGCTTACATCTAACTTCTGCCAACCTTTCTTTTTTTTTTTTCTCCACAGCCAATCACCATTGAGCCTTATTAGTGAAAGCTGACTGTGGTTGCAGTTTCTCTTTGTCTGTGGAAACATCATATTTGTTTTTCTCAGACCAGGTCGTGATTATATTCTGTTGATTTGATTTACAGCTCATGTTGAATTGTGTGAGCTTTATGAAACATTTGCATGAATGTTGGGAATTTTCAGTTTGTTACTTATGATCGGTATGTGCGTGTGCGTGTGTGTGAATGCTAATGATTTACCTGTTGATTTACTGTTGTTACAAGCAACTCGAGATAATTTACTGCTGCAGATAGCAAAAGCGGATTTTGTGACATTTTAGAAAAATGATTGAAAGAGCCAGATCAGATCAGAGGGGGTGAGATTTAATCTGGCACTGGATGGATTCCTGGCAGAACTGTGGATATATATATAGAAATATGGCACTCCCCTTTACTTTCTCTTTTTTTTCAACTGTCCATCTGGTAAAGCTTGAAAAATGTTTGACATCATTCTTCCGGGTGTAATGTACATGACAAAGTGGGCGACAAAGCCACAGAAACATTGTGCCTTACAGTTTCTGCAGACACGTGTTGGAGGAAAAAGATACAGAAGAAAACGAAAGAAAAAAAAACTGGCAAGAGTAATGATCATTGTTCCTGGATCAAGGAAGGAAAGCATATCACAAGCTACCCAAGATGTCTTTGCGTTCATATGTATCACTTGCTCTTTGTTCAGACTACCGAAACTCCCTGTGACATTATTTATTGCAGATATTATTAATTGCGTGGTCTGCAAAAACAGCCATGAAACAAGGGCCATTGGGGAAGACTGTGTCCGATGTGGTATGGTCAAGAGATTTTGGTCAAGTAACACATTTGCTCAGGCTGGTGTTTTCTCTCCAGCTTGAGATGGAAGAACTTGTGGCAGGATGGGTAACGGAGAAAACCTGGTGTTTCAGTAAGAACGTTTGGACGTGGAGATGTTTGCAATTCAGTCACTGTGTTAGCTCACACGTTCCCAGAGTGTATGCTATTGGTGCTGTTCACCAGACCTCCTAAATCTCACCCCAGCTACACATTTCCCATGGGGAGTATTTTTGTGTTTGTACCTAACGATCTTACTTCTTTGTTATATTACAGCAGACGTTCGTTTACATGGTTGTTTGATTTTCCTGTACAGTCTTTTTATGTTATGATAATGTTTATGGAGGTATTGTGGTGGTTGTACTGCTCAGGGAAGAGAGGACAGTTATGAAAATTGCCCCGGAAAAGTGTGTGGGCAGGGAGGGAGGGAGGGGGTGGGGGTGAACTGCATTAGTAATTGAGTTTGACTGTTGAAGTGGTTTCAGCCCAGGGAAAGGCTGAAGGGGCCTGCAGTGTGGCACTGGCAGTGGTGGTGTGTGTGTGTGTGTGTGTGTGTGTGTGTGTGTGTGTGTGTGTGTGTGTGTGTGTGTGTGTTCCCTCAGCCAGCAGCATCATCAGCAGCCCGTCTAGTTTGTGCTGACCTCTTTTTTGTCTCTCTTGTAGCCAGGTTGTTCTTCCTTCACAGGATTCACCTACCTACCTACCTCTTTGCTGCCTGCTCACTAATTATGTCCTTGTGATTTTAAGCCCCAGCAAAAGTCCTCGCCAAGTCTTCAGCTTTGGCCTCAATCAGCACACTGGGTAAGTGATGAGTGCGTGTCTGCGGTTTGCTTTAAACCCTGGTGACACTGGCCTCTGTGGCTAGACTGCATGGGTCAGAGCACTGTGACAGTCATGCTTGTCTCTCTCTCTCTGGGCTTGGCTAGACAGGGAGAAACAAACAGTGGCTCTGTCTGTCGGCAGTGATTAAGGGCTATGGACAGGGGGAGTGAGGTATTGGAAAACTTCAGTCTATGCATAGGTCTAGTATTCACCCCTCTGTGTGTTGGTGAGTGAGTGTGTAATGTGCGTTTTATTTTATTGTCTTTTTTCTTTTTTCTTATTCTTTTATTTTGAGGATGATGGAATAAGTACTTGTGTGCTTTTTTTTTTACATCCAGTCCCTGTGTGTATGGAGTTTTGTGAATTTTGTCATCCATTCCCACTGGCACAATGGCCTACTCTTAAAAAAGAAAATTGAACGGGTTTTAACATGTGTGCAAGATGGTATGCATGCGTTCACTTATGGGACTCCGCTTTAAAGTCTCATCCAAAGGACTTTTGGGGGGAATGGAGTCGGCACTGACGTTAACTCCAGAGGGAAAATCCTCTTGAACGAGATTCAAACCCGGGTCAGCAGATCAGGTGTGCATCACTCTGACCACCAGGCTATCCCGTCTGTTTTTTTTGTGGGTGTTGTCTGTGTGTATTGTGAGAGCGTGGAGGAAGATTGTTGAAAGCCCTTGTCTGTTGGTATACTGTGTGTATTGTGAGAGCCTGGGGGAAGACTGTTGAAAGCCCTTGTCTGCCTGTATACTGTGTGTATTGTGAGAGCCTGAGGGAAGACTGTTGAAAGCCCTTGTCTGTCTGTATACTGTGTGTATTGTGAGAGCCTGGGGGAAGACTGTTGAAAGCCCTTGTCTGTTGGTATACTGTGTGTATTGTGAGAGCATGGAGGAAGATTGTTGAAAGCCCTTGTCTGTTGGTATACTGTGTGTATTGTGAGAGCCTGGGGGAAGACTGTTGAAAGCCCTTGTCTGTTGGTATACTGTGTGTATTGTGAGAGCCTGAGGGAAGACTGTTGAAACCCTTGTCTGTCTGTATACTGTGTGTATTGTGAGAGCCTGGGGGAAGACTGTTGAAAGCCCTTGTCTGTTGGTATACTGTGTGTATTGTGTAAGCCTGGGAGAAGACTGTTGAAAGCCCTTGTCTGTTGGTATACTGTGTGTATTGTGTTAGCCTGGGAGAAGACTGTTGAAAGCCCTAGTCTGTTGGTATACTGTGTGTATTGTGAGAGCCTGAGGGAAGACTGTTGAAAGCCCTAGTCTGTTGGTATACTGTGTGTATTGTGAGAGCCTGGGGGAAGACTGTTGAAAGCCCTTGTCTGTTGGTATACTGTGTGTATTGTGAGAGCCTGGGGAAGACTGTTGAAAGCCCTTGTCTGTTGGTATACTGTGTGTATTGTGAGAGCCTGAGGGAAGACTGTTGAAAGCCCTTGTCTGTTGGTATACTGTGTGTATTGTGAGAGCCTGGGGGAAGACTGTTGAAAGCCCTTGTCTGTTGGTATACTGTGTGTATTGTGAGAGCCTGAGGGAAGACTGTTGAAAGCCCTTGTCTGTTGGTATACTGTGTGTATTGTGAGAGCCTGGGGAAGACTGTTGAAAGCCCTTGTCTGTTGGTATACTGTGTGTATTGTGAGAGCCTGAGGAAGACTGTTGAAAGCCCTTGTCTGTTGGTATACTGTGTGTATTGTGAGAGCCTGGGGAAGACTGTTGAAAGCCCTTGTCTGCCTGTATACTGTGTGTATTGTGAGAGCCTGAGGGAAGACTGTTGAAAGCCCTTGTCTGTCTGTATACTGTGTGTATTGTGAGAGCCTGAGGGAAGACTGTTGAAAGCCCTTGTCTGTCTGTATACTGTGTGTATTGTGAGAGCCTGAGGGAAGACTGTTGAAAGCCCTTGTCTGTTGGTATACTGTGTGTATTGTGAGAGCCTGGGAGAAGACTGTTGAAAGCCCTTGTCTGTCTGTATACTGTGTGTATTGTGAGAGCCTGGGGAAGACTGTTGAAAGCCCTTGTCTGTTGGTATACTGTGTGTATTGTGAGAGCCTGAGGGAAGACTGTTGAAAGCCCTTGTCTGTCTGTATACTGTGTGTATTGTGAGAGCCTGGGGGAAGACTGTTGAAAGCCCTTGTCTGTCTGTATACTGTGTGTATTGTGAGAGCCTGAGGGAAGACTGTTGAAAGCCCTTGCTTTTCCATCCTTGTTTGACATCAGTCTTGGCTTTGACAGGGATGTAGGGTTTGTTGGGCCTTAAACAGGGAAATTCTGTTTATCCAAATTAGTTCATATGTCAAAAGTGGGTATTCCTGAATGGGGAACAGAAATGGCTCAGGGGCCATTTGATCATAGCAAGTTGATTGCCAGTGAACGAGAAAGCACTGAGCAGGGGTATCTGCTCTCTTTGTGGTTTTGTTCTGTGGTTTAAAGGTTTGTTTGGGTTTGTTGTTGTTGTTGTTTTTTTTTGGGGGGGGATGTGTTCTGTGGTACATAAAAAAAGATGATAGAAAATTTTAGAATTGTGTATGTGGAAATGGTTAATTCAGATCATCAGGGTAATGTTGTAGAGACAGAATATTCTGCACAATTTTGTTGTGGGGTAAGTTTTACTGAAATACTGCGTACAGTTGAATTTGCAGCAAGAGATGGAACATGTTTTGTAAGTTTTCAAAGGGGTCCGGGGGTGTAAGGGGAGAGGGAAAACAGGGAGTTTATAAGCTGTAGTGTGTAGTTTTGCCTGCAGTAAGTTATGAAAAAAGATTCAGTGAATTATAAAGTCCAGCATTAGTGTAGGTATGTGGGCAGATGTTGTAATCACTTGTTTGGTTGTGTTGTGTAGTATGGTTTTGTCATGTTATTTAGTTGTATCGTGTTTTATGGTATTATCAGCTGTTATTTGGCTGTGTTGTCAGTTGTTTTTAAGTTATGTTGAATAATGTTTTCAGTTGTTATTTAGTTTTGTGTTGTGTTGTATGGTGTAGTCAGTTATTATTTAATGTTAAGTGGTGATGGTCTGTTATGGCCCCAACATAGTTACTGCCAGTTGAGCATTTAGTGGTAGCTATGGTGGTTTAGGATTAACTGGGCTATGATTGTGTATGGTCAGTGGCGATACAGAACAGAATAGCTCATTGAGTGGTCCAGTGACATTACCACGTGGAGTGAGGGGGTATTGTCACTGACCATGTAGTGTAAGGAAGCCAGATTCTGTTTGGGTGTAGCTATAGACTCCACTGTGTGGAGGTAGAGCTGGAATGAAGGGGATGGCAAGCTGTGAGGCATAAATGAAACACACTGACTGTGTACTTAGCAGGATATACCTGTGACATCTTGATGGTATGTGACACGCATGCCAAGTGCCTGTGAGATAATTGGCCATGTATTTGTTGGCAGGACTTGGCTATGGCTCTGACGACAGTGATGACGGGTCTGGTGATGAGGAGAACAGTGACAGCGAGTCCACCGACCAAGACATGGTCAAGGCAGCCAAAAGCAAAGCTAGAGATAAAGAAAAAATTTTCAGCGATGAGGACTCAGGTGCGGTACTGATTTTTTTTCCTTTTTCCTCTGCTAGAGGACCAGTGTTTGCCAAACTTGAGAGTTTGCGTATGCAATGATTGCCCACCGTTAAGGTTGCTGCATTTTAATTTCAGGGATGATGTCTTAACAGGCAGGGTTCGTACGGAGTCCTTGAAAGTCCTTGAATTTTGAACCCCTTTTTTCAAGGCCTTGAAAGGCCTTGAAAATCAGGCATATGCCTCCAGGTGCTTTCAAGTCAAGTCAAGTCATGTCAAAAACAAAAGTACTTTAATTTTACTTTTACCAAAGACTTAGAAGGAGAAAGAGAGAGAGATTGGCATGGTAAGATCAAGTATGGTACTCACTGCAAATTTGTGGAAATTTTATAAAAGTAGAAAAAGGAGAAAAAGGAGAAAAAAGAAACCTACGAAAGCAGGTCAAGGGAATTAACTCTTCCATGCTGGTTAGTAATTACTTCCCTTTGCTTATGTCACAAGGCAATCCAAGCCTTGGTAGGCCTAACAAGACAACTTTTTCTGTTGAAAGACCATGTGTACCAACAACGGGTGTCAAGTTTCATGATAGGGATGGACTAGCAGCTCTAATATAAGGCAGAAAGGGAGGGGGGCTTTCACTGGCTGTTCCACTTGGGGTCAAGAGCAATGGTTATTTAAATTAAATAGCAACAGTCAGCAGGCCACCACCTCCCCTTTTTCATGGAGAGTTCCACCCCTCTCTCTCTCTCTCTCTCTCTCTCTCTCTCTCTCTCTCTCACTCTCTCTCTCTCTTCTGCTCTCTGTCTGTCTGTCTGTTCCTCTCTTAAATATTTTTTGAGTAGGGTTTTTTTGGTTGTACTTGCTGTTGGCTTGCTGGTTTTTTTGTTTGTTTGGTGTGTTTTTTTTAGCTTGTCTGTTTTTTGTTTAAGTGTTGTTGTCTTTTTGTTTTTTTTGTTTTTTGGTTTTTGTATTTTTTTGGGGGGGATGTTTATTTTTGTTTTTTCATTTATAATTTTTATTTATTTGTTTGTTTGTTTGTTTGTTTGGTTTTATTTAGTATGTGTGTGAAAAGCATTTTATTGTATCATATGCACTTGAATAATTTGATTTGATTTGATTTATTTTCTAGCTCAGCACAACGACACACAACAACACAAACACACACACCAACATCACACACAAATACACAACATACAAAACAACATCTTCTCTTCTCTCTCTCTCTCTGTGTCTCTGTCTCTCTCTCACTCATACCTCTCTCTGTCTCTTTTCTTAGTGTCTTCGTGTCTTCTTTTCGTCCTCTCATCATCACTTTCACTCATTTCACACACACACACTGCTTTTTTTTTATTATTTTTTTTTAATAATCATTTCATGTGCTTCCCCACAACCACAACTTCTCTGTCTGTGTCTCTGTCTGCTCTGTCTGTCTGTCTGTCTGTCTGTCTGTCTGTCTGTCTGTCTGTCTGTCGTCTCTCTCTCTCTCTCTCTCTCTCTCTCTCGCTCTCTCTCTCATCATCCTACACACCACACACACACACACACACACACACACACACACACACACACACACACACACACACACAGAGTTCTCTCATCTTTACACATGTGTATGGCATCCCCCTGTTTCCATCAGTGTGTTGTGATGTGAATATCTGTCCACAGCAACACCATCAGCTATTCCCCCTTCCAGCCCCTTCCCCCTCCTTCCAACCTGTTATCCAGGAGGATGAATGTTTCACTGTTGTAAACTATTAGTCTCCTGGTAAAGTAACTCACAGTGAGCTTTATACATATTTAGACTTTTTTTTTTTTAAAAACATATTTGGACTTTAAAGAACCAGTATGCAGAGAAATTATGAATGAACAGATGGGGTGATCACTTAGATTGATTTTTTTTTTATGCTAAGTGCACACTTTAGGCCAACGATTATTTTTGATTTAGCTCAGTTAACTGCAGTAGAAATATTGATTCTTGTTATGAAGAAAATTCACACCAAATGGCTATAGATACTTTCTTTTCAGCTGTAAAGTGTGTAGACATTGTTAAAATGCAAGCACTATTTGTTGATGGAGGTTCTTGAAAATTGAGAGTGAGGTCCTTGAAAGTCCTTGAAAAGTCCTTGAATTTTCTTCCCAAAGATCTGTATGAACCCTGACAGGTTGCTAGCGTGCATGCAGTTTTTAAAATTTTGTCATCCATACTCTGTTTGCACGTAGTGGCCGACTTTTCCGAAAGGCAAAACAGATTTTAACATGTGCAGAAGATGTTCTGCATGTGTTTGGACTCCAGGCTTCAAGGGAGTAAAGTGGGTACTGATTTTACACTTTAGGCGAAAAATCCCCTCGAATGGGCGTCTCAGTGACAGCTGAAATCCGCGTCAACAGATGATGAGCTCAGTGCGCTAACCAGTAGGCTTTTTTGCCCCCCAAGTTGGGAATTAATCAGGCAAGATTTTCTGCTTTTGTATTAAAGAGTTCTGAATTCTGAGATTAATTTGAGATTTTTCATGTCATTGATGTTTAAGGTCTATAGTGCTGTTCTCTGAACATTCCAGGATAATGTTGTTAGGCCACATGGCAAATGCTGGAAGAATCTAGGGTGACCCAGGTGGTGTAATTGACGACTCACTTTCACTTTCACTGTCAAAGGTCACATAAGGAATACTAAGGTGCAGGGCATCAGAAAGATTGAAGGTCATGCTGGACACATGAATAGCGTCAATTTCGATTGCTTTAGGATTGTTTTTTTCCTGCTGCGATAGTCCCATCTCTTGTGCTCAAGAAAAATGGCAGCCAACTGTGCGCCTGAATTTTATGATGTGTTTTGCAAGCTGTTTGTTGATATTGACTTTGAGGAGGAATTTGAGATGCGCAATATGGATGAATTGCACAGTGACAGAGACGATGAGATATGGATTGTTTGTTCCATTGTAACTGTAAAGAAGGTGATAGCGGTTTGACTTTACGAAAGGTGTTTGTGTTCTGGGAGGAACCACTTCACTACCTGACAACTGCGACATCATGGACTGTTTTAGTTTGGTAATTAAATGTTGTCAAGACAAATCAATATGCTTCTGACAACCCGGATTCACACGAAATAGGCCATCGTCACATTTTCATTAGTGGAAAGCTGTTATTGTTGCAGTGCTGCATATTAGTGGAAAGCCATCACCTGGCACATAAAGATGTTCACCACCATGATGATTGTTCAGCTGGACTTTTCCATGTACTTGACGACTGATAAAGTGATACAGACTCATTATATTTGTCTTCTTTCTGCACACTTGTTTCATAGTCATAACCGGTGCATCGCTGTGAAATTACTTTCATACAGAAGCTCATCATCTAAACTTTCCAGTGATCTATAACTTTATATTTAGCTCAGAGTTCAGTTGTACATATTAGTATTAAGTGTTGTTTGATCCCACCCTGCTTCAAAACTACACTGCCCATTGTTTATTCAGTCAGCAGCACTGAATCCTTTGCAGTGTTATTTAGTGCTACCAGGGTTTAAGGTTTGTGAAGATGGACTCCAGTTTGTAAAAGTTTGTAAATTTGGGTCCTCTTCCCCCCAAAAAAAGACTTTCATTCTAAAACCTAACAAGTGTTGTCTTCAAGGATAGCAAAAAACCTCCAACAAGAGTAAACAAGAAAAAAGCCAAAACTTGAATAAATGTTTTAAATGATTCTGGTGAATTTGGATGTTCTGGTCCAGTAACTTTCACTTTCAGAAGGAATGTTTTGACTTTTTTTAAAAATATTTACTGTGCGCTCCCAACTTGCATAGCTAACAGCATGTAATTGTAAGTGTGGATCAACTGGAGTGAGCAGCAGTGGTGGGCCACTGTAAATTCAACGACATTTGGGTGAAGGAAAAAAAGAGACTTTCAAGCCTTGCTTCAGAGAGCTCCAGCCTAACACCAGTGCAGCATTCTGCACAGTGTCTGCAAATCTTCCTTTAGCCCAGAATGCCTGCGAGTTGATGCAGTCATCTGTTGCCATGCTGGGTTTTAACATTTTGTCACAGTAAGTCTTCACAGTTTGGAACAGTTTGTAAATCTTGGGGCCTTACCAGCGCAGTGAAAAGAAGGTAAGGGTTCTGTAGGACTGTACATACATCAGGTAAATTTGTTTATCATTAGGTGGGGGGGGGGGGGGGGGTTCAGTAATAGCTGGACTAAAACCATGAGTTTTACAGTCTTTCAACCAGCACATTGTTGTGTTATTTTGTTCACTGCTTTGCTTGTTACAGATTACCAGGCTGAACCAGAGGTTGCCGAGTATCTGAAGCATCCTCTGAAGGAAGCCACCAGGCACTGCCCTTCCTTAAGGAGGGAGAGGCAATACCTGGTATTGATAGCGAGAAGCAGGAGGGGGCGGTGGCTAGAGTTAAAAGGAAGTGGAGTCTAAACAAGTATCTAAGGAGACTACTATCAAAGTAGAAAGAAAAGAAGAGCCTGAGGAGGGGGAGTCCAAAAAAGCCAAACCAAAGTGCAGGTCAAGAAAGAGGAAAGCACAGAATCCAGCACATCAGACTCGGCTCAGGGTCGAGCGATTCTAGCTCTTCCAGTTCTAGCGGTAGCGACAGTTCAGATGATTCAGATTCTAGTGCCAAACCAAAGAAAAAAGCTCTGAAACCGGAAAAGACCAGCCAGAAAGGGAGAAGGGAGGGGAGTCGAATGAGTGGGTGGAAAAGAGCTCCAGAAAAAAGAGGAAGGAATCGATAGAGGAAGAGAAGCCGAAGAAAAGAGACCACACCGACAACAGCGAAAAGCGCAGGAAAAGGGAGGGGGGGGATAGAGAAAGGGAGAAGAGGAAAGAAAACACGGATAGCGATAGGGGGAAGACAGTAGGAAGGCGGGGAAAAAGAAACAGAAAGACAAGGAGAAATCGAAGGCGAAGAAGAGAAAGAGGGGAGAGAGCGTGGAAAGGAAAGGGAGCAGGGAGAGGGACAGGAGAAGTGGGGAAAGAGAAAAGGCACGGGCTCGAAGCCGGAGTAGGGACAGGGATCGTAGGAGGAAGAGAGTCGGCAGCGGCAGCGAAGAGTATGACAGCGACCACAGCTGGAGCAAACCTAGAGAGGAAGACTATGACCGCAGACGGTTCAATAGCTCGAGCCCCGACAGCAGACGCAGTAGAGTAGGGGGAGGGAAGGGAGGAAGAGGAGGAGCGTTAGCAGAGACAGGGAGACCAGACGAGGACGCAGTCCGGGTAGGGACAGGGATCGGGGGTACGACTACAGTAGCAGGGCCAGCCGTAGCCGCAGTAGAGACAGTTACTATGACCCACGCAGACATAGCCGAGACAGGGACAGGAGGAGTAGGAGTAGGTCGTACGAAGACAGGGCCCAGAGCAGTAAGCACTCCAAACACTCCCGAACCAAGAGCAAAACCCGAAAGAGGCGGCGCTCGCGGTCAGGGTCGTCCAGCAGTGATCGGGACGAGCGGCGTAGGAACACGAAAGAGTCCTCCTCCACTGCCAAGCACCGCTCGGGCAGGGGCAGTGGGCGTAGCGAGGGGTACGAGCGCAGTGGTAAGAAGGCCCGAAAGATCAAGAGTAGATCCAGGTCCAGGTTAGTAGTTCTGTTTTTTTTGTGTGTGTGTGTGTGTGTGATGCTCCATGGAGTGTGTACATATTGCTTGTGTGTGTGTGTGTGTGTGTGTGTGTGTGTGTGTGTGTGTGTGTGTGTGCGTGTGTGTGCGTGTGTGTGTGTGTGTGTGTGTTGAATCGGAATTCGGAAATTATTTATTGCCTTAAAAGTCGTATGGACTTATGGACACAACAAAATAAACTCATCTAAATAAACTCTTGTGTGTGTGTGTATTTATTTTATTTATTTATTCTTTTATATCGAGGATAATGGAATAAGCACTCATGTGCTTTTTCACATCCAGTCCCCGTGTGTATGTAGTTTTGTAAATCTTGTCATGTGTTCCCACCTGCACACAATGGCCTACTCTTATGAAAAGCAGAACAGGATTTAATGTGTGCACAAGATGTTCTGAGTGCGTTTGCAGTGGAGTCAGTACTGATGTTAACTCCATGGGCAAAAATCCCCTTGAACGGGAATCGAACTCGGGTTGTCAAATTGTGAGCGCAATGCTCTGACCACTAGGCTATCCCTATGTGTGTGTGTGTGTGTGTGTGTGCGTGTGCGTGTGCGTGCATGTGCAAATATCTCTGTGAGTGTGTGTAAATATCTGTGTGTGTGTGTGTGTGATACAGAATGTAATCAGTGTTACTTTCTGTCTGTATTGTGACGAGCTGTTATAGGAACTGTGCAGTTTAAGATCAGATTTAAACCTCTTGTTGTTTAATTGTGTAGAGCTAAACTCCCCCTAGATTATGAATTCTTTCAGTTTTTTTCACCTGAAACTGACTGACTTTGTTCATATAGTCACTGTGCATGTGTCTGACAAGCTATCGACTTGAAATTTTGTCACAAGCTGTGCAAGTGTTCACACTTGCATTTCCAAGCATTTTTGTGTTTGTGGTCATCTTGTGTCGTGTCATTGTCACCTAATATGTCACCAAATCCAGATAAATACAGGTCATGAATGATATATCAGTGAAACATGCATGTCTATGACAACGGGTCATGCGTGTTAGGGTCCAAAAAGGCATTGAAGCCTACCTGAAGTGTTCAGCAACAGTTGCGTACAATGGTACTCCAAGAATGTGTCACACAGTGTCACCAAAACAGCTGTTGTTTTATACAGTGTCTTCAGGGTACACACATTTTTGTTCAGTCCTTTTCTTTTGAAATACAAGTCATAAAAGCCAATGCCTAATTGTTATGTTACAGTTTGTAAGTGTATGTATCAGCACTCATCTGTGAATGTACCGTGCACTGGCTGGTCAAATCTTTGCACATTAGGTGGGTGTAGCCAGGCCGCCACGTGTTCTGGAATGTGGCCAGTGGCACATTGTCTTCTGGGTCACTATCCTCGCTATTGACATCATTTTCTTCCTCCAATGTGGCCAGTGGCACATTGTCTTCTGGGTCACTATCCTTCCTATTGACATCATTTTCTTCCTCTTCCACATCAACTTCAATATCTGACTCACCTAACATTTCTTGTACATACTCTTCCACTGCCAATAGAATAGCATTTAATTCACCTTCAGAATAATCTGATAAATCGTCTGCTACAAAAGAAGATGCCTTTTTTTTTTTTGGCGCTAGGCTGCTGTGTGTGAACAGCGTCTCTATCACAGGCTTTGCTTTCCACCCCCCACCCCCCCCCTTTCCTACTGTGTGCATGTAAGTGGTTTAAATTATCAGTGGACACCATCTTCAGCTCAGCAACATTTTTTTTTCAGATTTAGTGAATGGAAAAAAAATGGGCCAGGAAGATAAAGAGGTATATATCTGAACTTGAGTTACTGCAAGTGAATTGCTACCTGTAACCAACTGTAGTAATTTTGATTTATGTCCTCACTGCATTTGATGAAAAGATGTCATTTCAAGGGTACTTGCCATCCTTCAAAGGAGTATGAATAGTAAGACTTGATTGCCTTAGCCCAAACTCAGTTTATCAACAGTTGAAGACAGGTCAGGACCCATTTTAGTATGTAAAAATATACACGTTGCTTTGAGCAGGTTTGGGACTGTTAAGGAGATGGTCTGACCTAAAGAATTTAGATTGGCATGTTAAAGAAAAAGGTTGTAGCCTGACAATTAAACAAAGGGAAAATAAAGTGTTAAATCATATTTTTTATACAACTGGCATCAAAGGAAGATAAAAAAAAAGATTGATGTATAGTGTGTACAGATTCAGAGGAGCGAATATGTGGGGGTGTACCGAGTTGCCATAACGCCAAATCTGTAGCAGTAACAGGAGGAACAAGGCTGACATTGGAAATAACTGGATTGGTCAGACTTTGGGAAAAGACTGCTGAAGGAGATAAATAAACGTATACTTCACTACTGTTGATGAGGAATAAATGTTGTATACTTCACTACTGAAGGGGGTGAACGCTTTTGGTCCATGCAAAGCATGTAGACACAGGACATGCTACAGCCCAGGAGGAGAATACCACAATCAGATTTAACTCCATCATGGTTAATTAAACGTAGCTTCCAGTCAAGTGTCAGTATTGGGAAGACAAAGAGTTGACATCAGAAGATAAGTGACCGTCAGGTTGTGACAATGACTTTCAGATTTGCCTCAAGAAGCAGGGCAACACAATCATCAAGCCCAGTCTGAAGAACTTTTAAACTTACGCTGATCCAAACAGAGCTGAAAGCTTTCAAGCAAGAACAGCAGAAAAATGTGCCACACTCCTTGTTCTCGACTATCGGGACACTGAAGTAGAAACCTTGATCAACAGCTTCAACACTGTGTGACCAAAACAGGCTTAAATTTTGCCTAGCTTTTTTTTTTTTAAGCTGGTCAACCTGGTAAATCTGATAAGACTTAAAAGATGATGAATTGGGCCTGTGGCATCAGCACTGACATTAACAAAAACGAGAAGAAAGTTGAGACTGCCCATGGCTTTAAGTATCTGAGAGCTGTGGTATCGGATGAAGGATTAAAACCTGGAATTCTCTCCAGGATAGCCTGGACCACAGCTGCAATGACCAGACTTCAAGTCCTCTGGAATAACAATAACATGGCCATCAAGCTCCAAGAGCAGACTGGTGTGTTTCCTGGTTATGTCTGTATTTGTGTACGCAAGCGAAACATGAGCCATAGTGTGTCATTGGTAGTGTTTCCTGGTTATGTCTGTATTTGTGTATGCAAGCGAAACATGACCCATTATGTGTCATTGGTAGTGTTTCCTGGTTATGTCTGTATTTGTGTACGCAAGCGAAACATGAGCCATAGTGTGTCATTGGTAGTGTTTCCTGGTTATGTCTGTATTTGTGTACGCAAGCGAAACATGACCCATTATGTGTCATTGGTAGTGTTTCCTGGTTATGTCTGTATTTGTGTACGCAAGCGAAACATGACCCATTATGTGTCATTGGTAGTGTTTCCTGGTTATGTCTGTATTTGTGTACGCAAGCGAAACATGAGCCATTATGTGTCATTGGTAGTGTTTCCTGGTTATGTCTGTGTTTGTGTACGCAAGCGAAACATGAGCCATTATGTGTCATTGGTAGTGTTTCCTGGTTATGTCTGTGTTTGTGTACGCATGCGAAACATGAGCCATTATGTGTCATTGGTAGTGTTTCCTGGTTATGTCTGTATTTGTGTACGCAAGCGAAACATGACCCATTATGTGTCATTGGTAGTGTTTCCTGATTATGTCTGTATTTGTGTACGCAAGCGAAACATGAGCCATTATGTGTCATTGGTAGTGTTTCCTGGTTATGTCTGTATTTGTGTACGCATGCGAAACATGAGCCATTATGTGTCATTGGTAGTGTTTCCTGGTTATGTCTGTATTTGTGTACGCAAGCGAAACATGAGCCACAATATGTCATTGGTAGTGTTTCCTGGTTATGTCTGTATTTGTGTACGCAAGCGAAACATGAGCCATTATATGTCATTGGTAGTGTTTCCTGGTTATGTCTGTATTTGTGTATGCAAGCGAAACATGAGCCATTATATGTCATTGGTAGTGTTTCCTGGTTATGTCTGTATTTGTGTACGCAAGCGAAACATGAGCCATAATATGTCATTGGCAGAAGGATATAGGCAATGGAGATAATATGCTTCCACAAATTCCTTGGTATCTCAAGAGATCATATAACCAACAAGGAAATGAAAACCAGAATTGAAAACTTGAAAGAACAGTACAGCAGTCAGTCGGTAAATATCGGGAAGGCTGGGGTCCTTCTGTGTCAGTCCTTTTGTGCCATCAAGATCAAGAACAATACAGGAGCAACTTGGTATGGAGAGGAAGGACAAGGTAGGTTGGCTCTTTTTTGTTTGTTTGTTTTTTCTCTCCATTGTATCAGACAGAAAGACACTGCTGCAGTAGCCGGTGTTGAGGAGGGTGGCCTGTGTGTGATATAGCCTCACACTGTTACTGCTGATTTGTGGTGCAGTTGGGAGTAGCAGAGGGCCAGGGTGAGTGTCCTGCATGTGGTGACTTGCAGTTTTCAGAAGAAAGGGCAGCGGAGAGGTGTCAGTGAAAATGACCACGCCGCTTGTTTGTTTTCAGGTCACGGTCCCCACGCAGACGGTGAGGTGGAACGCCTGGCCTGCACAAGTCACCGGGCAATAGCTGTCTGATGCTGTTAGGGTTTGTATTTGTCCACCTGGGAGGGAAACCGTTGCAGAGCTTTTTTCCTTTTGTCTTAGTTGTCTGTCTTTTCAGTGTAGGCCATTTCGTGATGCTCCCACAGACAAGCACATGGGGAGAGGGTAGTCAGGGTCAGGTAGTGCACTCCAGAAAAAAGAAATGACCGAATTTTCCCAGATCGTTTACTGAGTCTAGGCCTAGATGTTAAGTGTTGTGTGTTGTTCTGCACACACAACCCCCCCCCCCCCCCCCCCCCTGATTACTTGGCATAGAATGTAGGCTGCTCTCCTAAGGGAAGGAGTGTCACCATAATGTGCCATCTGTTTTCCCCTTGTCCTGTTGTTTGCTGGTGAGAGTGGATTTTCACCTCAGAATTGGGCCAGGGGCAGGTGTTCTTTGAGGGGTGAAAAAGGCACGTTTTTCCATGTGACGTCACTTCATGCTCTCATCTGAAAGACCGGTTCTTCCATCATTATTCAGTGTCTAGTTGAACAAGGAAAAAATCCCCCCCCCCCCCCCCCTCTGGTTTTGTAAGGGATTCAACCATGGGCTCTTATTTCCAAAAGAGGTGGATTGTTTTTTTATCTCAGCATGAGAGTGAATCTTCAGGGATATAACAAGAATTGTATTAAAAAGAAAAAGAATTTTAAAGCTTAAAAAATATGGGAAAAAGACCCTTTATGTCTTACCAGACTTTTGCAAGTTTTGTACTCTTGCAGGCTTTCTGACAATTTGACATGTTGGAGATAAGAAGAACCATTGAAATAACTGGTAGCTTCACTTTTTTTCAGTTAAAATCATTGTGGTTTGTCTCTTCCATTACCAGTTCTCTCATGAAAATCAGCTTTTGTATCTAAAATGACCCGACAAAACTGTGTGTTGTGGAAGATTTGGAATGAAAAACTTTGACTTGCGTGTGAGAACTCTGGGGCCTATCAGCTTTCAGTTGTCATTGGAAGATTTTTCTCCAGTGGTTAGTGTGGTGGAAGTGGCTGGCTCCACAGGCCTTGCTGCTTGTTTGCTGGGTGTGAAGGAAGGCAGGATACAGTAATCCGGCCTGGGATACAGTGATCCGGCCTGGGATACAGTGATCCGGCCTGGGATACAGTGATCCGGCCTGGGATACAGTGATCCGGCCTGGGATACAGTGATCTGGCCTCGATCCGGCCTGGGATACAGTGATCCAACCTCCAGATGCAGGCCACTGCCACCACATCTCTGGAGACATCCCCTCCCCACTGGCGCGGAAAGCTGATAGACCAACTCCACTGTAGACATGTGTCGGTATAAAGAGTGGACTATCATGTGTCTGACAGCGTCGTCAGTTTGTTTGTGGACATTGTTTTGTTGCAGAATTGACAGTGAACTTCTCTGTTACATATCAAAATCTTATTCTGATAAATCTTGGAAAAAATGAGAATTCCGCAGTTGAAATCAGAGCAATTTAGTTGCAATTTTAGATATATGAAGATGTTTGTGATCAAAAAGACGGCTTCCTGTTAAAATTGGTAATTGAATATGACAAGTCTCTCTCTTCTTTGCTGCTCCTGTTTATGGTATTTTTGGCTAACATCTAGCTCCATCTCAGGCTGGCTGAAAAAACCCCACCAACTTGAGAATGAGTGACTTTTGAAAGGACTATTTGAGTCTGCTAGGCTACTTGTAGTTAAACATTTTTACCGTTATGAAACTGCCATTGAGAAAGATGTTTTACGTTTCATCCCTAGTCTGATGCTCATATATAATGCCAATTAACGGTGTAGTTTGATTCGGGGGGAAAGGTTTATGGACAGTTGTCTAATCTGTGCTGCCTTGCCCATGTCATGCTGACTGGTAGCCAGGGGATTTTTGTCTGTGGGTGGGAGATACAGAAATAATTGGCAGTAGCAAACGTCATCAGATCAGATCTGACAGTTGGATCGTGATAGAAGCTTGCCACTCATGAGTACTTATGGCAAGATGTGTCACTGAGGGCATTGAAAATATCAGATTTAAGATAGAGGCAGAAAAACTCCTGTGGTGGATTTTCCCATCATGGGGCACATTTTGATGTCGTGGGGCATCATAGACGTTCAACTGTCTGGACTCATTGTGTAACATCATGGCTGATGGGGTGCTCCCCCCAGAAACAGGAAAAGAATGTGCAGAGCATTAGGAAAAGTATGGATCTTGATGATGGACAGGTTATTACAAATTATTAGCAGTATTTCACTACACGCTTTTGGTTTGTACTTGACAGTATGATTGACAAGGCCTGACTGTATGGTTGACTGACATTTGACAGTGTTTTTTACTTGACAATACCTGACTGATACTTGACAGTATGCTGACTGAACACATGACTGATACTTGACAGTATGCTGACTGAACACATGACTGGCTGACTGAACACCTGACTGATACTTGACGGTGTGCTGACTTAACACATGACTGGCTGACTGAACACCTGACTGATACTTGACAGTATGCTGACTGAACACCTGACTGATACTTGACAGTATGCTGACTGAACTCATCACTGATACTTGACAGTATGCTGACTGAACTCATGACTGATACTTGACAGTATGCTGACTGAACACCTGACTGGTACTGGACAGTATGCTGACTGAACACCTGACTGGTACTGGACAGTATGCTGACTGAACTCATGACTGATACTGGACAGTATGCTGACTGAACACCTGACTGATACTGGATAGTATGCTGACTGAACACCTGACTGGTACTGGACAGTATGCTGACTGAACACCTGACTGGTACTGGACAGTATGCTGACTGAACTCATGACTGGTACTGGACAGTATGCTGACTGAACTCATGACTGATACTGGACAGTATGCTGACTGAACTCATGACTGATACTGGACAGTATGCTGACTGAACTCATGACTGATACTGGACAGTATACTGACTGAACACCTGACTGATACTTGACAGTATGCTGACTGAACACATGACTGATACTGGACAGTATGCTGACTGAACACATGACTGATACTTGACAGTATGCTGACTGAACACACGACTGATACTTGACAGTATGCTGACTGAACACATGACTGATACTTGACAGTATGCTGACTGAACACATGACTGTGGCTGAGGGACTGCACTCTGAGTGACCAGGTGTCAGGCATGATGGTAAAATGAAACTTAATACATGGATACATGTCAGCATGGAACTGCTTGCAGAGTACCAACTATTCCATACATAGCAATGGAAATGGATGAAAGTACCACTTAGAAATACTGAGAAAGATGAACATTCATTCAGACCCCTGAACATGTAGGCAACTTTTATTTGAGGGAGTTGGGCAGGGCTGTTTTGAACTGCTCCGTTACGAGTCCTAGGTGTATGTAACAGCTTAGGTATGCATGCTTCCAATGTCTGTCGTTTGAAAATGCTCGTTTTGAGTGGATTTTTGTATAAGTTGAATTTGTCAGACATAAAGAAATGAAAATTGAAAATTTGTGTGTGTTTGTGTAAAAGATGCGTCTGTGTAAAAGTGTGTGTGTAAAAGAGATGAGCTGTAAAAGTGTTTGTGCAAGAGATGTGTCTGTGTAAAAGTGTGTTTGTGTGAAAGAGATGCATCTGTGTATAAGAGTGAGTTTGTTGGGGTTTTTTCTTAACCCTGTTTTGAAAAAAAAACAAAACACACCTTTGATAACAACATGTGTGTAGGAAGGTCATGAAGACTTGGCCTTTACCATCCATCTCCATCCTCTCAGCAGACATTTGGTTAGGAAATAAAACAAAAAGTCACGACACTTCTTTTTTTTTTTAAATCACCAAATCTATTCACTTGAAACAAAAGAGCATTGTGTGTTGGAAAATAACTTCTCACAGATCATGATATTAGAATGGCTTTCCATTGTGAAAAGAAAGCTGGCTGTTGTTGCATTATTATCTCAGCTGTGAAAGCTTGACTTTTAAAACCATCCTTCCACCTGGTTGGAAATGGCAGGTTTGCTTAGGTGTGCCTTTAAAACCATCCTTTCACCTGATAGGAAATGGCAGGTTTGCTTAGGTGTGCCTTTAAACCATCCTTCCACCTGGTTGGAAATGGCAGTTTGCTTAGGTGTGACTTTAAAACCATCCTTCCACCTGATTGGAAATGGCAGGTTTGCTTAGGTGTGCCTTTTGCATGATCCTTTCACCTAATTGGAAATGGCAGGTTTGCTTAGGGTTGACTTTTCTTTTGTAGTGTATATTCAGGAGACCATGATAAAAGGCTAATTGTGGTTCAGTCTCAACTGTTCACTTCCCAAAGTCTCTAGTAGACCCCAGAAAATTAAACTTGCCTATCCTGCTATTCAAATTTTTTTTGGCCAAAGTTGCAGGGTTTGGGGGTCTTTCTTACCACTTTTCGGTCCATGTCAGTCTTCTAAACAAGTTTGAATGAGGAACCAGCCGCCATGGCGCAGTGGTTAGCGCCTTGGATTCCGGACTGGAAGGTCGCGGGTTCGAATCCCATAAGTCATAGGGATTTTTTTGGGCTCCGGCTGGCTCCTACCCAGAGTGAGTGTGCTGTGGGCTCAGTGGGGAGACTGGGACCACACAGTCAAGCTTCATCCACTTTACGGATGCGAATTTGAGAGTGTTGCTCAAATTACCTGACCAACACTGCAGGTGTCTGTATCTCTCGGGCCTGGTTGACACCGGGATATATTATGACAGTAAGCGTAGAGAACAACCCTGTCAAGTAGTCTCAAAGCGGATGCACCTCCACAGCAGCATCATTACATCCTCCTCCTCATCATTGATCATCATGCAATAATAAAAATTGCCTCTGATTCGGTGGCCTCCGTTGCTCAGGTCTCATGGTGACCTCAGATTCGGTTTCCCCATACGCTTCTGTGCCTGTGGCGAATTTGTGTCAAAGCCTTTGGGGTTGGAGGTTCACAGGGAGGCGGTCGTTGGAGGGACGTTGTGGTGGTTGCCACCTTGGGTGGGTGGCTCACTCAGTCTGGCTCCGCGACTGAGCTAATACTGTCATTAGTAGGGGGCTTAGTAGGCGGTGTCCTGCGTATGTTAGCTCAGAACAGGCACCATTGAACACCACCAAAGTGACCCAGCAGAAGTGCAGGGCCCCTCTGGCTGGTGGCCCCGCGGTGGCCTAATATTGATGGGCTCCCTGTGGACTCCCGACCCCGGGGGTGAGACACAACAAATCTGGGTATGGCTGTGGCGGGGAGATTGAAATGAGCAGCGTGGGAACAACAGTACGGAAGGTCACAGAAGACAAGGCAGCAAAGTTTGAATGAGGAAGTGACTTGAACAAAGAATCATTTTAATTGTCAAGGAAGTTTGGCTGCCTTGTATGCAACACCGTTCAGTTTTGGAGCCAGCAGCACAAAATACAGGAATGAGCTTGGTGGAGTCAAGTGGATGTGTATGGGTGTAGCCCTACAGGAAAATGAGCCAAATATGCATTAGGGGAAGAGATCATGTTTTTTAAATTGTTAGCTGAGCTATATGGGTGTTGCCTGTACTGGCACAGCACAGAAATTGAGGCAGACATGCACCGTTTACACACACACACGCATTGGTAAATGGAGTTTTTCGTTTATTTTGTTTGTTTGGTTTTCTGTTGCTTTTGTTTGTTAGTTTTTTGTTTGTATGTTTGTTAGTCTGTCCCGATGGTGCGTTACCTTGACGTGGTGGGAAGGCTTGCGTGTTCTGTTTGATCCCCAGAGCTATGTGGGCGGGGGCTTCGGCCTCCGGCAGGTTCAACCATGCTCAACAGGTCTGTGGGGTAGGATCCAGACTAAATTTGCACCCTGGTCCTCCAGGTTGGGGGTTGTGCTTTGGGTTAACAACCATCACTCAAAAATCAGTATGTTACTGAAACCACAACATCATCTCTAAACAGCGACCTGGTTGGGGAGAGTCTCTCTGGTAAGTCTTATGACGCGAGCTGGTGAAAGCCTTCGGGAAGCCAGTGCGCGACAACTCTTCTAGCATTGAAGCAGAGACGAAGGCAGCCGGAATGACATGGCTGAGCGGAAGAGGATCTCCCAGAAACCGAGTCCGTTGGAGGAGTGTGTTGTGGCCCTATGTTCCAACGGGAATCCACAGCATAAGTCAGTAGTCATGTTTGTTAGTGTATATGTTATTTCCTCTCAGTGGAGATGGGTATTATCATATGGCATTGTTGCATTTGTTGGGCGTTTTTTTTGTTTTGGGGGTTTTATGTGTTTTCTTCCCCCTATTATATGTCTTAATAATGGTTGGTGACATTCTAACTTTTTTTTTTTTTTTTTTGCTGCGTTTCTGTGACGTTCCCGTATGCTGTTCCCACGCCGCTCATTTCAATTCCTGTCCACAGCCATACAGATTCGTTGGGTGACATTCTAACTGATATAAGCTGTTTATTTGACACTATATGATTTTTTAAAATACCTTAAATGTGTGCATGCCCGTACTTTGTTATGTTATTTCCACTCAGTGGTGATGGGTATTATCATGGTATTGTTGCTTTTGTTGTTTTTTCTTTTCTTCCTTCTAATATATAATTCGTGTGGATTGGTTTTTTGTTGTTTTGGTTGGTTGGGGTTTTTTGTGTGTTTTGTTTTTGTTTTTCTTTTGTTTGATTGTATGTTTGTTATTTCCTCTCAGTGATGATGGGTATTATTTATTTAAGGTATTGTTGCATTTGTTGTTTTTTCCTTATCTTCCTTCTAAAAATATAAAGTATTAACTGAAGTATAGAGATATTGTAATCTAACATAAATTGCTTATTGACATTTCATGGATTATTTTTTTTTTTTAAGTCTTAAATAATGGTTTTTGGTTACATTGTAACTGATATAAGCTGTTTTTTTTGTTTTCTTTTGACACTATTGATTTTTTAAAAGACTCTAAATGTGTGCATGTACGTACGAGTATATGTGCTGAGTGGATGAGCGCAAACTGTGTGTGTAGTGTAGGTGTGTATGTGCGTGTGTGCATGTGTGTGTGTGTGTGCATGTGTGTGTGATGCGTGTGTGTGTGTACGCATGCGTGTGTGTGTATGGCTTTTGAGTGGGAGTTCTTTTTTTTTTCTTTTGGTTGTTTTTGCTGTTATTGTTGTTGCTTGTATTATCTATAGGCATATCTTATTTTTAAGCTGTTGAAATGTTAGCTAATTAATTTTGGTGAAATGTTTGTTGTTGTTGTTTTATTTTTTATTTTTCCCCTTTTCTTTCTTTTGTTGGTTTTATTGTTTGCTAGGGATTTTCTGCTGTTTTTTATTGTTTTTTTTGTTTTGTTTTGTTTTGATTTTTTTCTTCTTTAGATAGATGGCTTGATGGAAAAAAAGCAAATCGATGCTTATTCAATGTACCATCTGGAAATAAAAATTTGATTGATTGATTGAAATCAGCTAGAAATGTATGAAAGAACAAACAGAAGGAAAAAATAATTCATCAGTGTGATTCATTGTCCTTTTGAAGAGTACTGCATCCACAAGAAAAGCTGTTTGTGTGTGTGTGTTACAAAGTGAGATCATTCAACAAAATGATGGAACACCATGTCAGATGAATTTGATTCATTTATTTTTGGTAACTTCTTTGCATACATGCATAAATACTTCCAAGTCAATATCGTCTAAAACTATGTGCATATTGTGAAACCAACCACAATATAAACATACTCTGTCCATGACAGAGAATAAATATGCTTGTTTATCAAATATTAATATTCCTACAATCGACAAAGTAAAGCTTAAGACTTTGTACAAATTAATACCTCCATCAAATTAGTATTATGCATTGATAAGTTATCATTGTTAGTCAATTTCACAAAATGCCTACACTTCCCAGATCTATTTCACAAAATGCCTACACTTCCCAGATCTAACTGCTAGAGCTACAAATACCTGCATAGCATCTTTGAAATACATCACTGTGCTTCGTGTACACTGGCAGCAGGAGTAATACCATAGCATCTAAACAAGCTGGAAACAAAATGCTGCTTCTACCTTTCCCTAGTCGGCCTGGTGAATGCATTTTTAACACCCGTTTTTAGGATATGCGACTGAGATAATATCCAGTTTGAACAGTTTTTCATGACAAACCTAAAAAAAAAAAAACAACCAACCAACAATTATCTACTCTACAATGTGACAGAAATGAGCAGTTCATGCTTTTTTTCTCCCTGTCACTGGCAAGCTCCATGAATGAACAGACTGGACAACTGGCAGTGTTTCCGCACTTCAGGGTTCTACTATCTTTCCACTTCTACATCATCATCAAACAATGGACATGATCAAGTGAGAACCTAGAGTTTAGCAAGAGTTTCTTCTAACGAGATAAAACAAGCAACTGGTGATGGATATTGTACACATGAAAACACTAGTTTAGGATTGGCATATGAATGCGGAATGTAATGAGGGCTGCATACAGGACTTGGTGAAAAGGGATTATCTGAAGAAAAGCCTGTTCAGTGGCACCACAGCTTTAGTCCGTAATTTTTCCCTTTTGTGTGTGTGTGTGTGTGAATGTAGCCAGAGCAGCATGCAGCCTGATAACAGAAGCTGTATATGAGTGCCTGCATTATAATTGTGCTGGGTGCAGTATAACCATTTCAGTAAAGTCTGATGAACACAGTTGATTTCATCAACTCGGGTGATGTCCTGCAGTACAATTGGTGTTCGCCTCTGATCACACATTGCAAGGTTTTTTTTCAGACATAAATTTACAATCCATTCAGTTTTCTTCTTGCAAAACAATTTGTGAAATCCAATTCATCACAGCATATTCATATGTACAATTTACACTTTATACCACTCCCCCCACCCCCCAAAAAACAAAAAGACCAACAAAAACGACACCCACAGAAAACAAAGCAAACCCCACCCAGTGGCTTGGTGCAGTTGCTGGTATTGTGGACTGTCAGCTGACAATTCATGGGCATTTTGAGAATACAGTCTGTCACAGTCAGTTACCAGAACTCCACCGCATCATTTTCAGTATTTTTAAAATTTCATTTATGTTAAATTCATCATGGATCTCTATATATACCTTCATGCACTGTAACAGGTTATTCCTCCTTTAAAAAAAACAAAAAAACCATTGACATATGGGTTGTAAAATGTAAAGTGACATATGGCAAAGGTGAAAAGATTGAACATTCTCCAATACCAGCAGCCTACAAAAAGCACAAACTTATCACATATCCTTTCAATCTTTTAAAGTACAAGACCAGGCCGTGCTAATAATATCAAGACCTTTTGCTTTATTTGTCATGGTGTTAAAAATTCAGAACAATTTCAATTATATTCAAGTGACAACCCAGTATTCAATACAGACAACCTGAGCCCATCCCAGAGTTTCACCAGTCCGCTAGTAGGACCTGGCATTACATGCATAAGAGACGTGGACTGAACAGTACAGGAAGGCAGGAGGAATGATTTACCGATAAGGAGATGACAGTAACATAAAAAGAGAGAAATAAAGGTAAACTTCTAGCTCTAAACTGTCTTCAGAAAGGACATCGTTTCCATGAACAGTGGCCCCAGAATCCCCACTTGGGCAGTCTGACTGATGCCAGTCCTCTGATGCTGTCAGGGTCAGTCATGTCGACCAGTGACTCTTCTTCAGTCAGTGTCACACTACTGCCACAATATCCCCCACACCAGTTCCAACTAGGCTAAAACTAAACTAATGTGAATGCAGCCAACATGCTGACTGATGACTTTTGTCTGAACACTGACAGGATTCTATATACCTGAACACCTACAGAGTATCTACACATGCGCACACATTGAAACGCCTACAGAGTATCTACACATGCGCACACACTGAAACGCCTACAGAGTATCTACACATGCGCACCATTGAAACCCTACATTGAAATCGCCTACAGAGTATTACCATGCGCACATACTGAAACACCTACAGAGTATTTACTCGTGCGCACATACTGAAAAAGATCCACATTTATTTCAAGAGGGCTAAAATAAAAACAAGGATGACAACCAAAGACTTCTTATGCTAACTAAAGGGGGAGACAAGGTTTTATTTCAATTACTTGATCATTTCTGAACACAATGACCTAAGGTATTTTCTTAAACTAGTAGACACTGTTAACACTGCTTTCATGTGTCCATTAGCTGAAATCAATCTGCAGTGTAGAGAGTGGATGTTACAGAAAAACGACAAAGCAGTTTGAAATACTTGGCACCAGCATCATTGACCATTAGTAAACTACAGTCCAAATGACCTTGTTCTGTGCTCCACTCCACCCTCTGCTGCACACAGCTCAGGGCAGTATTTCACACATGGCAAACAAGCCTGAGAACAGAGGTGACCGTTAGGTTATAAAGATAGATGCCAGAGCACTGGAGCCCAGTCGATGGAATATAAAGACATCAACCTGAAATAGTCTGGTAAGCTTTCTGAAAAGAAAATGTACCCACAACTCTGACTGTAAAACAAAGAAGAAAAAAGAAAGGAGACCAAAGATCCAAAACAGACGTATTTCAATCAACTATAAGCTGCCACAGAAGCTTGGGTCCAATTCATTTAAACTGACAGCACAGGAAAACAAAACTGACCACAAATGAGCAAAATGACAATTCTGATACAAAGTGATTTACTGAAAATGAACAAAGGCTTTGGGGAACCCACCCCCAAAAAAAACGATGTGGAAGAAATAATCTCTTTTTCGCTTTGATTTGTTGCTTTACAAGATTCAGTGCTATATCAATTCCATACATTATTATTATCATTATCACCCTTGCAGCAAGGCCAAGATGCAAACAGAAAAATGGTTAAGAGATGTCAGGAACAAGGAATGTATGGTCACTGCTCTGAGCACCCTGGGGGCAGCAACTGAAAGACAGTTGTTGTTTTTTAATGTAATTCCTCTGTGTGTGTGTGTGTGTGTGTGTGTGTATAAGTTTGTATCGTTTTTCAACTCAACAGATCATTGCTGACTATGCAGTGTGTCTCTACGAGATTAAACTCAAATGGACATACTTGACACTGCCATTTTTAATACTGAAAAATGTATCTTTTTTCTTTCATTTTAAATTGAAGTTGTAGTTAAAAAAAAATTGTGCACTAGTGGAGAAAGGTATAATAGAAATCTGACGCATCATCAAGACTGTGAGCAGGCAGCAGAAGGCAAGTGGCTGCATCCTCCTTTACAATGACACTTTCACAGTCACTGCAACTGAACTTGCAGAACCCTGGCTACCTCTATCTACTGGTCTTGGAAAAGACAACCCCCCTTTACTTCTTTGCTTTCATAATCCCCACTTCTCAACTTGTGTGGGTAGCAGGGAAAAAAAAGAAGAGAAAGAAAGGGCAGTTTCTTCCCTTCCTGACAGCAGCAGGTTCCCCCCATGACAGTAAAGACACCAGGCCAGAACAGAACAGAACTACAGGAAAACACATTCTGCGTCAGTCTTCTACCCAAGATGCAACAGATGCATTTGCATTAAAGCGATGCTATTCAATGAGAATGAAGCAGAAACACTCCATACTAAGCAAAAAAAAACCCAAACCTGTAACGGTAGGTCACTGACAAACCCATTCATTAGTCAAGTCATTCATCAGTCACACAGACGACCATAAGGGGCCAAGGGAGTACCAGCCAAATTCACAGGTTCCAAGTGCACCAGTTGCTTTACTCTCTCTCTCTCTCTTTCCAACTTGCAGGCTTGCGTCCCGAGTAATATCATCATCAGGTCCAGTGCCCTACCTCCCTCCCTCCCTCCTACCTCACTCAGCCAGAGCTGCTACTGCTGCTGCCTGAACCTTCCTCTACACACACCTCAACACACTCACCCCGCAGCATGTCATCAACACCACACATCATCAACGTTGGTTTTCTTTTTCTTCTTCTTCTTGCTGTTTTGTTTGTTTCTTTTCACCAAAATAAAATTAAAATGTTAGAATAATGAATCACGAAATACACAATATTGCTGCACATATATATATATATATGTATATATCTATAGGACATTAAAATACTCTCTCCTATCACCCTGAGAGGAAATACTGTTGTCACTACCCTCCTGAAGTGTGTGCTGCTGATGGCATTCTCCAACAGTTGCTGTCTCCTATCAACCAGTTGCTTCTCTCTCTCTCTCTCTCTTCTTTCTGTGGACTGAACAAACAGGACTGACTGCTGCTGTACAGACAATGGACGGAAAGTGAGTGGGGGAGCCCCACCTGTTCTCCTACCTCCCTCCCCCTGTCAGTCAAGCAAGCTGTGGAGTGTGACCATGTCAGGGTAGCTGGGGGTCCTCCATGTAGTCAAAGCCTCCATCCATTTGGGAAATGCTGTGATCCTCTGTCATGTCCTCAAACTGCACACACACACACACACACACACAGAGATATATATATAGAAAGACAGATACACAACATACACATTTAACAAACATGTACACTGGCATATAAACATAAACTTAGTACACTCCTGAGATTAATGTAAATGTCTGTCTTATGTTCACACTGACACTACACCCATCATTGCAACTGTACAGCATATCTTAGAGCATACCTACAGCCCCTCAAACACACTTGTTTATCCACACAAGTGACTAGGGGCCCTAACAGCTTCAGCACTGATGAATCCAGTGGCCCACTTACCCCGCTGTTCTCACTCTTCAGCAGGTCATCCGCCTCTATGGAGATGTCTTCAATCTCCTCCTCGTCAATCTCCTCAGCAATGCTGCCGTTCTCCGTCTTGTCTCGGGCCTCTGGCTTGTGGCGGGGGGATTTCTGACTCAGGCTGTGCCTGTCGTCACAACAATCAACATACAAGCATTGGCGTCAGTCCCCACCACTTGTCTCTCCCTCCTTGCCCATTTTTACCACAATCATTCTGTAGACATGTGTACAAAGCAAATACTTTCAGCCTGAAGACGAAAGAGTTGAAATGTTTAGTTTGAAGATCAGGTTGTTTAGAAAAAAAACAAAACTTTACAATAAAATGAGCACTGGAAAAATTATAACTCGATGTGCTGAGCTCACACCTTTCACTCCAGCACATGAAATTACCCAACCACATATATTTCAAACACACACATACACACACTCTCTCTCTCTTACACAAGCATTTGCAAGTACACATAAACACAAACTCACAAGCACAAATGACCACTTTTCCCATGCCCTCATACATACGCACATTAATCTTCAAGAAAGAATCTACAACGTCCAAACCAATGCATCTACAAACCTTGGTGCTACACAGGCAGGACAGAAATTAATGTTTCCCAAATTTTGGATACAGCAGACCTAAAAGTCCATCCATCTACAGTCTCCGCTTTGTTTTTCAGTGGAGTTTTAACAGTTTTGCAGTGGAGAAACAAAAGCAGGAGAGGATTCCTATCAGTCAGTCTGGCACAAAAGGAATTTGGACAGTAATCACGTCAACTTGGTGCCATCCATCCAGTATAAGACATGGCTGCTACAGAAGGGCCTCAAGTCTTGTTTGAGCAGTACAAAACCATTCCAAAAGGCACAAATGCAAACACTTTGCACAACCAGTACCACTTTTAAAAATTACTCACATGTGAGGAAATGACATCTGACAATTGATATCTGTCAAGTGTAACCAATTCTCCAGTAGGCTAAAGCAGATGGACATCATTGTTTGTACTTACCCTGAGCTTTGGAAGTCATCTTCGTATTCAAAGTCATCCTGCATGTCTGCAACACACCAATGTCAACCAGCCTCACTCATTTCCTGCATTACTATGTCACTCTGCTTTTCTCCAGGTCAGTGTGTGTGTGCGTGCATGCGCATGTGTTTTTTTGAGCATGCACATCTGTGTTTTCATTTTCCATCTCTCTACCCACTTAATTTTCATTTCTAACAATACCAACATTTCCTCCATCCACCCAATGACACACACACTTCACCCATACATAGACAAACAAACAAAAAAGTCCAAAAGGAAGCAGACCAAACTGAACAATGCATCGTGACACCCCTCACCATAATTTAACCAGTCTGCATGTTCTAGTTCATAACCAATTCAACATACCCAACATCTTTCTACCAGACTGTCTGTCTACATTAGCCTGTCTACATACTGAATGTTTGAACCTATAACTGTCCACTTACCATTATCAATGCCAAGGTCCGCCATTCGCCGATCCAAAGACCTGAGGTTGGCCTCCCCGTCTTTTCCTTTAGAACCTACAGAAGAGGGAAAACCCTGATAAACAAAACATCCACTGTGTGGCAAACGAACAGAAAATACCACTGCATACTGGACACAGCAAGCATGCAGTCACTGAACAAAGGAATGTGAACACAGAATGATGATAAAACAAAAACATGTCCATGTTTTCAGGGTCAGTGCACTCAGACTGGACAGACATGACAGATTCATCCCTGCTGCTGACAGGGTGGCTCTCTCTCTCTCTGCCTGGCTGTTGTCTACATCAAAATTACTTTGTATGTTTCAGTTTTGGGGTTTTATTGGGGGGGGGGGGGGGGGGGTAGAGTTGCTCTACAACAAAACTATCCTTGTTACACCAAGAGGTGGGATAGTTTAGTCATCAGAACATCAAACTCATGACCTGATAATCATTGGAAGTGCCGATGCAAGTCATATCTTTTTTTTGGGGGGGAGGGGGGTCTTTTTAAAAAAAATCTTTATTTCTTTTTTGGATGTCAGTCTCTCTCTACCCAGAAGTCTGAATGAGGGGAATCCCCCCTGGATTCAACATTGACTTCTCACATCATTCTTTTGTGTGAATGCATTCATATGATTTTGTACACAAGGGTTATAACCTGTCGATACCATGACATATGTTATTGGGATGATAAAGAGTATTTCATTTAAATTAAAACCAAAAAAATCCATCAAAATCCAAGTAGATCAGGTAAAAGAAAGAAGAAGAAAGCACACCTGTGGTTTGTTTCTTATACTAGCCCACTGACCCACCAAATTCCCTCCTAACCACAGGGTCTTCAGGTGTTGAAAAAAAAAAGAAAAAAAGGATCCCCCCCAAACACACACACACACACACACACCAAAATCACAGCCAAAAATATTGTTTCAGAGAGTTCAAACTATTTGTGAAGTAAAAAAAAAACCAAAACAAACAAACAAACAAACAAAAACCCCCAAACAAAACCCCTAAACCCAACCCCAAACAAACAAAATTGTAGACCTGTTTGAAATCAGGCATTGCAGCTTGTTTGCTGATGTCACTGCTTTATATAGTTGATTTTGCTATGTGTGAAGAAAAGAGACAAAGCCTTAATCACACACACATGAAACAGAAACCCACAGCATGGGCAAGGCAGAACAAGCCAGAGTGGTGGTGTACACAAATACAAACATACATACAATACATACATACACACACACAAAAAACACACACATATACATACCTGTGTTGGATTTACTGCTGGCGGTGGAGTTGAGGAAAGGGAGGTCCCCCAGGGAGGACATGCTGCTGCCTGTGCCCTTGCTGCCTCCTGCCCCTCCCCCACCTTTGCCTGCACCTCCCCCACCGGCCTTCCCTCCACCGTCCTTCTTCTCTCCTTTGTCCCCCTCACTGATATCACACAAATACGTACGCACACACACACACATGCGCGTACACACACACAACACACACACACAGACACACACACACACACACACACACCACACACACACACACCACGTACACACACACCACACATACACACACACACACACAGAGCCACGTTACAGCACTGCCAACACATAGCCTGTGTGCCTGGATTTCTTCTTCAGATATCCCGCAGATTGGAATAAACCAAGTCGAGAAGTGCACTTCAAGGCGACAGGTGCCTATCACTGGGACACAAAAACCAATCATATATATATATATATATATATATATATATATATATATATATATATATATATAATGCAACACAATCATAATACAGAATGAAAGACACCTGACAATGCAGATACTGTTGGACATGATGCTGTCCAGTCTTCTAACAATACAAAATAAATTTGAAAAAAATTGAAAAATTCTTGAGAACAGCCTAACAACAAACTTCACACAATCAAATCAGAACCACATACATGAAAAACTAGAAATACAGAAGAAAATTCATCTTCAACCCTTCGGTGTCATCTTCTTCTCAAGTTCTTTTTAGTGCAAGAAAAAAAGTTTTAAAAAAATGTTTGTAACATCGGATAGTTCAACACAATCATATAACAATGTCCAAACTTTCCAAAGGCATTCAAAACATAGCTGTCTGCTGATGTATTGTTAAAATCACCACCTAATGCATGCTGTAAGTCACAGTGCAGGTCAGCACATCAGCTTCTACAGGGTTGGTTCAGGGTTTCGGAGCCATATCGCTCTCCTACTACCTATTGAAATGAAATTGCAGTACATTTCCAATCCAAATTATGCTACTCACTACACAACAAGACCTTCTGTCTTAAAACAAACTATTTTAGGCATTCACTGCCTTGAGGTCTAACCTTTAGCACCAAACTACCCTTTCTCTGGTGTGGTAAGTAGACTGCTCTTCAGCAATATTACAGGACTTTTGAATTAGATGTTTTGAAAAAAAAAAATCCCCCAAATATTTTTGTATCCTGTGCTTCAATATCAACACCCAAACCAATACTGGGTCATCAAGCTGCTTACAGGGCATTGTTGCACGATACCTTTCCTCAGCTTGTCAACCAAGCACCCCTAAATGTGTCTCTTCTTCTCTCTTCCATCAACAGAGATTGGGGTACTGTACTCAAAATTCCTTTACATTTCTCCATCAAAAGTTCTGGCCTCTGATCTCCAGTTTCTTCTGTGGTCGCACCTCTCTAACGCTCTTTTTCTGTTCAAACAAATGTGATGTCTCACAAAATTACAAAAGTCTTTCTATTTCCGCAAAGTCCGGTTACAATCATCTCATTGATTTTCTGCTACCTAAAACACTACCTAGGGGGCAGTCAGGTCCTTTGGTCATACTTCAATCCAAGATTGTCTGAACCAGTTGTGTGGCTTTCACAATTTTGAAAGTATGAATTGGCAATACTGAATCATATCTTGCAGCTTACCATATCCTTTTTTTGTGTGAAAATCAATCACTGAACACCTGCTTGTTTTACAAAGTGAAACTCAGAGCTTGAAGAATTCGACATGGTGCACACACACAACCACAGTGGTTGGTCATGACCAGAGATAGACAAGTGTTGATGATTTTTTTTTTAAAAAGGGGGAGGGGGCATTGGGGAAATGTGTGTAAAAGTGTATGTACTGGCTGCATTCAACTGAAAGAGAGTGATATCCCTATAAAGTACATTACAGGCTAAATGCCAAGAGGACATAGGATTGTTTTGCTTCAGGACATTCTGAGTTATCCCTTTTTTCATGAGAGGGGATCAACAAAGGTGTATGGTCTATACATAAAACTTGTGAAATCACAAGTACAGAAGATGAGCATTCTGACACAATAGATAGGCACTGCTCCTTTCCCATGGCAGAGTGAAGAGTTTATTTCTGTACTGTTTACTGCCCCTAGCATACCATGGGTTAATTAAACAGCAATGTGTGCCTGCAGGTGAATTGCACAAGCCATCCCTGTCCAAAGGCCAGCCAGCCAGCCCTGTTTCAGTGTTCTCACTGAATCCTTCTGGAAAGCCATACAGCAAAGCAAGCCCTTCAACAAGCCCTTCTCACTTCAACACACCACCCACATGCACACTCAATGACAACATGCCTCTTTCTTCTTCATGCTGTTAGTTTTGCTGATTCTGGCAAGGCCATAGTGCACAATACAAAAAGAGCATGCATCTCTTGCACATATCATACAGCTGCTGTCTGAAAAGTACATCACATCCAAGACAATACACATTACAGGGCCATGTCAGTTCTCATCTTGCGCTACTGTTAAACGCTACTTGTGAAGTGGTGACAAACAAAAGTATAATTTTGCAGGGCTGGTACCCATTCTCTCACCACTGCTTCTGTTCAGTATCATTTTCAAAATGGGCTGCACACCTTCTATACTATGAGATCAAAGTCGACTACATTATGCTACTGTTAGCTAAACAGTTGTCACAAAATGGATTGTGCACACAACAGTACATATGACTGGGGCCATAGTAGTTTCCTGTTTGCTACTGTTAGTGGCCACCTGTTGTAAAGTGGGTCTCTCTCACACACACACACACACTACTGTAAGTTGCTGGGCCCCTGTCCATTCTGGCCTGAGTGCAATGATTAGCTGCCACCTGTCAAGAGGGTCAGAGCCACCACATAAACACAAGGAAGGAGGGAAGGCAGGCATGCGGTGTCAGGGTGCCATTTACCTCCGCAGCCCAGCTCGCACTGGAATCTGAGATGGGCGGTTCTTGGAGTCAGGACTAGCTGCCCGCTCTTTGGGGCTAGGGCTGAAAGGGAACAGCAGTGGTATGTATGCCTGTTACCTTTCAAAGTGCCCACACCTTCACTGTGTCATGTCTACAGCCAGAGCTCATTAACTATCCAACATCATCTTTTTGAGAGTCAGCACCTCCATTGTTCCCATTATTCTCCATCATCCTCTCCTGATATCAGGAATATTGTGCACATCTGTCAATAATCAATTCAATCCCGATCAGGAAGAACTAAAATCTGGCAAGCGAAACAAATAAAATTATTTAACTCATGAGTTACCTTAACACAATTTGAATATTTTCCTTTAGTTGTCTTACTCACTGGTTGCAGTAACTTCAATGCAAAATAATTCATCTCATTCCTGATAGCATCTTCTTTGATATAGTTGTTGTTTCAGATTTCTTTTTTTTCTATCAGCCAATAGTCCATTTACATAAGATATAACTGGCTGTTTTCCATCCTTGAAACAGAAAAGTCTTGGCTCTGGTAGATCTATAGTACAGAACTAAAGTCTAAATGTATAAACTTTTGCTCAAAAGGAACAGTGTTCAAACTATATCATCTAAAGTTCAGTATAATTTTTTGGGGGAAGATACTTCAAATCCAAATATCAAAGCTCACTGTACAGTTGAAAGAATAATACAAGTTTCATACCATCTTCTGATTTTAATTCATCTTATTATTCAGAGAACATGCATTGCCTAAAACTGAATGCATGGGTAGAGAGATACAAAGTGAACATTCACCGCCCATACCTTCCATACTGAAAGATAAGACAAAGTATACATTGAGAAAAAATCAAGGATTTGCACTGTTCTTTATCCTTTTTTGTGGGCAAACTTTAACTATGGATTTGGTCGGTTTTCACATTAGCACTAATATTTTCATTTCATCTCAACCTTGCAATGGCAGCCATTGTGTGATTCTTTCTGATACACATACATTCTTCTGAATGATAACATATGGGCACAAAAGTGATTAATTTTTTTTTGGGAAAAGGATATGGAAACACAATTGTCTCTTTTGGTACTAGATACTTCCAACCTTCCAAAAAAAAAAATTAAAGATCCAACGGATCCCTAATCTGAGCACAGCACTTTTGATTGATAATGAAATATGAGAGGGTTATCTTTCTTACATCTGCAACCCTACCTTACATGCACTGAACATTTGCAGTACATACCTCTTCTCCCATGTCCTTTTCCATTAAGTATAAAAATCTAGTTAGGGTTGACTTTCTGAGGACGATACAATGATGATGAAGGAGGGAGGGGTGCTGTCTACACTGGTTATAGGGTGCAGACATACCAAGTGGTAAGCGCAGATGTCAGACAGACAGGCAGACTGCTACACAGGAACCCTACACCTACCATGCTGACAGTCAGTCCTTACTGGCAGCAGGCCACCCATGCAACCCTGTCTGGAGGAGTGGAGTTTGCTTCAATGCTACAGCCAGAGTGGTTAGGACCATTTGGCTTTGAACCCCACACGTCCTTCAAGTCATAGGTTTGAATCCCGGCACAGCGTCTGGTGAACTAAGGGTGGGAGTTTTTTATGATCTCCCACATCAATTTTAAGTGCAGACCTGCAAGTGCCTTAATTCTCTTTGTGTGTATACACAGGCAGAAGATACATATATGCATGTTAAAGATCCCTGTAATTCAGGTCAGCGTTTGGCGGGTTACAGAAACACAAACATACCCAGCATGCATCCTGTACCAAAAAAATGAGCAGGTCTGAAGTTGGAAAGTGTCGGCTGAGGCCAGGCAGAGGGCAGACCTCCTGCAGAGTGACAAGCACAGGAGAAGACCAGGCACAAAGTATCCCACCCAACAAGGAAATGCAGAGAAGCGAGAAGAAGAGGAGTTTACTGATGAATCAAAATAAGCACCAGAATCCCTCCTTTTTCAGAAAAATGAAGAGATGGGAGACAAAGCCCTCAGGAGTGGGAAGTAGTACACTGGGTGGGCAGCTATTGGCTACACAGAAACACTGAATGGTACAGGTCAATCCAGACTGGTGCACTTTACTTCTTCCAACACTTGCAGATGACAAGGGATGGGGTTGGGGTGGTGTGGTGTGGTGTGGTGTGGTGTGGTGTGGGTGGGGTGGTGGGATGGTATGGGGTGGTGTGGTGTGGTGTGGTGTGGTGTGGTGTGGTGTGGCGGGGGTGGTGTGGTGTGATGACAGCAGCCCATGGACAGAGAGTGGACAAGGAGATATGGTCAGGCAATGAAAGAGGAGGGGTCAGGTTGCATGCAAAGAGTGGAATCTTCATAGCATTTCAAAACAGTAACACTAACTTTCCTTTATAGTGCTACTTTTTTGTTTTCTTTCATTTTTGTTGTTGGCATACTAAAATTCAGACATGTGTGTTGTGTGTGTGTGTGTGTGTGTGTGTGTGTGTGTGTGTGTGTGTGTGTGTGTGTGTGTGTGTGTGTGTGGTGAGAGTCGGTGAGAGAGAGAGAGAGAGAGAGAGAGAGAGAGAGACAAGAGAGAGAGAGAGAGAGAGAGAGTGAATGCATGCATGCATGCATGCACAAGAGCATGTATGCACATGCCTGGGCACATGTGTGATGTATCCACCGAAGCCTTCAACTTCTCTCTGCCGACTCATGTGTTCAACTTCTCTATGGTGTATTCTAAGATATTGTAAAGGAACCTTTTATCCCATTTCTACTTGAGAATCTAGAATAATACAAGTTGTGTATGTTACGAGGTATCTCTAAACATGCTGCAAAATGACGCTTCCATTGTCCACATCCACCAGCTTTACAATGGCATGTAACCCTATGTACCCCAGTAACACTTGGCGATCTCCCTGAGAAATGGTAATACCAGGCACACATCATTTATAAGGAGTAAAAAAAACTCTTTGGGGGGGGAAAAAAAGAAACGTGGAAAAGTGAACAGATACGTTATATACATACATATATATACATGAGGAGTTTGTGTAAGAGGACTACAGGGTACAGAGAAAATCATGCAGAGAAACCAGTCAGCTTTGCTCAATACCCGCACGCTCAACCCTTGCTGTCTGCTGCAACTGGCTGAAACCATGCACAACTACTTCAGTTGGCTTCACTGGCGACAATACAATTATATACACAAGGCAAAAATTTTATTATTCCTTAAAACAACCACCCCTCCCCCCAAAAAAAAAACAACAGAAAAGAATCAAAATCCAACAGATGAAGCACACACAAAAAAAACAAAAAACCCTGAATTCAAAATATCTACCCCTCTTTCTTCCTCAAGAAAAACAAAACCAAAAACAAAAGACACAACATGACAAAGAAAAGAACACCACATTAGGCAGCTTTGACAAGAGCCTTCCAAAAAAAAAGGAGGCCCCTAAATCTATGTGTATGTATTATATATATACAAGTGTGGCTGATGCCCCTCAGTGCCCTACCTGCTGGGAAAGGTGTGCAGCCCACCAGCAGAGGGTAAGATGTCGTCAAAGAAGGAATCGTCGTCACCCCCTCCCAGCAGATCATCCATCACATTCCCCTGGCTGCCGTTTGGACTGCCAATGCTCTTGGGAGGGGGGGTGCTGGGTAACGGGGGGGCACTCTTCTCCAGATTGCGCTGATTTCGGGCTTCCACCGAGTTCACCGAGGTTCCGATCTGTCCACAGCAACAGGCCACAGTGAGGAGAGGGAGGAAGTGGGAGGGGGGACGTGGTCTCTCAATATGAACACACTTTCTTTTTCCGACACTTCAATATATAGGCAGAACTTGTTGCAGTTATATTTTGTGTTGAGTAAGCATCTTTCACGTTTATTCTTGTTCGTTTTATCCAAGCCCTCTGAATTAATCGCTCTCCGAGAGTAAGATTGTGATTTAACCGTAACACTTTTTCCCCCCACAATTAGATGGTAACTGCAAGTGCTTAAGCTTTTTAAAGCAAAAGAACTTTTCTGTGTAATGCTTTACTACTACTGATGCAGTTAATTACGCAATTACCTCTATTCCCATCATAGGCGACATATTTAATACATGTTTTGTGTTTTAATGCCTTTATTGAACTAGCCTGGTAGGAACTACAACAAGGCCAATTCTGAACAGCAGAGCCCACCGACGCCATGGTGCTGACTGTTACCCACCTTCAGTGAGGGTGGTGCTGACTGTGCTGATGATTTGTGGCAGGAGAGACAAGGTCCTCCACCTCCTGGGACACCACTGAGCGGCACTGCAGGAACAGCCGTTTGTACATCCCCAGGAACTCATCAAAGTCTATGCCTGCCACACACAGCAACACACACACACATAAGCACATTCGTAAATAGGTTATACTACACACATTCTTGTGTTGTTGTTTTTTTCCAACAATGAACAAATTCTTGAAACAAATTATACTAACAGTGCATATCGTGTTGTGGTGGTGGTAATGGTGGTGGCCGTGTGAGTGTGTGTGTGTGTGTGTGTGTGTGTGTGTGTGTGTTGTGTGTGTGTGTGTGTGTGTGTGTGTGTGTGTGTGCATTATATATGTTAATGTGTAGACATAAACTTTTTCAGAAAAAAACGTAATCCAAAGTTTACACGTTTAGGTAAAACTAGTATAAGTGACAAGGCAAGTTCCCTTACAATGTGCTTGTGTTTCGTTCACGTTCTATTAAAAGCACTAATATGCCCTCTTTAAATGTTCATGCAGTTAATTCTGTTCATAAATACCAGAGCCCAAATGGGAAAATGTTACTGTCAACAATCTACTGTGATATCTGTGGATCATGACCGTAACCAGCAATCCGGAGAGAGGAAATTCAGTTACCGACATAGTCACACACCTTTAGAAAATACCTTTAAGAAAAAAAAATAGTGACATATGATTATTCCAATTGTATATAACTGAACTTCGCCTTTTTAAAAAATTGCTGTTCACTTTTCTGCCTTAACTTTGTCCTAAGACTGGTTAATTCACAGAAAAAATCTCAGGAAATATTTCACTTTTTATACCACGATTCAATTGTGTCTCTAACTTTGCTTTTCTTTTTTTTCTCCTTTTTTCTTCTTTTTTTTAAAATTGCTGTTCACTTTCCAGCCTACACTTTGTCCTGAGACTGGTCAATTCACAGAGAAACTATAACCTTCTATACGGCCATTCAATACTGCAATGTACTCAGTTAATTTATGTCATCAAACCAACCTGTACTTTGCCCAAATTTTAGAAAAGGCTCT
>CM060333.1:10374313-10424313 GCA_030674155.1 Stramonita haemastoma
AGAGGAGAGAGAGAGAGAGAGAGAGGAGAGGAGAGAGGAGAGAGAGAGAGAGAGAGAGAGAGAGGAGGAGGGGTGCGTATTGGGCCTGACAAAGTATAAAGGAAAACTTGGTTTTAGTCTTTAAAAGATCTGACCAATGTAACAACAGCAGGTACCACTATGGGGTTTTTTTGGTGAATAAAAGATTTTTTTTTCCATGCCTCGCTGAAACCTCCGAGGTTTACCAATGGTAAGATTTTGCATATGCAACCGTTTTTGCCCACCATGAAGGTAACTGCATTCCAACTTTGGGGATGTATGTTGGGTATGTTCATGTTCCCATAACCCACAGAATACTTACATGGATTTTGGGACCTTAAGCATGCATATTTGATATCCTGAATCTATATATATACACACACAAAGAGAATTAAGGCACTGGCAGGGCCAAACTTGAAATTGACCTTGGGGGTCGTTACAATCCCCACCCCTAAGGCACCAGATGCTGCCTAGATTCAAACCAATGATTTCATGGACCCATGGGAAATCAAACAAGTCTTAACAAAGAAGAGATATGAGCTAACCAAAGAATTTACCCAGAGGCAGAAACAGAACTTTTGTCCTTTCCACCCGCACATGAATTATTTTGTTGTTGCTATTTCTCATTAAAAAGTTTATAAGATAGAGGTCTCGAAAAGCAGAGTGAGTTAGTACATGAATATGAAACACACAAAACAAAACAGCAGCATTTTTTAGTACAATTAAAGCACAAAACACAGATGCCAGCAAAACATCACACAATCTCTACCTGTGGAATCTGACCGCTGCTGTTCTCCTCCTCTTGCTGAGCATTAGAAGCAGCACATACAAAAAGAAAGGGTTAGTTGCTGTATACATTTTCTGTCAACAAAAATAGCATATATGTATATATGTATATATGCATATATGTATATAAAGCAAACACCACCACCGCTATTCAAACCAATTACACCACCAACATCAACAATATCACCATGACCCAAAATGCAGTACCATTACCCACTAGTTAGACAATAATACTTAAACATACTCCCAATTCTTATCTTGTCCAATTCTGTTCAAAATACCCGGACAATACAGAGAGCACTACAGAGGCTCCAGTATGACCAAAACTCCATAAAATCCTATGCAAAGCTCTGAATTACATTGATGTCTGTTTTGGCATTACACTACTGCGATTAATGACAACACTGTTGAGTCTACAATTTCAAAAACAGAAGACAGAGGCTCTCTAAAATGGAACAAAAAAAAAGGGGGGGGGAGGGGGGGGGAGCGCACATTGTCCCCCTGGCCCCCAGCCAACCTACATACCTGTACAAAAGAGAAAAGGCACATTTTGTTGCGTATTAACATTGCTATCATGTCATGAGATGTGTGTCGTTATATACCCCTGTGATCTTTGTTTTCATATTTTCAGTCAAACCCATTGACAGTTATAATTCTCACTAAAAACAATTAGTCCTTTCGTAGTTATGGGTCATTTAATCTAACCACCACCCCTGTGTGCGAGCTGTTGTGCATTCCCCAGCTCAACACTCAGGGGGTCACCCAGAATGTGCTTCACTCTAACTCACTCATCCCACCTGGGAATCACTCACTCACTCACTCACTCAGTCCCATGTCCCAAAGGACGTAGGGGGGACATGAGAGAAGACGCAACGGAGATCTTTTTCCATGCTTCACGATCCTGTGTGGCTAGTAGGAGGCGTTGCAGGGGTTGGGCAGTCCAGTCTTTGATGTTGTCAACCCATGATTTCTTTTGGCGGCCTCTTCTTCTTTTGCCCTCGACTGTTCCTTGCAAGATGGTTTTTGCTAAGGTGTTGTGTCTTGTGGTGTGACCAAACCACATCAGCTTTCTCCTCTTTATGGTGGAGAGCAAAGGCTCTTGGGGGCCCACACGCTTTTTGATTTCCTCTTTCACATAGTTATTGGTCTTGTGTTCTTTGTATGATATTTTGAGGAGTCTTCTGTGGCACTTGTTCTCGAATGCTTGGATTCTTCTCTCTAACTCTGCTGTCAGAGTCCATGATTCACAGCCATATAGGAGGATAGATATTACGAGGGATTTGTAGAGGTGGTATTTGGTGCAGAAGCTGATGTTGTTGCTTCTGATGATCCTCTGGAGTCTGACTAGAGCAGATGTTGCTGTTGCAATGCGAGCTTTCACCTCATTGTTTGATGTGCCATCTTTTGTTAGGATGGAGCCTAAGTATTTGAATTGGCTCACCTCTTCCAATATTTCTCCATTCATCTTTATTTCCGTGCTGTCATTACTCGCGCTGTTGACCATGATCTTCGATTTCTCTGTACTGACCTCCATGCCGTATGCGCTCGCTCGGTCTGTTAGACTGTCTGTGAGGATTTGCAGTTCTTGTTTGCTGCTGCCCATGAGGTCAATGTCATCTGCAAATCTGAGGTTGCAAAGGGGTCTTCCACCAATGGAGATGGAAGTGTGGTGGTTTTGCAGTGTCTCTGTCATGATGTTTTCGAGGAAGAGGTTGAAGAGTACAGGTGAGAGAAGGCAGCCCTGGCGGACTCCAACCGTGGTCTTGAAGAACTCGCCCACGTGGTTGTTCATGAAAACTGCACTTCTTGCATTCTCGTACAGAGCCTTGATGACTTCAATTAGGCAGTTGTCAATGTTGAAGTGCCTGAGTACTTGCCAGAGGCCGTCATGCCATACCCTGTCAAAGGCCTTTTTGAAGTCTATAAAATTGTGGTACAAGTCTTTTTGGTGTTGGAGATGCTTCTCTATCAGAATTCTCAGGTTGAAAATTTGTTCCATTGTGCTGCGTTTTGGTCTAAAGCCCGCTTGTTCTTCTGCCAGGAGTTTTTCTGCTTGGTTTTTCAGTCTGTTGAGGACTATCTGCAGCATGATCTTGCTAGGATGGCTTATGAGACTGATGGTTCTGTAGTTCTGGCATTGCTTGAGGTTTCCTTTCTTTGGCAGGGGTATTACAAGAGACTGTGTCCATTCTTTTGGCCATTCTTTGGGGTCGTGGATCTTCTGACAAAGGTCTGTGAATCGCCTTGCTGTTTCATTCCCTCCATTTTTTATGAGTTCAGCTGGGATGTTATCGATTCCAGGGGACTTCCCCTTCTTCAATTGCTTAATAGCTGTGTCTACTTCACACCTTAGTATTGGTGGGTCTTTATCTTGGTGTTCAGGGGGTTTGTTGGAAACTATGTTGGTATCTGGGCGTAGTGGGTAGTTATACAATCCCTCACAGTATTCTGTCCAGCGTTGGAGGATGGCATTGTTTTCCGTTAAAAGATTTCCTTCTTTGGAAATCACTGTGAGATTGAAATTGCACACTCAATGAGAAGTCTGTGTGTATGACTGTTTTTAAGCACCCCGCCATATAGGCAGCCATACTCTAACTTCAGAGGATGTGTGTGGGGGGAAGGGAAGTCAGTGCGAGTGTATGTGCTGCCTGGATCTTCACACAAAAAATAACTGTGTGCTATGTCGCATGGGAGGGTGTGTGTGTGACTGCAGGGGTTATTCAAAACAAAGTTAATATTCCTATGAAAAAATCATCTTGCTTTCTGGGTTTTTTTTTTATATTATTAAGTGAATCTATTCAAAGATTCATTAATACTAACCTAAAAATTACAAACAGATATCACTCTCAGGCAGTGTGGTATGTCAAGATTACATGTGTAGTATTTGGACATAACACATGAAGAGTTATCTAATTCTTTGTTCCAGTTGGTCAGGCCATATAAAAAGTTATCAATTACTGATTATGCTGTGATAAGATTTTGAAAAACATGCAAGACTAGTGTCTGGACGACATGTTTGCTTTAAATTCTTATCTCATCTTTAGGATGCAGGTTTTGTTTCATATTAATTAAAAGGACATATACAGTACATTCTTAGAGGATCTAGTAAGATGAATATCATGGTACTTACATTGTACTTTACATCTACAAATGGTGAGGTCGAAGAAAAACAAGAGAGAAAATTCATTTTCATGGTATAGATGAGTACATGGGAAGAGAGATGATGAAGTGCACAAAGAAAAATACAAGAAAACAAATAATGAGATTTGGAAAAAGGTCAGCGCTCCCTTGTGATTAAAAGCTGATGAGATGACTAGATGCTGACGACAATACCCACAAACACTTACATGTGAAGCTGCAGAGGATTTACTGTTGTTGGAGTAGTGTGCAGATCCTCCATTGCGATGCGCATGCAGCAGTTGCATCAACAAAGGAGCCTGGGCTTCCCCATCCCCTGGTCTGTTTCTCAAGTTCAACTCCTTGGCTAAAGCATCCCGGCTTTCTGGCTCCTCTGTCTGCAACAGCCCTGCTGTGACAGCTTTCAAATACATCAGTCCTTCACTGTCACTGCAGTTGTAGAGAACCACTCTCATGTTCTCAAACTGCTCTCACTTTTAGGAAGTTTGTTCTATAAATAGCATTTGTTGTGTATGAATTACTACTAAAAGAACAACAACCAACTTCTCTTTTCTCTTTTTATATTACATTATATGTAACATTTTTTATCCGAAATCATCACCAATTAAACAGCACAAACGATTTTTTTAAGCAAGAAGAGAAAAACAAACAAGCAAACAAAACAAACCAAAAAAAGACAACATCGAGAAAGAGCAACATTATCATCATCACTAGCAGTAAGAAGATCAATTGCAAGTATAATGGAAGTAATAGCAGAAGACTGCATTAGCATGAATTTTCAAAACATATTTATATGCTGACCATCAGCAACATCATCATCATCACCAGTAGTGCACAAGAAGAGAGACAGCAAGAACTTAGTTCTAGGCTTGTTTTGTATGTTACAGATCTCCTGTGGTATTGTAGTTGTACAGGTTGGAGCAGTGCTCTAGTATTTCTAGTTGTTCTGTTCTATCTTTTGCTTCATTTTTAACCAATGATCTATTCCTCCTCTTCAGATGGGATTGTATTGCTTTAACTCTTATTACGCAAGACCGCCCCCCCTAATGCTCAGTTATAAATGTCCCGTCAACGCCTGCTAAACACATGCTTGCTATGGGCACCGCCACTGCTGTTTACATGGACAAGACTTGCAAGTTACTGTCTTTGCATTAACAAGAGGTCAACATGTTGTCTGCACTTTACAGTGTCCAAATCAGTAAAGATGTAAGCAAATTATGAATTTTGCGACATAAATCTTGTTATAGGCACTGGTTAGCATGCCTGCTGAGAGAGAATTTAAGATGCCTATAGAACAAATTTAATTAATTCTGAAGAAGAATATATCAAAAACACTAGAGACAAACATACCAGACAGTTTCCGGGTCAAAAACAGCTGCAGTAAATTCCAGGTGGAAGAATTCCAAGAACTCCCGCACTAAACTGGTCACCAGTCGTCCTGCACACATAGAAAACACAACATGTCTTGTAGACTTTTTTTTAATGAATTAACTATACCTTGGTGTACTGGAATATATTATATAGTGGCATGTAATAGCCTACTCATGCATAAGGTTGAACAGGTTTTTAACATGAGCGCAAGATGTTCCGTGTGCGTTTCCACACTGGAACCCAGTCTATAGTTTCATCCAAAGGACTTTTGGCGAATGGAGTTGATACTGATGGTAACTCCAGGGGAAAACTCCCCTTCGTACAGGTGTCTCTGTGGTGGCTCAAACCGCAGCTATCAGGTCACAAGCTCAATGCTCTAACCCAAACTACACTATCCCACACCCCAAAAAGGGGATTTTGAAACAAATTAATCCTTTCAGCCAAACCATACTTACCATATCTGACTTATACAGAAGTTGATAATTAGAGGAGGAACAGTAACTTGTTGAGTCCCCTTAGCAAATGTGGAAGTGTTTGCTGCCAGCAAAAAAATCTCCAAGTCTCCCAACAGAGGATGAGATTCTGTTGTCCTTTATGTGGAAATCTGTAAACTTTACTTCCTTCTTCTACTTATTAAAATTTTTTTAAAGCACACAAGAATCTGAACCAGGACAGCATGGGATATGAGTCATCCAAGAAGACAAAGGGGGCAGGATAGCTAAGTGGTCAGAGTGCTCGCTTTCCCCCAACCAAGTTAAGCAGTGTCGAGCGTGGTTACTAGTTGGATGGGTGACTTTGCACACCTTGGCTTCAGTACAGCCCCCCAGTTTACCCAGCTGTAAATGGGTACCTGCCCTCTTTAGAGTCAGGGAAGGTAAAGCAGCAAGGGAGAGGAGATGGGCGCCGCCCTCAATATGCTGGCCCCTGGAGAAGTTGTCTCTGATGCCTCACTCTCCTACAACCGCCTAGGTTACGGGATACCTTTACCTTTATATATATATATATATACTCTCTGTGCAAGGCGGTACTGAGATGGCTTCCTGTGCTTTATGGTCTAGATAGTACCTGTCTTCATTCTGTGTGTCTTCAGTAAGGCCAGCAGGTGTTAGACTGGTCTTTAAGACTTGGTATGGAGAGATACCCACCTGGTGTACGGAAGCACTGAGACCACCTTCTGGACTGTGAACCATCCAGATAGTACCAGGCACAGCAGACATTTCCTCTCCCTCAGCTTCCCACAGATCCCCGAGCTATGCAAGTACCAGAATGTAAAGGTCCTGGTAGGATAGTCTGGAGTCTGAGACTTCACCAGGAGCTCAGGCAAATATTTGAACAGAACCAATTGGTCCCTGAAGAATGCAACATCTCCTGGGGGACACTTAGGGCTTGAAACCCACTCCTTGCTCCAGTCGCATGGGCACAGTGGAATTTATCCGTCTTGAATGCTGATCACTTCTTCAAAGATTGCCTCTGCCACGAGCTCAAAAGGGAGGCTTTCTGGGAGATGTATGCAAGAACTAAACGCACGTTCTGATGGGGTGTGTGCCAAATCCAGCTTCTTGGTTGGTTAAACCCTGGAACAACCTCTCAGGGAAAGAAATCTGTCCAAATGATCCGTGATGGGCTGTGCGCAGCTGATGCCCTACTCTGCATGGAACACCTTTTCTGATCATACACAGTTGCAATTCCCCACCTCCCAGAAGCTGTGTGAGTATTGTATAGGAGGGGGTGGGGGGTTGGAGGAGTGTAAAAGTGTGGGAAACCCACAATGGTGTAGCCTAAAATCAACATGATATTTGAATGAGAAAAGAAAGTGGATGAAAATGATATAAAACAGACATCCAATCAAGATATATATATATATTAAGTCAAATATCAATGAAAACGATTTACCATTTTCCGCTGATAAGAAACTGTTCAATTCTTTGTTGAGAAAGGGCGTTCTATTCTGCAATCAAAGATACAATAAAATTAATAGCAAATATAACAAATACCATTACAACTTAATGCATACAACAACAAAGGAACAAACAGATACAGTTATATCAACACTTTCTACACAAAGACTAGTGATCCCTGTTTCATGTTTTAAAGATGCTTTTAATAAAGTTTTATGTAGGCTCAAGTACACTCTCTGTTTTGCTGAAGAGCATTTTGCTCAAGTTTATGATAACAGAGTGAGCTAACACCACTTGAATTTCTTCCTGCCTCATACCAAAAACATATTAATCTTACAAGAGAAATGACACATTTGAAAAAGCCCATAACTGACTATTTCTTTCTCTAAAATATCAATGCCAAATGCCAGCAGCGTGACCAAATGTGCACTAAATTTGCTGAACTTGAAAAAAAAGACTCTGAAAACATGTCATAATCATACAGAAAATAAAAGACTGATGAAGGGCTTTGCATGATAGAAGGCAGCTGAACAGTAAGTTGACCTAGTTCCTGTACAAAGCAGACATACAGACCACATAATTGAGTGCTGTTTGTAGAATGACAATTGAGTTGAACTGTATAATTGTAACAGTTGTTGCAGAGAAACTACTTTCGTTTCTTTGCTGCAACTGTGCATAGATTGAATTTTTTTAGGAAGTATACACACATTTTCAAACTTTTCTCAGCAGATTGTATATATTAATAAGCATCCATTAAATTAGGTAGCGGCAGCACCGCGCAATTCTGCTACGCACCCTAAGAAAATGCGATTCACTTACTGTCTTCAAACGCTTCTAACTCGAGTTCTACTGCATCATTATGATTTTCATGCATATGAGAATAAAGAGAATTGATTGCTCTTTCATTACGTTGTTTTGTTTTTATTGTATGATTGGAGGTATGAGTATAGCGTGAAGCCGAAAATCGTGAAAAAGGCGAAAAATTGAGAAAATCGGCACTTTTCCGCGAGCTGCGAAATTGCACAAGTTGAAAAAAATCGCAACCGTCCGTGGCCGAGTGCACCAAACCCTTATTAATTATAACGAATAGAAAGATGAAAGCCCAAGCTTTATTTTTATGGGGTGCATATTTATAGTGTTAAAAATTACATCACCGAAAAATACAAGTTAAAACTTCACAAAATATTTCGTCATCCTCTCTCACCTCGAACCCCGCCGTATAGGGTATCAAACGAAAGCTTAGCCAATCAACTACAAGAATACAACCACCTTTAGGCAAAAGAACCATTCGGCCGAAGGTGGCGAGACTTTTACAACGCCTCTGATTGGCCAATTCTACACAGGGCATGGTTTCAGGCGATGTCGAAACCAGTGCGGTGAATTTGACGAAACTGCGGCCAGTACTCGCTAAGTAACCCATTATAGACTTTAACAGTTCATTAATAAGTCATTTCTACATCATATCCAATTAGTTCGATGCTTATTTTATGATTATTTTGTTTTTATTTTGATTCGAAGTGTGCAAATGTTTCGCCGAGTCACGGTAGCAGGCCGAATTGAACAGCGTGTCGAGGACTCGATCGCTTTTATCAAAATTAAGTTTTTTCTTGTAAGTCTGCAGTTCAAAATGCACTGCAATCGATAGAATAATGCCTATAGCATATATATAATTTTTTTAAGCAAGTCTGATCTCATTTAGTATTTTTAATTAATTTTTTTCTGTACCTGATCTACTACCGGAAGTGACTAAACGAAGCGTAATTCGGAAAAATCGTCTGCTGCGGACTCAGTCGATCCCATCGGAATTGTGTGTGTGTGTGTGCGCGCGCGTGCGAGCATGTGTGTATGTGTGTGCACGCGCGCGCGTGCGAGCATGTGTGTGTGTGTTTAATTTAAGGCATAAAATTTTAATTTTTAACACTTGGACCAGTGTTAAGACAGTACTGACAACTGACTGTTTAGACTGATGCATGTGTGTGTGTGTGTGTGTGTGTGTGTGTGTGTGTGTGTGTGTGTGTGTGTGTGTGTGTGTGTGTGTTTGATTTAAGACATACAATTTTAATTTTTTAACACTTGGACTTAAGTGTTAATAAGGCACTCAGTACTGACTGCTCACTGTTCAGACTGAGGTGTGTGTGTGTGTGTGTGTGTGTGTGTGTGTGTGTGTGTGTGTGTGTGTGTGTGTGTGTGTGTGTTTAAGACATAAAATTTTAATTTTTTACACTTGGACTTGAGTGTTTATAAGACAGTACTGACTACTCTTCAGACTAATGCATGTGTGTGTGTGTGTGTGTGTGTGTGTGTGTGTGTGTGTGTGTGTGTGTGTGTGTGTGTGTGTGTGTAAGACATAAAATTAGATTTTTTAATTTAACACTTGGACTTGGGTGTTATTGCTAATAGGCCTAAGACAATCAGTACTGACTGCTCACTGTTCAGACTAATGCATCATTGATTGCACTGTGTTTGTAACTTTTCATAAAATGTGGGTGGCTTTGAAATAGTTGCATTTTAATGCACATAAAAATGACAGTAAATTTGAATAGTAAAAAACCGCCCCCAAACAGTCATAAAAAGATATGCAACAGACTTAGTAATCAGCAGGATACTGGTCTACACACACACACACACACACACACACACACACACACACACACACACACACACACACACACACACACACACTCTTATTCAGTTCACATACTCACACTGTATTTATATATAAATTATATGCATATTAATTTAACATTTCAGAGGATGATACCTATACTGATCTGGAAAAAAAGCATTCTTTGCCCAAGGGAAAAAAAACCAGACTAATTTTTAGTCACAAGATTATGTTACAGATGCAACTTCTGAAACAATTGGGTGGGAAGACATGCGCTGAAACTGAAACATTTTTGCATACATTCTGTGGTGGAGTCCCAGAGCACAAAATTAAAGACTTTTGCCTTTTGTTTTGTTGTTTTTTTGTCCCCAATAGCTATTTTTGTTGTTGCTTTTTCTTCACCTGGGGGTCATGCGGAATTTTCTTTGTTCGCTTTCTTGTTTTGTTTCTGTTTTCTGTTGTTGCTTGTTCCCCATCTGGGAATCACAGTGAGATTGAGAATCAAGTACACACTGGATGAGAAAAGTTTGTGTCTATGACTGTTTTTAAGTGCTTCGCCGCATAGGCAGCCATTCTTCTGAGGGGGTTTTGCTTTAATGTTTTTTCCCTTGGTTTTGCTTTTTGTTTTGTTGTTTTTTCCCCCAATAGTTCAAAGCACACACACACACACACACACACACACACACACACACACACACACACACACACACACACACACACACATATGGATGCATGCGCCCATATGCACATGTATGCACCTACAATATCATGAATATGTATGTAAAATAATGCCAAAAACTAGTGTCATTTTGCTGGAAAATGAATTCCAACAAAGCCTTTTTATCACAAAGCAACTTTGATTTCATGTGGTCCAGAACTGTTGCAGGGTCATGTCGGGTCACATCATTTTCATTATAAATTATGGTTACATAACACCTTTTAACAATTTTTTTTCTTGTCCTTGAGAATATTTTTAATCAAATAATGTCAACCTTTAAAGCACAACATAAGCAATATTCTGTCCAAATTTGAAGTAATTTGGTTTATTTATTCAGAAGTTATGACTTTTTTGTAATTTTTAAAAAATGTGAGGTCCGCACTGGTCATTTTGGCCTTTTCTCCAACTTTGAAGCAAAATAATTGCTAAAGGGATGAACTGACCACTCCTAAAAAAATTAGGCTAAATCTGTATGTATATAGAAATAGATACATACGATTTCAAGAGAATTGATTGAAAAATCTTGAAACTGATGGACTCCAAACATGGTACTTTGTGAAATTTCGCACATTTCGAAAATGGGTTTTTTGCATTTTTGATGCTCCATAACTTTTTTTCTATCAACCAGATTCTTTTCATTTTTGGTTTTCATGTTCTCTGTGGTAAATAAAAGAACTGCTTGAATGTTTTCAGAGTGTGCCTTATTATTTGCAAGAAATGTGATCATTCAAAGTTGGCCAATTATTTGTTTTCCGTGCACTTCACAGTAGCGTCAAAATTCAAAAGGCCATATCTCAAAAACTATTTAAGATATCAGGCTGATTTTTTTTTTGGTTATGTTTCTTTTGATAATATCTTCACTTCTAAAGCAAATAAAAGGCCTTAATTCCATTAAAAATTTTTTGCTGCCGCTACCTAATTAAATCATTTTAGATAAGAACCTATGTTTTTGCCAATAAGAAAAATGTACAGAGCAACATTTTTAAAAAGTGTTAGTCACCACATCCTTAATAAGCTGGTCATGATCAATTGTATCAATATCCTCTACTAAACAGTGACTATATATAACTGAGAAAATATAGTACAGGTAGATGAGTGAAGGCAAGCAATTCATGAGGTACAGATTTTAGAGTGCACCCCTCACTGTACAAATGTCTCTGCATGACACAGACTCCCAATACAATATTTTTATCCTCTGGACATGTTTTGAAACTAACCCCCTTAACTTACTAGACTCCTGACATTCCCTTTTTTTCCCTTGATCATAAAAAAATTGGACCCTGAACTTACCTGCACCTGCTCTTGCTCCTCTAGGGCCAGAAATACACTGGCACGTAGCTGGGCCTGAAAATAGAATAAAGCCAGAATAGGTTTTAATCAATCACAGCTGAGAAAATGAATAGTTGCTCAGATTTGATATTGCTAGCAAATTCCTTTAAAAATAAAAGTCACTTTCATTAGTGATTACCTACCAACTCAAAATCTTTTTTGCCATCTGAGTGAAAATGGGAAATAACCACGAAAAACATAATTTACATATGCATAACATGCGTTAGTTTTCATCTTTACCACAGAGACCTTAAAAGAAGTGTCTTTAGATTTTTTTTTAAGTACAGCATGTTCCATTACTAACCTACCAAGCAATCAAGCAAAATTGCTGATGAAGGGAAATGACAAAAGTAAAGAAAAAGACTTTGCCTTTTGTGCATGTATTAGTTTTCATCTTCACCACAGAGACCTTAAAAGGAGTGTCTTTAGATTTTTGTAAGTACAGCATGTTCCATGACTAACCTACCAAGCAATCAAGCAAGATGGCTGATGAACATGACCACAACATTCTGCTGGAGACAGTGATCATGTGTATCATACCAAAACTATACTTTGTCTAATGTCTAGTCACTGGTCCCCCACCTTCATTATGGCTTAAGCCCATAGGGTCAGTTATACACTGGTGAAGAAACATCTCTACAATGGTTTACATACATCCTTAACTAAAGGCTAGCATGAAGTGTAGTGCTGGATGCCCTGAAGGACAGTGTCCTGCAGCCAGTTCACCATGCACATGATACAGGATATGGTGCACATACGATTGAGATTCTGCGAAAACAGCATTGACACTGCAAAACTTGTATGATAAAGGAGTCTGCCTGTTCTAGAACAGATGAGATGTGATGGTGACAAGCCTCGACTTTCATGGGCATTCAAGAAGGTGTACTTCTTCAAGTACCATAACAACAGCCTGAGTGAAAACAGTGACATTAGTCATGATTAATGATAATCAACACCTGCAAACAACTCTCCCAGAACCATTCCACACAAAAAGGAACCAGACATTCACACTCTGCAACCTACCACCTCCAAAACTGCAGGACTCTGTAGCAGACACTGGAACAGCCTTCCTGCTGGAACTGCTCTCAGCCCCAACCTGGAAGACTTCAAATCCTAAGTCTGACCCCTCCCCCCTTCTTCAAACTCTACCTCAAGCAACCCCCCCTCCCCCCCCCCTTCCTTATATACTGTTATAGTCTACATTATCTTCACTGTGTTCAAGGCGGTAGAAAAGGAACAGAAGAACTCAAGAAGACCAAGGGTGTAAAGAATTCCGACCCTGTATTAAAATCTGCTCAGAACTTTATCAATATCTGAATATGGTATAGATATTCGGCCGAAACAGACTGTTACTTGATCTGCTGATGCAGGGCATCTTAGTTGCACAGACTGAATGAATGAAACATGGGAAAATAAAACTTAGCCTAATACTCTCCGTATTCTTATACATGTGTAACGAGAATTGGAGAACGATGATCAGTGTAACAGTACACACAGTAATGTTTTGCCAACTAAATCTGACCATCTGACAAAACAAGTGTGCACATGTATTCTCTGATTGTGGCTCTTTTCAACCTGCTCTGTGTGAGCACTGGTTTGTAAGCAAAGTAAACTAGCCTACACTAAGAAGATATCAACTGTACACAAAAGGTAAGCCGACAAGCCTACTAGCCTATCGGCAACGGCAAACGTTCGAGCAAAAGCAAGGATACTCTTTCAGTTAAATGTTTAGGGGTACTCAGCAGTTCCAAATCAATAAATCAGCATTAAATCTCTAATGATCAATGACACAGAAACTCACACGAAGTTTTCCAAGAGTTCCATTTGCTTCAAGAGTTTGGGCTACTAAATCCCGAAGCTCTGTATCTTCGTCTGCAGACATGTTGAACGACCCCAAAACAATGTCGTTCGCGCATGCGCAAAAATAAAGACAGAATTAAAATCTTTCGGACAATATTTCTTATATATTGAGCATACATTGTGATATGTTTACTTAAAATATGGGTAAGATATGACTTGTATTTAAAAAACACACCAAAAATCACACTATATAAAGTTTGAGATGTTTGTCGTGGGAATCCATGGAAATGACCAATCAAATTAGGGGTTCAAAAAGCCCACCCAATCAAAAAAAATGTATTCGCTATCGTGACGTTGAAGCGGCACGCTTGATTTCTAGGCTAGCCTAGACCATTATCCACTCAGACGAGGGCCAGACGGAAGCAGATATTTTACCCGAATCACATTCGCAGGTAGGCCCTAAGACAGAGATTTGAATGCAAGGCCAGATGCTTTGTCAGTAAGAACGAATATTTTCTGTTGATCAATCTTGATAGGCCTAATTCAAAATTCCATTGAACTATGTAAACTGAAAATACATCAATAGCACTAGCCTGCTAGTTTCGACAGGTTAGGCCTAGCCTAGAGATGGAAGACTTTCTGCACTTGTTGAGCTGAGGCCCCATCTCACTAAACAGAAATGACATTGGACTAACAATTATTTCCTAAACATTACAACTTAGAATACAATAAAGTTAAAGAATGTAAACTAGTTTAATTGGTACTAAGTAGCCTTGTCTTGAGTTTGGCAGATTAGGTTTGCTTATTTCAGAGCATACGTTTTTATTCAAATTTGAACCACTGTCTGTCGCCCCTGCATGTTTTAGAGCATACGTTTTTATTCAAGTTTGAACCACTGTCGCCTCTTCTGACCTTCCCATCTATTTTGACCACCTACTGATCTAAGATAAAATTCTCACAATTACATCCATGCCACTTTCTGCTCTAGCCACGCATGCAAGTGATGTGGTGGTGAATTTAATTACAATAACCAAGGTTACGAAATTATGGTGCAGTGGTTAAGGCAATGGGCTACTACAAGTACAAGCTGGAACTAGTGCCTTTTTGTGGCAGGGCAAGGGTTTGAATAGAATTTTTTGGACTCCCTTTGGATCCTACCCCCAATCATGGAGTTACCTGTGGGCTCATTTTTATTTTTTAGGAAGGCTGGGTCCACACAGCTGTTTTGTCTACACTGCAGTGGGTTACCACCCCAGGTAGGGTTCTCATTCAGTGTGACTTCATGACTATGCTATGATTGTCATCAGTAAGAAGCTTAAGTTAGTATTACTACTAGTAGTGTCCTGCTCAGGAGAGGCACTATACCTACTAAAGAGACCCAGCAGCAATGCAGGGCCCTTCTGTCTGGTGGCCCCACAGTGGCCAAACATCATTAGGCTCTCTGAACCCAAGGATGTATGATTGTATCATAATGAATCTTGGCATTGCTACAATGGAAATGAATGGCATAGGAACAACACTGAGCAGGAACAGTACAGAAGATGAGGCAACAAAACAAAACAAAAAAAAAGCCTGTTATTATTACAATATTCTGTTTTCATTCCAGATTTTGTGATACCAATCTACAGTCACTTGCAAGATGCCTCTTCAGGACATTGGTGACCGCATCAAGAACTACAAAAATAAAGGCAGAGATGCAGAGGTAAATAAAATATAACGATCAATACGTTTCCCACTTATTGTACGGGGTAACCAATTTAACAGGTAAATTAATCAAGAAAAGGACCCATGTCCTCGGGGGTTTTTTGTTGTTTTTTGTGATCATGTTCTGTTTCTCACTTTCTGGTATGTGTGTGTGTTTCAGCAACTGGCTTCTTATTCTTGTTTGTTCAGTAGAGAATGCAAGAAGATGTGACAGAGACAAATATTGTGAAGAATTGCCTTGTGGGAAAAGAAGGAACCATTAACACAAACATGAAATCATATACTGTGTGATTGTGAGAAAGTAAGTCACTGAGAATTAATTTTTCATTAATAAAGATGCTTTAAATGGTGCATTTTGTTTAAGTTTGATATGACATGTTGTAGAGGCCCTCATAGGATTAGTCTGGCAAGAATAACATCTTTGATATTTATCACCACAGGAAATGCGAAGGAGGAGGAATGAAACTTCTGTAGAACTGAGAAAGGCCAAGAAGGAAGAAAATCTGCTGAAGCGGAGGAATGTTGTGCTGTCTGATGATGATGATTTGGCAACCACTGTTCTTCAGGATTCCTGTAAGGTGAGTGAGTTTATGGTAGGGTTGTCTTGTGTTATCATTCCTCAGGAATCACATTCTGTTTTGTGCTATTCATACATTTTTTTATGCTAACTTCCAATTTCCTCTTCACCTCAAGTCAGTGTGTATAGCTCTTCTCCCTGTTTGCCTCTTCCCTTGTCACTTATTCTCTTGATATTCCTCTGTTTTTGGGAGTTAATCTACCTTCCTTCCTGTGTCTCCCCCTCTCCCATAACCAAGCATTCGCACACACACGCAAGCATTCGCACTCACACGCAAGCATTCGCACTCACACACTCGCATGGCAAAAGTAGTTCTGGAGTATTCCAGACGAGCTTGAGTGGACAAGGTCTTCAGGATATGTGATCTCGATGTCTGGATTGCTGTTAAAAAAAAAAAAGGAAGGAAGGTAGAAAAAGATCAGACTGAATATCAGATTTAACGTACATCAACTCACCAGAATTTCATTTGTCAGGATATTGCACATGATGCACTTCAAACGTGTTCTGATCTGCAATTTGTTCCTTGGAAGTCCCAAACATGTTCTTCATTGACTGTCTCAAGTAATAGTATGGACGCCGGTGTCTGTTAGTCTGCTGTTGGTGCCAACAAGACCGGGACAGGCATGCATGCACGCACATTCCATTTCTCTCTCTGTCAAACACATGAACACCAAGAAGTTTTCTGATTGGCTTTATTTTTAAGAAAAAATTAATGGATGTCATTACTGACCAGCCGCTGCTGTAGTCTAGTGGTTAGGGCGTTGGACTCGTAATCTAAAGGTTGCGGGTTCGATCCCAGCTTTCGGCCATGGCGTTGTGCCCTTGGAAAAGGAACTTTACAGCTATTTTCTCACCCCACCCAGGTGTAAAAGGGGTACCAACCTTGTGTTGGGGTTAACCCTGTGATAGACGGGTGTCCTATCCAGGGGGGGGTCTATGACTGTCGCTTAACACCACAGAAACCAGGATAAGCACCGGCCTGATGAGCCATAGGCTCGGGACAGACTTTGACTTTAACATTACTGACCAGACTGTGCTCAATGATAGTAAGCTTTCATAGACCAAAAGCCAGATGCAGGATGCATTTTCTGTTAAACCTACTTAATTTTTGTATTTGTCTTAGTTCTGAGTGTTAACTTTTGTCAACTGGCATGAACCCTATTTTTTTTAAAAAGTGTGTGTTTTTTTTAAACAGAATGCCATTCTGCAAGAGATAATTGCTGGGATCCAGAGTGAGGACCCAAAGAGGCAGTTGGAGGCCACCCAGATATGTCGCAAGATGCTGTCAAGGGAGCGGAACCCACCCATCACAGATGTGATAACTGCTGGGCTGGTGCCTAGACTGGTGGATTTTCTGCAGAATACTCAAAGGTACTTTAAGGAGTCTGCACATGCCACCAAGTGGCATTTCTTTTTAGGACACAGTTGTCCATGTTGTTGGTTCTTACAGGGTTCGCGCTAGGATTTTTTAAAACCGGTACTGCGAGTTGCCATTTCAGAGATATCTTAACCAACTCCCCCAAAATCGGTCCCAAGAAAATAAAATCCGGTACATACTGTGAACAAAACGAAACTATTCAGTGAGGGGGTGGGGGAGGGGGGATTGTTCGGCAGCAAATCTAAATCTAAATTGAACGCAAATCTCTCAGACTTTGACTGCCGTGCACTCGCTTCTTGGGCACGAAGCCACGCAGGAAATAGGATTTTTTTTCTAGCGCCTGTGCCACTGTCCGTGTCAGTCTGTTGTTTTGCATGGCATCATTCGTGAGACTTATATTCTTCTTTCTTGTTTCTATGCTTAGCGCTCATCTAGATCTTTCGTTCAATTTAGATTTTGTTTTCGACTCTTCTCTCTCAAAGCAACGCGCAAATTCATTGTCAAAGACCCTCCGTTTTTCGCTTTTCGTAAGAGCAGGCCATCCTGTGCCGGTGGGAACAGATGACATTTACAAAACTGCGTACACATGGGGACTGAATGTAAAAAAGCACAGGAGTGCTTATTCCATTATCCTCGATATAAAAGATTAAACGAATAAAGATTAAAGATTGCGAATGGAAGTTAGTCATGCCGAGAAGAGCGCGAAGCTCTATTCTTTCACAGTAAAGCTTGCTGTTTTGCGTGCTAGGCTAATTATGCTGGCGCCAAAGATGTTCGTCGGAAGGGGTGGTGGTAGGAAGGGGTAGGTGCGTAAGCACAGTACAGGCGCATGACACTCAGAAAATGTCACTTCAGACTTTTTTTTTTAGACGGAAATCTAATCGGTCACAGGCAAACAGAATCGGTACGCGGTACCGGCTGCTTCGAAAAATTTCGGTATTCCCTGTTTACAATCTGTAAAATACCGACAATTACCGGTTATCGCGAACCCTGTTCTTAGTCCAAGTATCAAGGTGAAATTTGATATATGAATGCAGAATGGTTGTTTTTTAAACATTATCTAGATATTTTTCATCAACTGTTTTGTAAGAAGTACAAAACTTATTACTTACAGCATTCTCATATTTATCACTTTTCTCTTTCAGTTCAGAGCTGCAGTTTGAGGCTGCATGGGCCTTGACCAACATCGCTTCTGGTACCAGTGAACAGACAAGAATAGTGGCAAATGCTGGTGCTGTACCACACTTTATACGGCTGTTGAATTCTGAGGATCAGTCTGTCAGTGAACAAGCTGTGTGGGCACTCGGAAACATTGCAGGTATGACAGATTCAAATATTTTCGGGGGTGGATTCCCTGGTTAAAGCAGACCAGCCAACCTGTACAATTTTTTGTTGTTTTTTGGGGGGGTTACCCCAAATACAAATTTACTTATAAAAATACAATTTTGACGACCACAAGAAAGTTTTTCTCATGGGCAGCACCTCTCCTCTTTCTCTCTCTCACACACACGTACATCTCTCTCACACACACACACTCACTCTCTAACGTATGCACTCTCTCTCTCACCGAGTCTTTCTTCCTCTCCCTCTCTCATACACACATGGGATGTAACTCTTCCATGCTGATAACTTCCTTTGCTTTAGCCCGCGATCACAAGTCATCACTAGATAGCAAGTAATTTTCTGTTTTGAAAGAAGGGAGCCACATGCAAAGTTCCAACCATGACTGTTTCAAGAAAAGGGGGGACCAGCAGCTGGGGTGAAGAGGGACAGCAGGAAGGGGGAAAGTGGGTACGGGTGTGTGCGGTCAGAGCTGTTGTCACCTTGTCAGTGAAGCAATATGCCGACCAGCCAACCTCTCCTCTTTCTCTCTCTCACACACACATACATCTCTCTCTCAGCACGCACTCTCACTCTCTAATATATGCACTCTCTCGGTCTTTCTCCCTCTCCCTCATACACACATGGATCGGTGGTCTAGAGGTAACGCACCTGTCTAGAAAGCGAAAAGTCCGGGTCAAAGTGTGCTGTGGTTCAAATCCCATTTGGGCCCCAAACTTTTCCCCCATCCATTAGACCATGAGTGGTGGTCTGGATGCTAGTCACTCGGATGAGACGATAAACCAAGGTCCCGTGCGTTTATTATTAGCATACGTAAAAGAAGCCATGGTAACAAGAGGGTTGTCCTTGGCAAAATTTAGAAAAAAGCCACTCTGATAGGGAAACAGTTGCAGACAGGAAAAAAAAAGGTGGCGCTGCACGGCGCACTCTCCTCAGGGAGAGCAGCCAGAATTTCATGCAGAGAAATCTGCTATGACATAAAGTGGTATGATAATAATAGTGTACATGAATCCAGATTTTAAAGTTAGAAATAGTTCCTGTTTGGGAGAAAATACTGCTGAAGTTACTGTTCTGTGTACACACATTGCTGCACCCACCTTATATATTCCCTCTTGGAAGTATTCAGTTTCTCAAGGAATGGCAGAATTTAAGTGTACAAAAGACTTGTCTGTTCAAATCCGATAAAATGATGGGTGTTATGTTGTTGTTTTTTTCTAAAGATATGATTTGAAAAAAGTTCGGATTCCAAAATGATGTTCTTTCTTTCAGGTGATGGCCCTGACCTGCGTGATTTTGTGACCAAGAGTGGCATTCTTGAACCTTTGTTGCTCCTTGCCACATCAGGTGTTAATGTAAGTTCTGTGGCTTTGAATTCTTCTGTTGGCTTCTGAATTTTGATATTGTGTGTAGCGGCATCTCCATGCAAATGCAACCATTAAAGTTTAACCTTTTCCTTGGCACCAAAAAGTCCAAAAGCGCCAGGGCCCAATCTTTGGTAAAACAGATAAAAATGCCCAGCAAAATGACTGGCACTTCAGAGCATTCATACAATCAAAATTCCCGCCAATCTCGCTTTAAATCTTGTGTAAATAGATGCAACAAGACTGCCCCCTAAGTGTGTATTTGTGACGCTCCACCACATAATGAGACGGAGTGCACATTAGGTCAATTTTTAGTTAGTGACATGTTATTAATGTGCAATAAAGTGGCTTTCAAATACAAAAAACAGATTGAAAATCTGACAATTCTGTGCAACATTATTACAAATTGAAATGATAGACTGCAGGATGTGACAAAATGAGAAACGGGCAAGTTTATTTTAGCAACAGGTTGTCAGAATGAGTGCTTTGGTATTTTCAAAACGCGCTTAAAAGCAAAAGGAATAAAAATGATACCTTGATATTTCATTATAAGATAAATAAACAGATCTAGTTTAATAATCAATCAAAATCACAAAATTGACAACTTGACCCCCACCTCTCCTACTACCGAGTTCCGTTTCTCTTACTCACCACTGCATACCAAGTAATTTCACCAGTGCCCATCAGTTTCACACCTACTGACTTTAAAAAATGATAAAAAATCGACACATTTGCATGAAACTTTCTGTGCTTGTGTAGTTTTGAAGAAAGAAACATATTTCTTCATCTGACTCTTGTGTGACTTGTTGTTGTTGAATGCTGATGGTGATGATGATGTGGTTGTTGTTGGCGACGGTGGTTACTCAATATTTTTTTTTTAATACGAGTACTTCAAGCTGTAAAGAATCATCATGATGAAGTAAACTAAAATCAAACATGCATGCATGGAAAATAAATGAAAATGATCAGATAATTCTAGAATAACATGCAAACACACTTGCAAACAAGGATACAGGCTGACGAACAAACAGCCATTGAAATCAACCATTGAAATCGGATCATGGTTAGTTCCAATTTTATTTTGCACTTTGTCAGTGAAAAACCGAGAAAAAAAATCATTGTACATCTCACCAGTCACTAGCATCGTTTTTTAAAGTTTCTGGAGCCTAATTCTTTCATTTTCAACCAGCAACAGTCACATGTTCCCCTCGGCAAGATGGTTATTTACGTCACTGCCATTGTCATCTTCATCACTCGAACTGTCCGTAAACACAGCACTTCGATTCCACTCTGCAACTCCTGCATCGTCTGTGCATAAGTCCATTTCAGTCCACATAAGTTCAGATTCCACTGTTTTATTCACAGAAAATCCTCCAAAAAGTTCGCTGTAGCTGTCGCCATCTTGATGGGCTTCCCTCCATAACTCGTCACTCGATGACATCGCCGTAAAATCGCAAAAAAAAAAGCACAAAAATCGATCCACTGAAGACAAAATTGCAAATGGCGGCAGCTAACTATTTGGGAGCCACTGCGCATGCCCAAAGGGATAAAGGGTGTATGACCATGGTGTATAAATAGCCCAAAGGGAGACACTGGGTGTTCCCAGGTATTCGGCGGGCACACCCGCCCGCGGCTTCGCGGACCAAGTAGTAAGCGGGAGGGTCAACCCGCCGCCGGTAGTAGGAGAGTTAAAGGCTCCTAGCGCAAAATTGGGTAATGTGCTAAGCGACTCATTTCGTGGTGGAGCGCCACATTTTGCAAATGGCAACAGAGTTTGTGGCAAATTTTGGAGGGGAAAAAATGCAATCTTTCCCAAGATTGACGCTATCGTCAGACATTTACTGTAATTTTTATGGCTTTCATGCCAAAATATCACACTCTGAGATGTGTATCCAAGTTCAAATGTTGATGAAAGTAATCATAGTGGCATGTGCAAAAGGGTAGTGCTAATCTTGAGGTGAGAGCAGCCTGAATTTCATGCAGAAAACTCTGCTGTGGTATACAACACAATTCTCGGATTACAAAAGTAGTGTATGACTAACCACAATTCACAACAATGGTGGGCAGAAACAGTGGCATTCGTGTCACCACTGGTAACCTTAGAGCTCTGGCTGAGGGCCAAATAAAAATCTTAAAAGGGCTTCTAAATCTACATACAAGCAGCTGAGGCCTAGCCATATAGAAGTAGCTTTTTTAACCTGCTTTATGCAGTTAAGGCTTCCATTGTGTTTGTCGTTATTATTTTTCTTTAATGATTGTGATGATGTCTGCAGACTGGCTTCTTGCGCAACATTACCTGGACCATCTCCAACCTCTGTCGCAACAAGAATCTCCCCCAAAGTTTGAAGTGGTCAGTCGGTGCTTACCAGCTCTGCACATCCTACTTCAGCACTCTGACAGGGAAGTGTTGGCCGATTCCTGTTGGGCTCTCTCCTACCTGACTGATGGAAGTAACGACCAGATTCAGGCTGTCTTGGACTCAGGTCAGTCAAATGCCTTTTTTGGTAAAATTTTGTGCTGTAGAGAGAGGGACCATTGTTCACACTGTTTATATAAGGAATTATATAAGATGAACCTTTTCTTTTCCAAGCACATGTAGCTCAAAGAATGGAGTTTGTGACCAAACATATCTAGAACATTCATTTTTCATTGCTTGTTCAGTAGTCACTATTTTTCATGTCAGTCTTGGGGCTTTTTTTTTTTTTTAACCGAGTGATCTTAACCTTAGTGGTGATTATACTCAGCAGAGGATTCAGTGCTGCTGGCTAGTGTAGTTTTGAAGCAAGGTGGGATCAAACAACCCTCAACTCCAAGGTATTTTGAATGGTCGATGTTTGCCAAGAATACTGGCTGATCTTAATTCAGCGCAACTTGGGTTTGCGGGGAAACCCCCTCCCCCAATCCAAACTAACCTGATGTCAACTGAACTAAGCCAGTTTTAAAATGTCTGTCCACAGGTGTGGTATCCCGCCTAGTCCAACTGCTTGGTAGTGGTGAACCCTCTGTCTCAACCCCTGCCCTGCGCTGTGTGGGCAACATTGTGACAGGCAATGATACGCAGACACAGACTGTGGTGGATGCTGGAGCACTGCAGATGTTTCCTCAGCTGCTGCAACACCCAAAGAGCAGTCTGCAGAAAGAGGCTGCCTGGGCCCTGTCCAACGTGACTGCTGGCAACAGAGAGCAGATTCAGGCCGTCATTGATGCTGACCTGATACCTTTGGTTGTCGACCTTATGCAAAAGGTAAGCTTTTTACTCAGCAGCGACCTTTAAATTGATTCAAAAACATACATGTTGTAACAAAATGCTGAATCAGAGTGCTACACAAATATTGTAGGGTATTCCCCAGCTTAACACCCTGGGGGTCACCTAGGATATGCACTCTCACTCTCATTTTCTGACCATAAACCCTTAAAATTATTTAAACAAAAATTTTATCTTTACCAACTCGTGTCTGGCCTTAAAGACATTATTTTTGTGCTCTAAACAGCCTAATGGTTTGAACATCATACTCATGATTTTATAGTAGCCGAGGGCATGCTTTCCAGTCTTCCTTGTGGTATTCATTCAAGGGGAGAGAGTCCAGATGAGTTACCTCTCAGAATTTAAACTGTTATTATAAAAAGAGTATAAAGATTATAGCTTTTACCTTTGTGCTTGACATTTTGGTAATAAAGTATGCAAAAAATTTATCCAGTCTTTTTTTTTTTTTTTTTAAGACGGGCATTTTTTGTGCCCCTCTTATTTTGTGCCCCACTGTGGTAGGGATATTCAGTGCATTTAGTATAAGTAATGTAGTGCTGTACAGAAAGGTTTGGTTAGAATGAGGTTGGCTTTGTATGGCAGCAGAACACAAAATAGAGAGATACTAGAGGGGGGGGGGGGGGGGTTGTCTTTTTCATTCTTCAGATGTTTATCAATGCATATTGATCTGTTTCAGGGTGACTTCAAGACTCAAAAAGAATGTGTGTGGGCCATCACTAACCTAACGTCTGGAGGCTCTGTTGCACAAGTGGGGTATTGTTTGGAACAGAATTGTTTGCCGCCACTTTGTGCACTGTTGGGGGCCAAAGACACCAAAATTATCCTAGTCATCTTGGATGCCATTGCCAATGTCTGCAGTGTAAGTGTATTTGTATCTTATCATACCTGCCATTGTAAATACAGGAAAAGAGGGGGGTCAGGGAAGTAAGAACAAAACCATACTCTAGTAGCACTGAATTTACAGCAGGGACCCAGTACTGCTGCCTGGTCAGTGTTGTTTTCAAGCAAGGTGGGATCAAACAACCCTTAAATATTTTTTTTACCTTTTTTTTTTTGGGGGGAGGGGGGTATAAGGTGTATGTTGGGCCCTAATGGGTTTTTTTCTTGTGCATATTGCTGCATTTCATGATGCCCATTTTGATCATGAATCGAAACACTGGAAATGAGGTGTGTGTCTGAATGTGTGTGTGCAGATGGCCAAATCAATGGGTCCATCTCAGCTTGATGGCTTGTGTCAGCACCTGGAGGAGCTTGGAACTGTTGACAGGATTGAACTACTGCAGGAGCATGAAAACCAGAATGTATATAAGACAGCACAGTCACTGATTGACAACTACTTTGGTGCCGAGGTAAATAACTTACAGTGTTAGTAGTCTAGTCATTTAGAACTATGTGTTATATCTATGTGTAAAACCAACTCTAGTAAACAACAAAAGCACAACTGCGAGAGTGCTTGGAGTGTGTTTTTTCGGAAAACTTGACATATTCAAGTAATGTGTGAGAGTGACTGTTTAAGTTGGGGGGGGGGGGGGGGGGGGGGGGCGCTAGTAACAGGCAGTGTGTGCAAGTTTTATGAAAACACGGCTCCTTTATGGGGCAAAGCAGCAAGAAATTTACACCATAATTGCAGCCATCAATCAGAATGATAGTCATCCAAAGCAAAATGCATCAAAATGCTTTTTTTGGCCTGTCCAAATACAATTTCACCTTTGCTGGGATAGGCAGGTCTGTTGCAAGTAATTTTATTATATATAATACTTGATTACATATAGAGCAATTGAATAATTCAAGGGCATGTTTAAAAAGGCATCCCATTTTTGTCTTGATTCATCGATTCCTTAAGAGATGTAATGTTTTAAACACATCCCCTCGGTCTTTAGATTTTGGATTTACACTCAATAGTATCGTTGTTTACCCTCATAACCAAAGGTATGAGCACCACCCACATAGTTGCTGGGGGGGGGGGGGGGGGGGGTTGTTTCGTTTTTGTTATCGTTTTTCAATGTTTTTGTTTGTAAAGGGAATGTCCTTGCGAAAGATAAATTATAAGAATTGATGCACTACACCAACATTACATGTAATAATCATTTGCTAATATTCGCCTCAGAGTTCACGCAGTAAGAAGGTCAGGGATTAAATTTCAAACACCTACCCATTTTCAACTCATTTCAGCCAGATTCTTTGAACCAGAGCTGTAGTGGAAGATAACTGTGTGGGACTGAGAATTGAATCAATGACGTTTCTATTCATAAACACTGCTGTTCTCACACATACTTTTTTATTCTTACAATTCATTTGATGATGAGTTCATAGCTACTTGAGGGAGGACTTTTCCTCCTTGCCGCCCGCCCACCCCCACCCCCCGCCTTTTCCTTTCTAAAAAAAACATAAATAAATAAAAAATTCAGAGGGCTCAAAGACACACACACACACACACACTTTTTTTTTTTTTTCTTTATACGTGTGTTGAAAATCCTAGAGTTAACCTTAACGGGTATTGGTGTTGACATGTGATAAAAATAATTTGCTTTTCTGATCCAGGATGAAGTTGAGGACATGGCTGCTCCAACTGTGGGTACAGACAACACCTTCCAGTTCAACGACGCTCAGAGCGTGCCTACTGAGGGGTTCAACTTCTGAGGTGTCTGGAAAGACTCGTGCGTTTGCTCTCAGAGCTTTGGATTTTGAAGCGTCTGAGGCCTGCCAGGTTCCACCTAACAATGCAGTGACTGGGGCAGTCACAATGATTTGTACAGTGTATTGTCATGGTAACAGGAACAGACTGGACTTTGTCTTGGCACCAATCAGATTGCAAATAGCAGACAACAGCTGGGGTTGGGTGTCGAGAAGCTATCTGTGATTGGACATTTATGTTTAGGCCTGGCACCTCTTGGTGTTCAGCTATAAAACAGCATTGTTCACTTCTTTTTTTTTCTAGAACGAGTCAAATGCTCATTGTTTTGATATATGATAGCATGATATGTAACATTACTTTGTATTGTTCTTTCTCGTCTATCACTCTATTTGTCATTGCTCTTTTTTTTTCCACCATATGGGACAGGAGGGATTTTGAATGAAGACTTCCATGTTTAATGTGGATTTCTTTCATTGAATGTGCTTATGTCTTTATAATGATATACAGTTGATGTTGCTCACTTGTCACATTTTGGATCAATTTTTCTTGGTATTGTCTTTTTTTTATTGCTGTCTAATGTGTTCATATTGGTTAACAATAAACAGGTTACGCAAATGATAGTTGTGGATGGAAAAGTGTTGTAAAGGTGTGATGGAAATGTGCTGACACTGAGCGAAAGGGCCAAATGAAAAACAGTATGTCAATTCTTGTGACCCTGGGAGAAACGCTCTCACACTTACTCTCAATCACATACACATTGTTCTCTCATTCCTTTCAGCAGTTTTACATGATGTGTGGTTTTGATAGTACCATCAGCAGACCTGCACGGCAAGCAAATCTGGCTGTTTAGTCAGCGCTCCCCTTTCCCCTCCCATGGCCCAACTGCAGCAAGTGGGCCCAACTGGCCACACACTCAGCCCTGACTGGAATTCCTTGCCATTGTTTTATTTTACTGTAGAAATTAACATCAGCTACAGTTTGCTGGTGGACTTTTCTGAAGTAGGCCTAGGCTAATCCTTTTTCCTTAACCATTTGACTGCCCATATAAAGAACCAGAACCTGAATCTGCTCTGCCAAAGGACTTTTGCCCAAATGGGGTAATAATTCACAAAAAAATCTAGCATCTAAACTACCAACAATTTGATATTAACATGTGTACAACTTTTGCACAGAATTAAATTCTGCATTAAACCAAACTAATTTGAAGGCAAAGTTGGAATTTATAAACATGCCTGAATCATCCAAAAATAAACAAATAAAAAATATAAAACTGCTCCAGTCAGCCAACGAAACTGAAGAAAAAAAAGACTTTCCATCCACGCAACGGGATTTTCCAACCATATATGGGTAGAGGGAATCTTACACAAGCTTAAAATATCAATTGTTTTGGAATGGACCTTAAAACGAAGTTAGGAAATTCGGTGCACGTCATATGACGTGGTAAGGCACTAGGAGTGCACTATCAGTAGCACGTCATATGACGTGCTAAGGCAGTCATCGGGTTAAGGCCTCCAGCTGTGTTTATTTCAAGATCGTTCAGTGTGTATGTTTGGTCGAGTTCAGAATGTGGCTCAAGTTTAGCCGACTTGGGGATTTAAGATGTCTGATTATTTTGTGCAAACATGAAATTGCACGCCTGAAGTATGGATGCCAAAAAAGCTCTCAAAAATGTCTTATTTTGGAAGGGTTTATGTGCTGTGCAGAATTAGTGATGCAAGATTGAGGAAAGTGCGTTGTTGAAAACGAGCAAAATTGCAGAAATGATACATCAGATCAACACTGAGACAAATAATTTCTTTCATCTACTTTTGTGAAAAATATATCAACACCGGGACCTAGTACAGTGGGACCCACTTATAAGAAAGTCATAGGGACCCGATTTTAGGTTTACTTATAAGCGGGCTTTGTTTTAAGGAGGCTTTCTTATATCTGAGCACCTGAACACTATTCTAAATGTGCTTTCTTATAAGTGAGCAAAAGTGTAAATAAGTAAAATAATAGCTAATTGGACATTTCATAATGGTAAAAATTTGGTGGTGGTGGTGGTTGCTGCTGTTGCGGTGGTGGTTCTTAAATTGGTTCGTTCTGGTCACGTTTGTCTACATACGAATGAGATTTTAAACTGTAGCCTTCTCCATGTTTTAGTTGAAATTCAGTGACAACGGTATAATGTTCGAAATCAAAAGCAACTTAAAACACACCACACACACATAAAGAAGAATTCTGTGGATTCAACATTTATTTCTGTAATTATAAACGAAAAACCATGACTAAAATAAAGCAGGAACTTTTTTTGGAAAGAGAATATAAAATGATCAATGCTTGACTGTCGGCTCAAGATCACTTGTCACGGGAATAAAAATCGTTAAAAAATGGCAAAGAAACCTTGTAGAGATTGTACAGACGCCTGACTGGTACCGAGAGAATATTTGACAGCCTCCCTGGTGGAAGCTGCTGTTCATCTGCTATGGCCTTTTTCAGCTTGTGAGGGTTGGCCTCAACTTCTACGATAATTTTCCTTTTGAGTGAAATTGACAGTCTCAGCTTTGAGTCAGCCATTTTGACAAAAATCTTAAGCTGGCTTCGCCTTTCCGATTCCAGCAATCAAAAAGGGGAAAGAAGGGGCCTACAGGTACCTGCCCAAGCTGTGAAAAATACAGGCTGTACGTGACAGTCTATGTTATGCAAATGAATTGAAAAAGAAACGATGTTATTGGAGAAATTTTGCTTTTATGTGCCTGTCGTTCAAAACTTGCCAGCCACATCTGGTGTGAGGTCAGAATTTCCTGAAAGAATCAAGTTGGGTTTTTTGTGGAAATGCTTTTGGTTTGGTGAGCTTGCTTACAGGAAACTGACTGAAGGAGGTCTGGCTATTGCAAAGTAAAGTTCTCAAAACCGACTAGACTTTATTATATTCCAGCTAACATCCTTGGTGGGACCAGAAATTGACCTTATAGGAGGGGTTTCTTATAAGCGAGATTCTTATATCCGAGCTTTCGTAAGTCGTAATAAAGAACACCTTCCATGGAACAAATTTTTGTTGCTCTCTTATAAGGGGGAATCACTGTAAGCAGCTTCTTACAAAGGGGTCCAACTGTATACAGTTAGCTATTATCTGACATAGGCCCCAATGACAATAATGCCCTTTTCATGGTCTGCTAATCATTCATGATAGAGATTAAGATGGTTTCTCAACTTGAACCTGGTTGTGAAAATGGTATAACCACTGTTGAATTTTTTAAAATCATGCTCAACACTGAACCTGCAGTTTTACATTACAATCAGGCGCCTGTTACAAACAGGCCCATGGTAGGCCTTGTTGCTGTCTGAGAGTTCCAGGAAGACGCTGTGAAGAAAAAAGACAACTTGACCTTAAAAAAGTTTAAATAGCTGATTGTCAACATTCTAAAACAGCATTACAAAATATTTAGTCCTAATCCTACTTACGGATCTTTGTACAATAACAGCCACTAGCCTAGTGCTCTGTATGACGGAAGGTGGCAGGATGGCAAGACGTTTGCCTGCCAACAAGTAAACCGTGAGGTTCTGGGTTCCTACCCAGCCTCGCCCTTTCCTCCCAGTTTGACCAAGAATCGAACTGAATGTCAAAGTCATTCGGATGAGACTATAAACCGAGGCCCGTGTGCGAGTACACTCAGAACACCTTGCACACACGTTAAAACCCCGATCCACCTTTTGGAAGAGCAGGCCATCGTGTACCCGTAGGAGGGATGACAATATTATATATATAGTGAAGTCCGGATGAAGTGATAGCCCTCGGGACCATTTTTTATCACTACATCCAGACTCATTACACCGGACGTCCGGTTATAGTGATGTTTTTGTAGGTTTTATCACTACATCCGGACGTCTGGTTATAGTGATATTTTTGTAGGTTTTATCACTACATCCGGACGTCCGGTTATAGTGATATTTTTGTAGGTTTTATTACTACATCCAGCCAATCACTTGTAGTTGTAGTGATATCTTCAAAGCTTTTATTGCTACATGCCACAGCACATTTGGTAAACTAGCCTCAAGGCAGTAACAAGGTGATTTTGGAACCACTATTGATTTCGTGTTGTGACGTTTCTTCTGTCGTCTTTGTCAGGCTTGCAAATGTCCTGTTAACCTACCCCTGTCCTGGCAGTTCAACAGCTGGTGTGTGTGTGTGTGTGTGTGTGTGTGTGTGTGTGTGTGTGTGTGTGCGTGCGTGTGTGTGTGTGTGTTTTTAGAGAGAGAGAGAGAAGGGCCACTTAGAAATAAGGGTTAAATGAAAAATTGTCAGATTTTTTAGGAATGAAATGTAGTCTTTAATAAGTAACAAATGAAAATATTAAAATGTACACATGTACAAGTAAATGTACTTCCTTTTAACACAAACACTATCCAATTCTTTGGATTGAAACTTCAAACACAAGCTAAAAGATAAAACATGTAACTACATGTATTAAAATTGTTATGTCGAAAACAATAGTGATTAAGTAGATAAAACACAATATCTGTATCAATCAATTTTAAATAATGACTTAGCTGAATTAGTTTTGTTCTAAAACAGAACAATGCTTTTTAATGCTAGTATTCCACAGACTGTGTGTAACTTAAATGGTAAGTAAAGCTTATATGTACATGTGCATGTACATGTACACTGATTGTGAAACAGCATCTTAGTAGCTACTTCCAGTGTAGCCTATGTGACATAGTCTGAGCTTAGCGAACGCTGACAACACGTTCAAAGTGGCCGCATAGGTTTCTTAGATAAATGTCTTTCAAGAGATCAATTTTCCGCTTCAGAGTAAGCACAGTGCGTGGCTGGCTTTTGCACGCCATTTTGGTAAAGATAGATTACTCTCGAACATTATCACTACAGCCGGACTTTAGCTTCCCCGACTTGAAAATAGTATCACTACAAGCGGATTATCACTATATACGGACTGAAAATATCTCTACAACCGGGCTAAGTTAACAAAGAACATGAACAACTGGGACCCAGAAATTCTATTACTACAGCCCGACTATCACTATATGGGTCTATCACTACATCCGGACTTCACTGTACATAATTTAAAAAAAATAATAATAATAATTTAAAACAGCATGCACACAGGTGTCGTGTTTAGACACCATCCCTGAGGAAAAATCGGGGAGTTAGTGTCCCAGGGCAGCTCGGGGCTGTATAATTATGGCAACGTTCTGGTGGCTCCTGCGATGGTACTGGAACCATTGGTATCAGTCATTGCCTTTCCAATGGATCGTTCCAGTGGCATGGAGAGGGTGGGGGGTCTGCTGCATGGGTAACAGTTTGCCCTCCATACTTACCCAGGTTTTGCGCCCTAAAGACTCCATAGTCTTCCGAGACTGGGTGCCTACTGTATAGTGCTCTGTATGATCTGCCCACAGCTATTTTGAACACAGTTTGTTACAGGGCCTAGGCTAACTATAAATTTACAACAAAGTCAAAAGTTCTATTTTTCAGTTATAATAAACCTATAAAAAGCAAGGATTAGTGCAATCATTTTTAATGATCACTTAACCCCCACTAAAATAATCCATTACACTAGGAGCTGACAATCATTTATTTCTTATGGCATGCCCATGGGTACTTTTTCGGTTTTCCTCGCAGGCCTCGCCTACTTACCGACTATGGAAAGACTGTAGAAGAGTAGCGTGAAACAAGCAGACATCTCTAGAAGTTCTTCACTGCTGACTTGAAGTAATGGAATTAGGTGATAAACCTTCACTGACAATCTCTGAGCTTATTACTTTTTTGTTGTTGATGTTGCGATTGCCCTTACATCTCAGCGGAGATATTCTATTCAGGCTAGGCCCTAGATGCTGTCGGAGCTTATTGTACCAGCCACCTATGCCGATGCTGATTGGCTGAGTGACGCCTAGTCTGCTTGCAGAATGTAAACATTGCATGCTTGACGCAACACTGTCAGTATGTTTGCAAGAAGTTATTAAATTTGATCATTCACTATAGGACTACAGTTTCAAGCCTCATCTGAAAGACTTGCATGAGAATAGACTATGATTCAATGTTGACAGAATGAATGAATAATTTGATTTTTTTTTTTTTAATCATTGATGCCTATGATGCAAATGCCATTGTTTTACAACAAAAAAAGGTAAAGGTGTCCCATAACCTAGGCGGTTGTAGGGGAGCAAGGCATCAGAGACCTGAGCTCCTCTAGGGGCCAGCATGTTGAGGGCGGCGCCCATCTCCTCTCCCTTGCTGTTTTAGCTTTCCTGACCCTATAGAGGGCAGGTACCTATTTACAGCTGGGTGAACTAGGGGAACTGTACTGAAGCCAAGGCGGCAACAGTCACCCTTCCAACTGGTAACCACGCTCAACCTCAACCGCTGCTTAAAGATGCGGTAATTTCCGCTGTTGGAATGCAGCTACCTTAAGGTTGGGCAAACAGTCACATGCACAACTTTTAACTTTAACTGAAAACCTTAAAGCCTTAGATGGGAAATGAAAAAAAACAACAAAAAACATTCATTAGGCCTATTACGCTTATGCCACATGCATTTGACCAGCTGTAGGCTAGGCCTACAGGAAAGAGATTGTGTCAAGCATCATCAGCTGCACACCAGTATCCAGCAGACTCATCTCAATCAGAGTTTCTGCAAAACCCCAGAATCTCACCATCATCCAAGTGTATGCTCCAACATCTGACTACGATGATGATCAGATAGAAGAATTCTATGAAGAACTTGAAAACGTCATCTCCAAAACGCCCCAAAAAGACATCCTTATTGTGGAAGGCGACTGGAATGCTAAGGTGGGACCTGATGCCTATGACACCTGGGCAGGAACCACAGGACGATTTGGACTGGGAGAAACAAATGACAGAGGACAGCGGCTGCTGGAATTCGCAAAGAAGCACAAACTTACTTTGGCTAACACACTCCACCCTCACAAGCCATCCAGAACATCAACCTGGCACTCACCAAATGGTCTGATTCATAATCAAATTGATTACATTCTGTCACCCCAAAGATTCAAATCCAGCATAAACAAGGCAAACACAAGAACATTCCCAGGAGCTGACATTGGCAGTGACCACGACCTTGTACTTACCACCATCAGACTGAAACTGAAAGCAAAACAACAGCCAAAAAGCCCACGCATAAGATTCGACCTGGAAAAACTCAAAGACCCAACAGTGGTTGAGATCTTCCAAGCCAACATAGGAGGAAAGTTCGCCGCACTCACAGCCATCGACAATGATGTGGACACATTGGCCAACAACATCAAAGAAGTGCTAACGACAGCAGCAGAAGAAACATTAGGAAGAAGCAGAACAAAGAAACAACCCTGGGTGACAAATGAGGTTCTTGACCTCTGCGACAAAAGAAGAGAACTTAAGAAACAAAAGTTCACAAGTCAAGAAGCTTACAAGAAGTACATGGATAGCCACAGAGAAGTGAGGAAAAAGATGAGAGAAGCCAAAGAAGGGTGGATAGAAGAACAATGCAACAACATCGAAGCTGGAATGACCAAGGGAAACAGCAAAACAGCTTACGACACTTTGAAAGCACTAATGAAAACCACACAGCCTAAAGCCTCTGTTATTGAAGACAAAGAAGGAAATCTTTTAACGGAAAACAATGCCATCCTCCAACGCTGGACAGAATACTGTGAGGGATTGTACAACTACCCACTACGCCCAGATACCAACATAGTTTCTGACAAACCCCCTGAACACCAAGATAAAGACCCACCAATACTAAGGTGTGAAGTAGATGCAGCTATTAAACAATTGAAGAAGGGGAAGTCCCCTGGAATTGATAACATCCCAGCTGAACTCATAAAAAATGGAGGGAATGAAACAGCAAGGCGATTCACAGAACTTTGTCAGAAGATCCACGACACCAAAGAATGGCCAAAAGAATGGACACAGTCTCTTGTAATACCCCTGCCAAAGAAAGGAAACCTCAAGAAATGCCAGAACTACAGAACCATCAGTCTCATAAGTCATCCTAGCAAGATCATGCTGCAGGTAGTCCTCAACAGACTGAAAAACCAAGCAGAAAAACTCCTGGCAGAAGAACAAGCGGGCTTTAGACCAAAACGCAGCACAATGGAACAAATTTTCAATCTGAGAATTCTGATAGAGAAGCATCTCCAACACCAAAAAGACTTGTACCACAATTTCATAGACTTCAAAAAGGCCTTTGACAGGGTATGGCATGACGGCCTCTGGCAAGTACTCAGGCACTTCAACATTGACAGCTGCCTAATTGAAGTCATCAAGGCTCTGTACGAGAACGCAAAAAGTGCAGTTTTCATGAACAACCACGTGGGCGAGTTCTTCAAGACCACGGTTGGGGTTCGCCAGGGCTGCCTTCTCTCACCTGTACTCTTCAACCTCTTCCTCGAAAACATCATGACAGAGACACTGCAAAACCACCACACTTCCATCTCCATTGGTGGAAGACCCCTTTGCAACCTCAGATTTGCAGATGACATTGACCTCATGGGCAGCAGCAAACAAGAACTGCAAATCCTCACAGACAATTTAACAGATCGACCGAGCGCATACGGCATGGAGGTCAGTACAAAGAAATCAAAGATCATGGTCAACAGCGCAAGTAATGACATCACGGAAATAAAGATGAATGGAGAAACACTAGAAGAGGTGAGCCAATTCAAATACTTAGGCTCCTTCCTAACAAAAGATGGCACATCAAACAATGAAGTGAAAGCTCGCATTGCAACAGCAACATCTGCTCTAGTCAGACTCGAGAAGATCATCAGAAGCAACAACATCAGCTTCGGCACCAAATACCACCTTTACAAATCCCTCGTGATATCTATCCTCCTATATGGCTGTGAATCATGGACTCTGACAGCAGAGTTAGAGAGGAGAATCCAAGCATTCGAGAACAAGTGCCACAGAAGACTTCTCAAAATATCATACAAAGAACACAAGACCAATAACTATGTGAAAGAAGAAATTAAAAAGCATGTGGGCCCCCAAGAGCCTTTGCTCTCCACCATAAAGAGGAGAAAGCTGATGTGGTTTGGTCACACCACAAGACACAACACCCTAGCAAAAACCATCCTGCAAGGAACAGTCGAGGGCAAGAGAAGAAGAGGCCGCCAAAAGAAATCATGGGTTGACAACATCAAAGACTGGACCGCCCAACCCCTACAACACCTCCTACTAGCCACACAGGATCGTGAAGCATGGAAAAAGATCTCTGTTGCGTCTTCTCTCATGTCCCCCCTACGTCCTTTGGGACATGGGACTGAGTGAGTGAGTGAGGCTAGGCCTAGACCTAAGTAAGAGAAAGAGCAATCAGCCAAAGAACAGTTATGTCAATGCTGACTCCCACCACCACCACTACCGCCCGCCCACCCCCTTTTATTTGTTTGTTGTTGGGGTGGTGGTTGTGGTTTTGTGTTGTTGTTTTTGTGCATTACCACAACCTGGAATATTGAATTGATAAATGTAGGCACCAAAAAAAAAAAGTTTAAATTTAATACCATAATTATTTCGGAAGCTCGCCAGAAGAGAAGGGCTGTGCACAGAAAGACTGAAAACAGAATCTGTGTATAATGTTCACAGGTTCAGACAAAACAAAAAACAAACAAAACAATCCAGTTTCAAAGCAGCACTACCCAGTGTGGTGATGGTGGGTTGATAGTATAGTCCCCAAATCGGATAGCACCGCTGGGACTTTAATGTAACCAAACCAGTTGTACTCTCCAGCATTAGGCTACCATGGAAGTCACAGTTATGTATAGCTGTAGACTAAAGAAATAATCAAGGACAACCGAGGCTGATCTAAATCAGATGATTTTTAAAAAATTCACTTGAGCACTACAAATATAAGACAGGGCATGAGTGTAAACAATCACCGACTTTAAGCTACAGATAGTACACACACATACACACACACACACACACACACACACACACACACACACACACACACACACACACACACACACAATGACAACCAAGTTCGATTCCCGTTGGAGGGGATTTTTCCCCTGATGAGTCTTTCGGATGAGACTGTAAACCGAGGCCGTGTGGGACAGCACACAGAACATCTTGCCCACACGTTAAATCCTGTTCCGCTTTTCGTAAGAGTAGGCCATTGTGTGCCGGTGAGAACAGATGACAAGATTTACATAACTGCATATACACGGGGACTGGATGAAAAAAAGCACATGAATGCTTATTCCATTATCCTCCATATAAAAGAACAATAACCCATGCATGCAGGCACCCCCCCACACAATCCCCTTAACACTATATTAGACATAAAAAAATCTCTTTATTTCAAACAATTTCTACAGCTGGAAATTAGCCAGAACACAATTGCTACGCACCACAAATTGAGAATAAGTTTATAAACGCCAAGCAAAAGCCTTCGAAACCTTTAAAGCCCAAATGTTCCGTTTTGTTTTAGTAGATTACGCTTATGCCTACACCGTTCCGGTATTCAGACTCCAAGCCATGTGGTAATATTGCGCGACACTCATGGTGGTGGCAGTGAGAAGGTACTCAGTAAAGCTATATAATGGTAAATACTGATTCACTGTTTTGTTAAACGCAATGCTCTGTTGACTTTATAATTATTAGCAATCTATTAATGTATTGCCTTGTTGCTTGCATATTTCAGGGGCAAGTAGGGCTATCAAATAGCGAAAAGGGTTGGTTAGGCCTACTGTGTTACTGGTTACTGTTGGTAATGTACGATACAGATCCAGTCATCAGGCCCTTTTGATAATAATGGGCTGGGTGCGCGAAGCGTTAATCGGTCTGTTGCCAAGATTGAGAGGATGACCATGGCATTGTATGAAGAGGTCACAAGGTAACAGATTAGGAAGTTTTGAAGAAGCTCTAATACAGGAACATGCTATTTTTCAAGGAAAATAAGTATTTTTAAAAAGGGTGGGTGGGGGGGGGGGGGGGGGGGGGGGGGGGGAGGGGGGTTGAAAGTGGCTGGCTTTGATATGCCCTGCAGTGGCACCAATGTGTTCACAGGATTCGTGACAGGTATGACTGCGCAGTGCAGTTCACAGATTGTGATGTATATGCCATTTTTCCTGTGACTTTGTGACCTCCATACTTGCTCAAGCCACAGGATGCCACTGAATGATGAATCTTGCTGTTTTACTTTCAGTTTCAGGCTATGACATGGACAAACATGACTTTTGGATATTTTCAAGTATAAATTGCTGAACACAATGATTGTATGAATGGGTTTCGGCTAGGTATGTTATCTCATTGGAGGCACTCACACATGGTTTAGAATCAAACATAAAGTTCAATAAATAAAGCCATAGATTTTATTGGTTTTTAGTTAATGCACGTAAAATCAATCCTATAAAATGGTAACACAACTTCTTTTTAAATGAAAGGAAATCATTTCATTGTACAAGAATTTTATTAACCTTTTTCAGTTTCTGAATATTTTGGGAGATGCAGCCTTGTTCACCTTCAAGGCATCTCATTCTAGCCATCTGAAAAGATTTGACAATAATGCTGAAAACAAGTGAGAACAACAGCGATGCGCTTTTCTCTGATGATTATACCAGAGGACTTGGGTAACCCTACACTGGCTACAGTAGACACTTGTGCTAATGAGTAAATTATGCTTTTTTTCTGTTCTATAGGCTTGTGACAGAGGAGACCCAGAACTAATGCAGAGGAGCAGAAAAGAGAGAGGACTTGTGACAGTGGCTTCATGAGCAACAATGGAGAGGTAGGTGTTTGACAGATGTTTGATAGGTATCTTTTTTTTTTTTTTGCTGCCTCGTCTTCTGTGACATCCCGTACTGTTGCTCCATGCCGCTCATTTCAGTCTCCCTGCCACAGCCATACCCTGATTTGCTGTGTTTCATCCTCGGGATTGGCAGTCCACAGGGAGCCCTCAGTATTAGGCCACCATAGAACCACCAGCTAGAGGGGCCCTGCACTTCTGCTGGGTCACTTTGGTGGTGTTCAGTGGTGCCTGTTCTGAGCTAACATACACAGGACACCACCTACTAAGCCCCTACTAACGACAGTATTAGCTCAGTCGTGGAGCCAGACTGAGTGAGTCACCCACCTGAGGTGGCGACCACCACAACGTCCCTCTAACGACCGTCCCCCCGTGAACCTCCAACCCCAAAGGCTTTGACACAAACTCGTCAGAGGCACAGAAGTGTATGGGGAAACCAAAACTGAGGTCACCTTGAGACCAGAGCAACAGGGACCACCGAATCAGAGGCAATCTTTATTATTGCATGATGATCAATGGTGATGAGGATGATGTAATGATGCAGCTGTGGAAGTGCATCCGCTTTGAGTCTACTTGACAGGGTTGTACTCTTTGCTTACTATAATAATATATCCGACATCAACCAGGCCCGAGAGATACAGACACCTGCAGTGTTGGTCAGGTAATTAGAGCAGTCTTAAAATCCTATGACTCCTGCGGGATTTGAACCCGCTACCTTCCAGTCGGAAATCCAAGGGCTAACCACTGCGCCATGGTGGCTGGTTTTTGACAGGTATCTTAGAGTGTATGTTGTCATGAAGGGTAGATCCTTTGTACTAATTGTAGGTTGCCACTCTACTATGTACTTCAGCTGATGATGCCAGGTTGAGAAATTTAGCCATTGAACTGATTGATCTGCATTCCACACAACTTTTTTCAAATGATAAAAAATAAAATCACACAGGAGAAGGATGTTTCTTACTTTCATTTATGTTCATCAGTTGGACAGCTCAGTCCCTGAGATAAAGGCAGTAGTACATAACATTACATACAGGTCCTCCAGTCACTGTAGAGCTTCCTACCTGTTGGGGAGAGATTGGGCAAGATCTTTTTGGAAATTGGATTGCCTCATTTGCAGGAGTGCAGCATGTTTTGTTTTGGGGCTGCCCGTCTTGCCAGGTTTTGCACTTTGTAGGTCTTCACTTTTAAACTGATCCTGGGAGGTTGTTAAAATTCCTGCCCAGTATTCACCAGAACTGTAATTCAAACCCATGACTTTGTGGACTTTTGGGATTTTACTTTTTTTTTTTACATTTAGCACCACTGTAAGTCGGGAGCAGATTTATAATATGCGTGAAATTTGGGCTGCTTTCCCAGAGGAAAATAAGATTGAATCCTTTTGAAAATGACAACCTGTGACAAACACCTTTAAAACCCTTGAAAGTCGAGGCTGGTCTATTGAAAGTATTCTCATTAAAGATGATGATAAAATAGACATCACACTTTTGTATGGAAAAACATTTCAAGGTTTAATTACAGGTGAGAGTGTGTAGCGCTTCACAGGTGGGCGGCTGCATGGTTATGTGGATGGGTGGGAGCTTATGTTTGGACACTAGGCTATGTTGTGGTATTTTCCGTGATATATTTTACATGTGACTGTTTTTATATGTGGCTTGTTACCCGCATGAATTTCTCTGTGAGATGAAGTATTTGGATTGAATTGAACTGAATTGAGTGCGTGGATGAAACAAACAAGGACTTGCAGGCGACAAAGTCTCCAAGAAGGTAAAAATTGATTTGGCACATGCACAGTAGGTCTCTGGAAGTCATCTCCCAATCGCTCAGTTGGATGGATTTTTGTCATCAGAGTTCAAAGTGACAAAGCAAAGTGAAAACTGTGCATTGAAACTTATGTAATAGACAAAAGCATCGGAAGCTATATTAACGAAGTAGCAACAAACAAAACAAGTGTTTTCACTGCATATGAGACAAAACATGTGGGTTTGTGTGCACGGTGAATGTGGGTGTGTGTGTGTGTGTGTGTGTGTGTGGTGTGTGTGTGTGTGTGTGTGTGTGTGTGTTTATGAAAACAAGTTTTGGGGAGGCAAGAGGGGAGTCATCGTTGATTTTGTAGAAGAGGTACTAAAGGAAACTGATAATTAGGAGGAGGGGCTTTTTCCTCAGATTAACTGCTAGGTTCATTTGTCAATTGTGAGAAAGGGGTAGGATATGTAGGCCTATGGCTAGGTAACTGGGAATAGAAAAAGGTAAGCATATAAAAGAGCAAGTTTTTCTCCTGTGGTTTTATTTGGGGCTGATAACTATCTTCGGCCATTAATACAACTTGGTTCCTTTGGAAATGGGCACGATTTTTTAAAAGTACAATAGCTGGAAATTGCTCATTTCAGAGCTGAAAAATTGTAATATTGGGGAAATTCAAGAAATAAGCAAGAAATATCCATATCTTTCGGCTTGATCCTTCGTTTAATATTAATTTTGGTTCTTTACAAAACGCCCCAGTCCATTTGTATGCAAAGGTACGCTTCTGGAAACCACTGAGCTGATTTCAAAACTGGAACATGGTAACAAAAAATCCAACCATGGATGGTTGAAAGGACAGACGATTTGTGACTGAAAATTTCCAAAACCAGTGTCAAAAGCTGGGTATTATTGTGTCTGTGTACCATTGTGTCCACATAGCTTACATATATACAAGCAGACACGCCAGCTGACCAACAGCATTTTCCCAGTTACTAATGTTTATGTGCTACACTAACACTAACCTTTACAGTAACCTTTGTTATCTTAACCTGGCCCCACATGTGGACACAAAAGGTAGATGGATATGATGATACAAGGCATGACAGAAACTTTTTTCTGTTTTTTTTTTTCATTTTTAATGTGTAGATTGGGGGGGGGGGGGGGGGGCTATGTGAGAAGCGGAAGGATGGATAGCTAGCTGTATGTGGGAAGAGGCATGAGAATGGTTATGGCACAATCATGGGTGAGTGAGTGTGAGAGCAAGAATAAGGAATGGGCAAACATGGTTGTTGTTTTTTCTATGTTAGAGAGGAGGGGGAATGTTTTAGCAAAACAGATATTAATTAAATAGAAAAAGTGAGGTTAAGTAGGAAATGCAGTTACCAAGATAATTAGTGTGTGTGTGTGTGTGTGTGTGTGTGTGTGTGTGTGTGTGTGTGTGTGTGTGTGTGTGTGCATGCTAGAGAGAGAGATAGTGTGTATACTGACATACATGCATGGATTCATGAAAGGATGGAAGAGTATGTATACATAGACCTTCATTTTGTTGTAATTGTTTTTTGTCTGCTCCCCAGATTAGCATTTGGGGGGAAGGGGGGTGGGGGGGATCACCTGGTCACCCAGAATGTGCACTCAGACTCGTTCATCCTGTCTAAGAATCACTGTGAGATTGAAATTACACACTGAATGAGAAGTTTGCGTGTATGACTGTTCAAGTACCTTGCCATATTATAGGCAGCTATACTTCAGAAGATTTTTCTCCTTTAAAGGAGAGTGCAAGTTGTTATGTTAAGAGCTTGTCATAGCTGAAGGCAATCTCAACACAACATTCTACAACATAACAACATTTTAGTGTAGGCCTTGGTAATTTGATGACATCACACAACTTTTGGCTTGGGCCAAGTCGGTCATTTTTAATGGTTGCATTTTGTTTACATCAGATTAACTGTAAGTTGAAAAAAAAAAGAAGAATAAGAAGCATCAGACTAAACAAAAGAACTAAAAGAGGTCAAAGAAAGAGAAGAAGAAGTACAAGATAAAAGAACTCGTAAAGGAAAAGCACAATAGAAACAAAGAAGTAAGTGTATGGAAAAAGAAGAAAATGCAAAGAAAACAGAAGCAGGTTAATAACAAAGTAAAGGGTTAGAACCACAAGATCAACCAGCAAAAGGATCACCAAACAGAAAGAGCAAAATGAAGAAATGGACATCAAACCAAAAACAGCAACAACAGCAACAAAATTAGAGGCTGGGAAAAAATGGAAAGAACAGAACATTAAAAAAAAAAGGGGGGGGGGGGGGGGGGACAGAACATGGGTAAGAAACAAAAAAGAAGAAAGAAAACAAAGAAAAGGATACAGAAGAAAGGGACAAACACATGGGTGATGTTCCTTCCAGTTTAAACAGAATTCTTTAATGGCAATTTTCGGACTTAAAGTACTATTTTAAAAAGAAAAACCAGATTATAAAAAAAATATAAAAAACAGATTGAAAACTAAATCTTTGAAAATGACCAAAATTGACAACCTGTAACAAACTTCCCATTGAAAATCTTTGAAAGTTGAGGCTTGACGATCAAAAGTATTCTCATTAACAATGACAGTAAAGATAATTTTTTTGTGTGAGAAAAATTAAAGTTCCAGACAGACACAGAATAACAGATGACAAATGTTTTAGTGGTGACTTTAAGTTAAATTCTTTATATTATTCTTGGTTTTAGATAGTGGGGGTTTTCTTAATGAAATTCTTTGCCTTAGTAGTGACTTTCTGTATTGCTGTCTCGGCTTATGTCACATGATCACGTCTTGGCTTTAGTGGTGATATTATAATTCTTTATTACATCCTTACCTTTTAAGGTGACTTTATGGCATTTTGGGCTTTAGGTAGTGGTGACTTTCTTTATGACTGTCTTGGCTTTGTGGTGACTTGATCACTTACTTGGCTTTAGTGGTGACTTTATGGCATCTTTGCTTTAGTGGTTACTTTCTTTTGTGACTGTCTTGGTTTTAGTGGTGACTTATCAATTTTGGCTTTAGTGGTGACTTTATCACATTTTTGGCTTTAGTGGTGACTTTTCACATCTTTGGCTTTAGTGGTGACTTTCTTTATCACACTTTTGGCTTTAGTGGTGACTTTATCACATTTTTGGCTTTAGTGGTGACTTTTCACATCTTTGCTTTAGTGGTTACTTTCTTTATCACACTTTTGGCTTTAGTGGTGACTTTATCACATTTTTGGCTTTAGTGGTGTTTACTTTATACTTTTTTTGTGACTGTCTTGGTTTTAGTGGTGACTTAATCACATCTTTGGCTTTAGTGGTGACTTTATCACATTTTTGGCTTTAGTGGTGACTTTCTTTATCACACTTTTGGCTTTAGTGGTGACTTTTTAAATCACATTTTTTTGCTTTAGTAGTGACTTTGTTTATCGCACTTTGGGGTTTAGTGGTGACTTACACATTTTTTGCTTAAATGGTGAAGAATCCACTTCAGCAATAGAATATTCCATTCTATATTGTGCTGAAAAACTGTTACTGTCCAAACAAGCATAAGCAAGATTTAAACAGGGAAAAAATGTGGCACCTTACTGTGGTTATATGCTGTCTTGGGCAAGGCAGCTTGATTTTCAGGAGGAGAAACTTACTGTGTGGTGTAGTGGTATGGCACTACTCTCCTGTGTTCTGCACTATACTACATTATACTTCCATACCATATTGCATATTGTTGTGTATCATACTATGCCATCCTATCCCATCCCATCCTGTCCTGTCCCGTCCCATCCTTTACCATCCCAGATTTTCAAATTTATTTATTTTTGTGCTGTGAGTTGTATTGCAGATTGTGTTGAATAGAAAATAAGTTGTGATATTCATGGAAAGGTTAACTTATTCACGTATGTGAATATTTGTTGGAAAGTAATAACCAAAGCCATGTTGGATGATGATAGAAATATGTATTGGGGTTTAGTTGGTTTTGGGGGGTCTTTTTAAAAAAAAGATTTTGGTGTGTGCGTGTGTTTGCTTCTTTTTTTTTTTTTTGGGGGGGGGGGGGTATTGTATTGGCATCATAGTTTGATATAGATTTTATGAAATTGACAACAATTGAATTTCATGAAAAGGAAGAATTTCTGCTTTACTTTAATCTTTTTTTTTTTTTTTTTTTTGAGGGGGGGGGGGGGGTGTTTTGAGAGGGTGGTGGGAGCATGTGTGCAAATAAATGAAATAAAAAGAGATCTGATTAGATCTTAGATCAAAGAAAAGTGTATGTGCTTGCCATAGTGAGACAGGGGAGGGTTGTAGGTGGAGGGGTATGAGGTGAAAGACTTGATTTAATGCCTCCTTTTGTGTGTGCGCACGCATGTGCGCTATGCATACACATATTTGTGAATCTACAAGCAAATGTGTGCATGGTTTTATTTGTTGTTTTTTTTTCAAATTAATTTTTTTTAGTTTGTTTATTCCAGTACTCTGAGTTAATTGTACTACAAATTATGTTGAATAGAAAATAAGTTGTGATATCTGTGGAGATGTGAACATGTTAAGGTATGTGACATCTTTGTCAGAAGGACCAAAACCATGTTGAATGATGGAAAGAAATGTGCATTTGGGAGTGGGGAAGGTTTTTTTGTTTTTTTTTCGTCTATGTGATGTTTTCTCTTTTTTTTGGGGGGGGGGGGGGGGGAGGGGGATGGTGTACTGGTATCATAGCTTTGTATAGATTCAGTGAAAAAGAGCATTTTTGCTTTGCTTTTGTTGGTGTACTTTTGTTGGCTTTTTGAGAGAGTGTGTCACTGTGTGTGGGGGTGGTGGGGGTGGGGGTATGTATGTACAACATTTATGAAATCACAGATATCTGATTATTATCTTAGATTGAAAAAAAGCGTGTGTGTGGTGCAAGTTGGATTTGGGGGGGGGGGGGGGGGGGGGGGGGGGGGGGTGATTATGAGGTTGTACTGTGTATGATGGGCCATCTGGAAAAGTGATGCAAGTCAAACTGATGTCAGTGACCAAAAGTGGTGAAGCATTGAGACTGCTGAAAACCTCAGGCAGATTTTGTAGACATTCAGCAGTGGGCTTGCCTAATTTGTCCAAGTTGCTAATTATGATTCAAATGATTAGAGAGAAAGAGTGTGTGTTAGTTGGAATGGTTGGGGGGGGGGGGGGGGGGGAGGGTAGTGAGGAAATGACTTAATGCCTTGTGTGAGTTGTGTGGGGGTGGGTATGTGTGTTTAGGGGAAGGAGGGGGGAAGAATAAGGTGAGAGATGTTAACTTAATGCCTCAACATGTGTGTTGTGTGTGTGTGTGTGTGTGGGGGGGGGGGGGGGGGGTCACTATGTGTGTGCTTGATGAGGGGCAGGGGAGGGGGGAGAGGAGATGTCTTAATTCCTCCTGGCATGTGGGTGTGTGTGTGTGTGTGTGTGTGTTGCACTTGGTGTTGAAGGGGGGGGGGGGGGTAGAGGAGATGTGACTAAATTCCTCCTCACACATGTGTGTTTGTGTGGTGTTGTGTGAGTGTGTGTACATGGTGTGTGTGGGGTGGTGTGTGTGTGTGTGTGTGTGTGTGTGTGTGTGTGTGTGTGTGTGTGTGTGTGTGTGTGTGTGTGTGTGTGCTTGGTGTGGGATGGGGGGGGGGGGGGTGTTAGAGGAGATGTGACGAAATTCCTCCTCACACATGTGTGTGTGTGTGTGTGTGGTGTGTGTGTTGTGTGTGTGTGTGTTGTGTGTGTGTGTGTGTGTGTGTGTTGTGTGTGTTTGTGGCTGCATACATGTTGTTGTAATCTGTATCATGGGCAACCTGGGAAATTATGCAAGTCAGACTGATATCAGTACCCAAAAGGTGTTAAGTAGTTAAAGATTACTGAAAAACCTTAGTCAGTATTTGCAGATATTCAACAGTCAACTTACATAATTTTTTCAAGTTGCTTATTATTTTTCATGTGACTGGACATGGAGAGAGTTATCCCCTGTGCATAAATGATGGTATACTATCAGTATCAGAATTGTGTGTGTTTGTGTGTGTGTGTGTGTGTGTGTGTGTGTGTGTGTGTGTTGGGTGTGTGTGTGTGTGTGTGTGTGTGAATCTAGATGAAATGTGTGTGTTGGGCTTGTTATTAGGTTTTTTATTTTCATTTTTGAAATTGATCTATATATGTGCTGAATTAGTTGTAATTCATACTGTGTTGAACAGAGAATAAACTGTGATATCCATGACAATGTTGACATTTACAAAAAAATTAACGCGTGACATCTTTGTCAGAGAGTAATGAACTAAACTATGTTTAATGAAGGAAAGAAATATTCACTTAAAGATTTTTTTTTTGGTATGTGTGTGAGTTGTTTTACTTTTTTATGTTTTGGCATCATAGTTTAATATAGTTTTTGTGAAAACAAATCTTTTTTTTTTTTTTAGAAAGAGATAGAGGTGGTGTATGTTGGAAATTTTATGAAATGAAAGACATCAGATTAGTACCTTAGATTGAAGAACAGTGTGTGAGTGTGCATGTTGGGATGAGGGGGCAGGGGATTATGAGGTTGTAATGTGTGTGATGGGTTACCTGGGAAAAGTGATGGAAGTCAACTGATGTATATGTCTGAGGAGAGAGGTAGTGTGGGGTGTGGTGGTGGGGGGGGGATGGGGTGGGAGTATGTGTGATAGTGGACTTAGTGCCTTGGGGTGTGGGTGTGTTATGTTGGGTGAGTAGGGGGTTGGAGATGTGTGAGAGATGTGGAAACATGTGCATTGTATGTGGTGTGTGTGGTGGGGGGAGGGTGGATGGGGTGAGTCATTCACTTGTGTGTGTAGTGGATGTTGTGTTCTCGTATATGTGGGGTGGGGGTGGGGGGGGGGGGGGGGGGGGGTGGAGTAGCAATTGACCATTTTGTGTGAGTGATGTGTCGGTATGTGTGTGTTGTGTGGGGTGGGGGGGAGTCAGGGAGGGTTGGTCTTATTCCTCTTGTGCTGTGTGGGTGGTTGGGTGTAGGTAGATAGAGGGAGATTGACTAAATTTCCTTGTTGGTGTTGTGCACGCTATGGTTGTGTAAGTGTGTGGTGTGGGGGGGTGGGGCGAGTTTTGAGAATGTGACTTTATCTTCGACATGTGTGTTGTGTGGTTGTTTATGTTTGTGTGGACTGTGGTGCTTGTGATTTGTTTGTTTGATGTGTGTGTGTGTGTGTGTGTGTTTGTGTGTGGCTGCATACATGTGTTGTAATCTGTATCTGGGCAACTGGGAATTTGCAAGTCAGACTGATTCGTACCAAAAGGTGTTAAGTAGTTAATGATTACGCAAACAGTAGGCAGTTTTTGCAGATTAATCAGCAGTCACTTTGTGTAATTTTTTAGTTAGCTATTATCTTTTATTAGCTAGGTACTGGAGAATTGTCCTTGTGCATTATATTGATTATATGCTATCTGAAAGAGTAGAATGTTGATGTGTTGTTGTGTTTTTGCTTTGTGTTGTGTGGTTTTGTTTGTGTTTGTAGTGTTGATTGTGTGATTAAATACTATGTTGATTGTTGCACATCTTTGTAATGTTCTTGATATGTTTTGTGTGATGATAGTTGTTTGTTTGTTTTTCTTCAGATTAATCTATTTAATTGCTAAGTTTAGTTTAAAGATAGTGTTTGAACACAAAATAATTGTGGTATCGTGGATAATGTTTAGCATTTTTTTATTCTTTGTTGGAATCTTTTAAAAAGAGTAATGAACAAAACATGATTGGAATGATCAAAGATTTTATTTCATTTGGTTTTTTTTCTTTTTTGTTGTGTGTATGTGTGAGTTCTTTGCCATTTTATTTTGTTCTTTTTTAAAAGATGTTTTGGCTCAGTTTTGATTTGATATTCAGTGAAATAGTTTGATTTGATTTTTTATCTTGGTTTTTTTTCTTTTTTTTTTTTTTTTTTTTTGTGAGTAGTGTCTTTTGTTGTATTTTTCTTATTATTATAATAAGTTTGAATAATTTTTAATAAATTTTTTTTTTTTTTTTTTTATTTCTTGTGTATTTTCTTCTTTGGGTGTGGGGAATTTAAAAAAAAGATGGGTGTGAGTTAGTATATTAGGGTGATGAATTCCAGATGTTTTGAATTATATTGGGAATATTTAATTTATGACTTGTTTATGCGGGGTAATGCCCAAAGTCTTGAATTTGAAAATGGAAGTGAATTGCATTTGACTGGGTGTTTTTGTTTGTTCTTCGTTTGATTGTGATTTAATGATGGAATAATGCATTTCGAATGGTTTTATTTCCTTTTTTTTTTTTTTTTTTTTCTTTTTTGGTGATGTCTTTTGGCTTGCTTTTTTCATTGATGTTGTAATCAGAATACACAGATTTGAAAGAGATTGTTTCAAAAAATTTTTTTTAAATTACCTATAAATCATCTATACTTGGATAGGGAGGGGGGGGCGAGAGAGAACGAAAAGAAAGAAAGGGGAAGAGAACGAATATATAGTCTGGAAAAATAATAATATGAGATGTTGATTTAAATGCTTGTATGTTGTGATAATAATAAAGATCTTAGCTGATGGAGAAGGGTGGGTGAGGGAGGATAAGTGATAACACTAATTTGATAGGAGATGTGACTGATGACCTCTGTTATGTGTTAGTGTCGCCGTCGAAAGATAGACATGTGTGCTCCTGTGTCTGTGACAAGTCATAACGATGAAGTTGTCTGTTGTCTCGTGCGGTTGGTTGTGTGTGTGGGGGGTGTAGACTGGTCAGAGGAGATGTGACTCAATGGCTCCTTTGTGGGTGTGGTAGTGTGTGGTTATGTTGGTGGGGGTGGTGTTGGGGTGTGGAGGGCGTGGGAGGTGATGGGATGTGGAGTAATTGCCTTCCTCATTTGTGTGTGCGGTGCACGTGATGTATTAATATTGTGTATGATGGGCAATATGGAAATTTTTGAAGTCTAATATCAGTGACCAAAAACTGTCGAGTCCAATGATCGGTTACTCAAAGCTTAGTCAATTTTTGCAGACAACCATCAGACAGCTTTCATAACTTTTCCAAGTTGTCAGTTACACAGTATATGACATTGTAATTTTATGTGCCTATGAGTTGGCTGTCTATTTGATTTCATTTGGTAGGAAATTTTTTGTTGTTTTTTTTTTTGTTAGTGCATTTTCTTTTTTTGTGTGTGAACTTGAAAAAAAAAATTATTGATTGGCTATGAGTTAGTTATACGGATTGTGTTGATATCAAAATGTTTTGATATTTATGGAAATTCTTGACATTATGTGACACGTTTGTCAGAATGTGATGCCCAAAAGAGTCTTTGATTTGATGATGGAAATGAAAATATGCATTTTCACTGGGTTTTTTCTTCTCCTCATTTGATGATGTCTGTTGTTTGCTTTTCTTCTTTGTGCTGTATTGGCATCATAGTTTTAAAGAGATGGTTTGAAAACCTCTTTAAAAATCTTTTGATATACTTTTCTTTTTTGGGGGGCTAGAATGAGGAGAGTATTCTATGAATTTATGAAAGGAAGGCTATTTGATCAGTATCTTAGATTGAACAAAGGTGTGTGTGTTCGGGGGGGGGGGGGGGGTAATAGTGTGATATGAGATGGGAGTTAATGCCTTGTGTGTGTCACTTTGTGTGTGTGTTGTGGTTTTTTTTTGTGTTTGTTTTTTTTGGGTTGTTTGTTTCTTTTAGGGGGGGGGGGGGGGTAGACTAGGAAAGAGGAGTTGTGACTAAATTCCTCCTCGTGTGTGTGTGTGTGTGTGTGTGTGTGTGTGTGTGTGTGTGTGCTTTGTTGGGAGTTAGGGGGTGGGGGGGGGGAGGGGGGTAGACTAGGCGAGAGGAGATGTGACTTAATTCCTCCTGATTGGTGTGTGTGTGTGTGTGTGTGTGTGTGGGGGGGGGGGGGGGTTTGTGTGTGTGTTTTTGTTTGTTTTAAGGGGGTTGTTTGTTCTTTTTTTTCAGGGGGGGGGGGCGGGGGGGTAGACTAGGCAAGAGGAGATGTGACTAAATTCCTCTGTTGTGTGTGTGTGTGTGTGTGTGTGTGCGCGTGTGTGCTTGTTTTGTTTTGGGGGGTTAGACTAGGCAAGAGGAGATGTAACTGAATGCCTCCTCATTTGTGTGTGTGTGTGTGTGTGTGTTATTATACTGTTAAGGGGGTTGTTTGTTTCTTTTTTTTTTTTCGGGGGGGGGTAGACTAGGTGAGAGATGTGACTAAATTCCTCCTCTGTGTGTGTGTGTGTGTGTGTGTGTGTGTGTGTGTGTGTGTGTGTGTGTGTGTGTGTGTGTGCATGTGTGTTTGTTTTGTTTGGGGGGGGGGGGTAGACTAGGCAAGAGGAGGTGTGACTAAATTCCTCCTCATTTGTGTGGCTGTGTGTATGTGCGTGTGTGCATGTATTGTGTATGATGGGCAACATGGAAAATTTTTGCAAGTCCGACAGATATCAGCAACAAAAACCTGGTCAAGTCCATGAACATTACTAAAAACTTGTTTTTGCAAACAACTATCAGTCAGTTTGCAAAAACTTTCCTGAGTTGTCAGTTATGCTGTAAACAACATTGTAATTTTATGTGTGTAGGAGTTGGCTGTTTTTAATCATTTGGCCGTGAATTTTGTTTTTTTGTTTGTGCT
>CM060333.1:10429313-10469988 GCA_030674155.1 Stramonita haemastoma
TTATAGAGCTCTCCCAGTATGTTGCATTTGCCTTTGAACTAAGGAAAAAGCAACTCTCTCCCACAACGTCTTAATCGCATCTGTTGTTCTATGCTGTTCTTTGTTTAGGATATTCGATACAAGGCACCCCATGTATGAATACATTTTGTTAATCTTCACTGCTGTTCTTGTTATTGGTTGGGGCAAAGGCCTATATTAATTAAATTTCTGAGTTCTGAGAGTGCAAAATTTAGTGTGCCTTTTCCTTTTGCCTAGTCCAAGTGTGGTCAGTTCCTGTTATAATTAGCACCAGCTGGGCAGGGATGGAATGAAGTGGACAGCAACTGAGAGCAGCTGAAAGTGGGGGAAACTGACAGCTGTGCAGCAGGAAAATATCAAGCAGAAGGAAGATAATAATCAGAGAGAAAAAAAAACACCATAGCATCCATTTTTGGATGCAGTAGAGGTATTAAAAACAAAGCAAAAATACAAAGAGAAAAAATCAAGTGTCTGCTTTCTGCAATGGGGATATTTAAAAAAATATTTTTTTAACCTACCAAAAACAAAAGAAAGGAACAATTCATAGTGTCCTTCTCTTGATGCAGTAGGGGTATTAAAAACAAAGCAAAAGTGAAAACAAAAATAAAAAGAGAAAAATCCTGTGTCTGCTTTCTGCAATAGGGGTATTAAAAACAAAACAAACAAAAGAAAGCAGTTCATAGTGTCCACTTCTTGATGCAATGGGGGTATTAAAGTCCAATCTAAAAAAACAAACAGAGAACAAAACCCATACTTCCATTTGTTGTTGTTGTTGTTGTTATTGATGAAGCATTAGAAGAAAGACAAAAATCCATAGCACCAGTTTCTTGGTGTAAAGGGATATTTAAAACAAAATAAGATGAAGAAAACAAAATGAGAAAAATCCATACTGTTAATTTCTTGGTGCAATGGGACTATAAAAAAACAAACAAAAGTAGAGAAAAAAATCAGAGTGACTACTTCTCTACACAGTAAGGATGCTCTGTGTGTGTGTGTGTGTCTGTGTCTGTGTCTGTGTCTGTGTCTGTGTGTGTGTGTGTGTGTGTGTGGTTGTTGTTCAGTTTAATTAATGTCCTTCCACTAAATAGTGATATCAGACAGGAAAGTAGTGTGTGTGTGTGTGTGTGTGTGTGTGTGTGTGTGTGTGTGTGTGTGTGTGTGTGTGTGTGTGTTAGTTACAGTTTAACAGCCTATGCGACTAAGTACTTAGGAGAACTGTGGCGAGCTTAGCTTAAGTATGGTGTTGAACTATAAGGGAACAAATCGGAAACATGTTTTTCAAAATCTACAACCAATCAATAATAAGTAGAAAAAAAACTTTCTCAACTAACTAACAATAGGAACTATAAGATGAAGAAATTTTTGGACTTTGAATACGTTTACACACATGATGATGTAGATAATGTGCGTAAAGTTGGGGGGGGGGGGGGGGAGGGGGGGGCAATTGGAGAGGAATAAAGAACGTCATAAAAAATTGCCTTTAAAACAAAAATTTAATAATAAATTCTCCTTGGGGTTAAGAAGCTTGCTTTATTGAAATCGCTCATCATGCTTCTCCACAACTCCTGACAGGACCACAGAGCCAAGGAGTAAGTGTGGCAAGAGGTGACCATGAAAGCTGGGCCACAGGAACAAACCCCTTCTGGCTGTTGTAAAGTGGAGGAAGCTGGGATGTTTGGTCATGTCACACGTCACAATTCAAGATCATGTCTGTTGGTGAATCCTGTGGATGGGAGCATACAAGTTGATGGAGAATCCCTCAAAATTAGTCATGTTAAATACCCGGGGTCATACAAACCAGCCAGTGCCTCGTGTACAAAAAACATTGAAGCAGGAATTGCCCAAGCCAAAGAAAAAAATTCCCATCTGAATAACCCCAAGGAGAATCCCCTGCATTGCCAACATCACTGATATCAGTGGTCTGGGAGGGCTGCAGGAGATTGTAGAACTCAGCAGAGACAGAGAGAGATGGCGAACCCTGGTGGCATGCGTGGATCTCCTACTGATGACAGTGGCAATGGAGACAGCTGAACTGAACAAGGGATTAATTTTTGAAAGTATGAAATGAAATCACACTTAAAAATTGAACACTTATTTGGCCCAGTGTTTTACATGCAGTGAAGGGTGGATTTCTAAAGCTGCACATGAAAACGAATCGAAAGTGCTCAGATGTGGTTCTACAGAAGACTACTAAGAAAAGCTGGACTGAAAGACAAACAGATCACTTAATGCCAATGGACGTTACATTGAAGAACAACAAACAAAGCATTTTTGGAAGAACTGAAAAAAAGACACCTGAACTTTTAGGCTGGCTAAGTAAAGGAACAGGCCTTGGGTGGAACGACCTTCTATGGAGGGCGGAGGATCGTGGTGAGTGGAGGAAGCTGGTTTCAAAATCTTCAGTGGTGCCCCCACGGTCCACAGGACTGTGGGACTGGTGAAGATGAAGTAAAGGAAAGGGAAATGGTTTGGACATGCCATGAGACATCAGAGCTGCCATGAATTGAAGACTGCACCATGGCCCAGAGCAAGATGGAGGGCAAGAGACAACAACGATGATTGCTGACTTCTTATGTAGAGAACACAGTCAAGTGGACAGAGTTGCTGAAAGATGAATCTACTGAAGGACTGAAGATAGGAGGGGATGGGGACAGCTGATGGGGCATAAATTAGTGGCTACTGATGTTGCTGACAGGTGAACAGGTGAGATGTTTAGTAATATACAGAGTGTAGGAACAGCCTACAGTAGGATATAAGCCTAGTGGTCAGAACATTGCGCTCGCAATTTGACGACCCAGGTTCGATTCCAGGTCGAGGGGATTTTTCCTCTGGAGTTAATATCAGTGCTGACTCCACTCCCCCCAAAAGTCTCTCGGATGAGACTATAAACCGAGGCCCTGTGTGCAAACACACGCAGAAAATCTTGTGCACACATTAAATCCTGTTCCGCTTTTCGTAAGAGTAGGCTATCGTGTGCCGGTGGGAACAGATGACATTTACAAAACTGCATACACACAGGGACTGGATGTAAAAAAGCATATGAATGCTTATTCCATTATCCTCAATATAAAAAATAAATTAAAATAGGAGAGAAGGGTGTGTGGTGTGAATATAAACTGATTATATTTGTGTTAAGATTTCATGTTAACATGAATTATGTGGTCTTGTTTCAGATATGGTGGTGACCAGATGCAGACGACATGAATCAAAGCATCACAAGAACACTTTTTTTTCGGGGGGGGGGGGGAGCATGTTATTATTTTTATTTTTTTTATTTTTTTACTTCATTTCCTCTGTGACTGTCCCAGGCTAGAGCTTGCATAGTGGCCAGACTTTCCCAGATGCATTCTTTGCCATTTACAGCCAGTCCTCTGTTTGTTTGTTTTTTTTTTGTTTTTTTTTTTTTTACATTTTTACACCACTTTGAATCATGACAGATTTCTCTGTGTGAAATTCAGGCCGTTTTCCCCGGGGAAAGCACATTGCCACAGGAGCAGTGCCACCCATTATTTGGGATAGCCCAGTGGTTAGAGCATTGAACTGATTATCTGACGGCCTAGGTTCGATCCATCACTAAGATGCCCGTTGAAAGGTATTTTTTCCCTGGAGTTAACAGGGGTACTGATTCCACCCCCCCCCCCCCTCCCACAAAGTCCTTCGGTTTAGATAACAAACCAATCTAAGGTCGTGTGCGCAAAGACACACAGATAATTGCATACACGTTAAAACCCATTCCACCTTTCTGAAGAAGAGGCTATTTGTATGCTGCTGCTAGGAATGGATGACAAAATTTGTAAAATGCTTGCACTCTGGTGTTGTGTGTAGATATCATTCCCTAAAGTTGGAATAAAGCTGCTTTAAATGGGGGGTGGGGGGTAAACAGTCGCATATGTAAAAGTATCACAATTGGTAAACCTCTGAGTTCTAGCCAAGGAATAACAGCAAAATAAAAATATTCCAAATATGCTATATAGTTACACTAAAAAAAACCAACAGTGGTTCATACAGTAGTAAATGTAGTTTCATCCGAGGAAAAAAATGAGGTTTTGCATGGAATAATCGGCGCACTTAAGACCTGAATACATGAAAATGTTGTTATTGAGGTGGAGCAATAGGGACTAGAAAAGAAGTTTTGGTTGTTGTTTTTTGACTAGAAAAGAAGTTAAGGGGATGGGAGAAGGAAGAGGTTGGAAGGGGGGGGGGGGGAACAGGAGGGGAGAGTGAAGAAATTGTATAGGAGAAGGGGGGGGGGGGGGGGGGGGTGAGCCAGGAGGTGGCTGTTGTGCTACAATCATTACTGTTGACATGTGTTTTATACATGTTCTATTCCATGTGATATGTTTATACATGTTCTATTCAGTGTGTTCCAGTGTGGTGTGTGGAGATTGCTGAGTTCTTTGGATGATGGCAGTTGGGACTCTGGCGTAAGTGATCTGTGTGTGTGCACTTATTTGTTATTTATTTATTTATTATTTTTAATTCGAGGACAATCTTTTTTTTTCATAACATCTTTAGACAGCCACCTTCAACACACACACACATACACACACACACACACACACACACACACACACACACACACACACACACACACACACACACACACACATATATATGCATGTTTACATAAAATACAAGCCATCACTGAGGTCTGGTCATGTGCTGCTGGATCTCTCTCTTTCTCTCTTTATTCCCCCACCCCCACCCCCCCTCTCTCCAAAGTCCCCCTCACTTCAACTTTCCACCACCTGTCATGATTGCTAAAAAGTGACAATCTATGAATAACATAAGATGTAAAATCGTGTAATAAGTGAAACGACATAAAATGACCAAGACAGTCTTCCAGTACTGTGCATTATGAAAATAGTGATTTTGTCTTTAAGAAAACATACATCCAGATGGGAAAAAATTTCTGGGGTAAAACACACAGAGAAGTCACCCTGGTGTCAAATATACCTCTTGCTCCCTCCAGCTCTCTTTCTCTCTCCCCCCCTCCCCTCCCCCCCCCTCCTTCTTCAACATCCCCTCCCTCTCCCTCACCATATGCCCCCAGCCACCTGTCATAATTGCTTTAAAAGATTTCAAATTTTATAAATGAAAAAATCAAGAACAGTTTAAGAAAATGACAAACAATTATTATCATATTATAAATAAAAGCACATGGAAGACCAAGACAAATCTTCTAGTGAAATGCAGTATAAACATACCTCATTATCCCTCCCATTTCTTGATCTCCTCTCCCTCCATTCCTTCTGTCTCTCTCACCCCTCCCACTCTCTCTCCCCTCTCCCTCAATCTCCATCCCTCTTGCCTTTCCCTTACTCTATACCCCAACCATATATTATATATATATATATATATATATATATATATATATATATATTTCAAGATTTGGTGTCATTAAATGGTTTTGCAGAAAAAATGTTCAGGATGCAGCCTTAAATCTCTTGCTTGTGAGTGCTGTGTGTGGTATTGCATTGTATAGCACTATCAGTCACAGCAGATTTCTCCGTTAAAAATGTGGGCAGCTTTCTCCAGGAAGAGCGCGTCACCACAATAGCAGTGCCACCTATGATTTTTTTTTTTTTTTTCTTTCTCTCTGCGGATATAGGTGTCCCTGAGAGAGAGGATTTTTTCTACATATTTTTTGCCAGGGACAATTCTTGTTGCTGTAGCTTCTGAAATGTGTGCTAAATACTGAATTGCACATGGGGTCTTGGTTTGTCAACTCATCCAGAGAACTAGCACCCAGACCATCACTCAAGGTGAAGTGGATGGGGGGAAGTTTGGATCCACATGGGGATTGAACGCATAATTTCTTGCTGTTAAGACAGATGTGTTACCCCAAGATAACTGATACATGGTGTGTGTGTGTGTGTGTGTGTGTGTGTGTTGTGTGTGTGTCATTTTATGTGTGATCGATGTGGATTTTCCCACGACGTGGTGGCTGTCCTGGGCTGACCCTTATAGTTGACCAGGGTGTCGATACAAGCAAGGACAGTCGATTTGGTTTTATACCCCGTTTTAAACTGTATATAGTCGCACACTTTTAATATGAGTTTTAAAATGTGACAAGGTGACAGCCCCATTATGGCCTGTGCGGTCAGCGGGGCTCTAAGCAATATCATTGGATTGGATTGGGTGGGTGTGTGTGTGTTGGGAGAGGGGAAGGGGTAGATGCAGATATTGTTAAAGACAATGATTTTATGTTAATTTTTTATGTTTCCAGGGCTGATGCACCAGGACAGACAAGACATCAGAGCTGTTTTGGAGCGCCATATCCAACCATGTGTAGGTGTGAATGCATGTGTTTCTATGTGGGGCATGGGATAGCCTAGTGGTTAGAACATTGTGCTGGCAATCTGACGACCCAAGTTCGATTCCCGTTGGAGGGGATTTTTCCCCTGGAGTTAACATCAGTGCTGACTCCACTCTCCCCAAAAGTCCTTCAGATGAGACTGTAAACCATGGCTCCAGGAGGGGGGGGGGGGGGAGTGAAGTCAGTTCTGATGTTAACTCCAGAGGAAAATATCCCTTTGAGGGAGGGAATAGTCAGTCCCCTTGTTAGGGCATCTCACTAGCGGTTCAGTTGTGAGCTCAGTGGTCCATCTGCTAAGCTATACCACCACCTGGGACTGTATTGAACAGCATCATACTGTGTTATATTGTGAAGTACTTCTGATAGGAAGGATTTTTCTGCGACTATGTCCCTGGTGTTATTTACTAGTTATATTGTGAAGTACTTAAAACAGGAAGGATTTTTCTGCGACTGTATGTCCCTGGTATTATTTACTGTGTTATATCAGAGACTGTATAAGCTACGCTGAGATAGATGATGAGCTTCGGGGCGGTTAGTGCGTGCACTATAGCTGTACTGACTGAGAGCGCGCTAATGCTTAGCCGGCCGAATTCGACAAGACTTTCAGCAGCTGGGGTGGGAACCAGCGCGGTGACTGGTCGGCTTCAGTGGTGGTACACAGTCATAATTCAATCATTGTACTGGCAGTAAAATGTGTTTTTACAGTCAAAAACAAACAAAATTTATACAGAACTGTGTTGCATGCAGCACAGAGAAATTAATAAAAAATATTTGCAGATACCGAAAATGAAAACTCTCTCTCTCTCTCTCTCTCTCTCTCTCTCTCTCTGTCTATGTCTCTGTCTCTCTCTCTGTCTCTCTCTCTCTTCTCTCTCTCTCTCTCTCTCTCTCTCTCTCTCTCTCTCTCTCTCTCTCTCTCTTCTCTTTTAACAAATGATTTTAACAGCTATAAAATCTACTCTTTAAAGTAAAGAACTCTCTCTCTCTCTCTCTGTCTCTCTCTCTCTCTATCTCTGTCTCTATCTCTGTCTCTGTCTCTCTCTCCCCCTACATGACTGATTTACTCAACTACTCAATGGCTTGTTATTAACTGTTATAAAGAGTCTGGTACATCAAACAATGAATTGTGGTTAAGCACGGTACTGAAGCTGCTGCTGTAGTCTAGTGGTTAGGGCGTTGGACTCGTAATCTAAAGGTTGTGGGTTCGATCCCAGCTTTCGGCTATGGCGTTGTGCCCTTGGAAAAGGCACTTTACGGCCATTTTCTCACCCCACCCAGGTGTAAAAGGGGTACCAACCTTGTGTTGGGGGTTAACCCTGCGATAGACTGGCGTCCTATCCAGGGGGGGAGTCTATGACTCTCAGTCGCTTAACGCCACCGAAACCGGGATAAGCACCGGCCTGATGAGCCTTAGGCTCGGGACAGACTTTAACTTTTTTTTTAACGGTACTGAAGGTTGAAGAGAGATCAATTTACCAGATATTCTCTAGTATTCATACCTTCTCCTTTTTTCATAAATAGCATTCTTGACAGTTTCGATTAATGTCTATGTCGAGAGTTAAAAATGTTTTTGACTTTTTGTGAATTTGTGTCCAAAATTTTGTGCAATTTACCAGTAAACAGGTGTTTTAAAACAGTAGTTACAACAGTCATCAGTGTATGTAGTGCCGGCTTTCCACACGTCCATGCCTCTGACAGGCCAGCTGCCAGCGTGGTCGCGCTGAATCAGTGCAGACGGCTATCTCAGCGTAGCTTATACAGTCTCTGGTTATATTGTGAAGTACTTATGATAGGAAGGATTTTTCTGCGACTGTATGTCCCTGGTATTATTTACTGTGTTATATTGTGAAGTACTTATGATAGGAAGGATTTTTCTGCGAGTGTATGTTTTCTGATATTATTAAGTAGTAGTAGTCTTCAAGTTTACGTCCTTCCACATACAGTTATACTGGACGGGGAGGGGGAGGGAAAAGAATATTTTTAAAATAGGTCTAGATAAAAATTAAAAAAGATAAAATAGACAGATGAAAATGAAAACATACATCAATACACATTTATACGTAAAAAACAAACCCCCTTACGATAAAAATATAATAATAATATTATCAGTTGAAATATTAATAAGATAAAGAAGGAAAGGAAGACAGAGACAGAAACAGAAAATGGTGGGGGGTGGGATGACTAAAAATGTATATATATATTAAAATTAAAAAAAAATTAAGGGAATATTAGGGCGTGCGCGCGCGCGTGCGTGTGTGCGTGCATGTGTCTGTGTGTGCTTGTCCTCTTATGCAGTGTTTAGTTGTGGCTGAAGATCTCCTTATCACATTAAGCGGAACTGTATGCTAAACACTAAATTAACAAGAAAGAAAAATATTCGAAATAGAACAACGATTATATAACTACAACAAATGCCCTATGGGACTTAACAATAAACACTTAGCAATAGCAAACACTAACATGATATTCTCCAGAACTTGTTCAGGGGAAAGTTTCATGAAAACTAGGTAGGTAATGTTTTAGAGTCTTGCATTCTAGTAAAATATGAGTATTTGAAATATTATTGCTTCCACATAAGCATTTAACATCCTTGTTAAATTGTGTGACAAAAGCGTTTAATTCGGATTCTAAAAAATTAATGCCTCAAGCTGTCTTTCTTTGACAATATTTGTACAAGTCTTTAACTGATGTATGCTATCAAAGACACTTTTTTTCTGGTTGGAATCCATTTTACTAACTGTTCTGTGCTGTTTATTTCAGTGAAATTGTTTGAAGATGCTTGTTCTAACATATGGTACCCTTCTTGGATTGATAAAGGAATACGTAGCTCAATGGTATTATTAATTATGGTGTATGGTGACTGGTGTCGGTCACTGATGCCAGCATGCTTACTATTGGGTCTTTGTTAGGGAAAAGTGTCATAGTTGACCAAGTGTCCTAGGAATCTGGTTTTCTGATATGTGTCTCGAAAGGTTAAAATCCTTGTATCAAATAACATTTTGAGCCAAATTGTTGTGAGCGCTTTGTATCTTCCTCAGCATCTCTACGTGCGCACAAAGTACTGATGTGATATGTATGAAGAAATCTCATGTTGCGGTCCTAGGGATAGATAATACACATGCGCAGCAGTGTTTGTACATGATTTGAAAAGATGGCACTGAGGAGGGAAGCATATGATGATGCGAGTTGTTCTACGAATATGTATTTGTTTTCAAATTTGGTCAGTGAAAATTATTCAGTGATTTTCTACAGCTTTGTACCTGAAAATGAAACTCAACTGTAAACATGCCTGTTGAAGCTACTTGGTGATGATATTTCACTGATGATACTGTGTTACGTGCTAACTGACGTGTGCAATGGTTGTACCATGTCTTGTGGTAACTGATGTGTACAAACAGTTGTACTGTGTGCAGATGGTAATCACGATGAAGGAGGCAGCACCACAAGACAGTGTTACGCCCAGACAGGGAGAGGCTTTGCAACAGCACTGAGCAAGTCATCATTGAAGTTTGGGGTTGTGGGTGGAAATATGAATATTTTGGATGGCTTTAGTTTCAGTAGCAGGTATGTGCAATGAAGTAGTATTTTGGATAGTAGTAGTTTCAGTGGCATGGGGTAGTGGTAATTTTAAAAAAAAAAGGTAACAGTGCCCCATAACCCATGTGGTCATAGGGGAGCAAGGCATCAGAGACCTCAGCTTCTCTAGGAGCCAGCATATTGAGGGCGGCGCCCATCTCCTCTCCCTTGCTGCTTTACCTTCCCTGACCGTAGGGAGGGCAATTACCCATTTACAGCTGGGTGAACTGGGGGACTGTACTGAAGCCAAGGTACACAAACGGTCACCCGATGCTGCTTTGGGGAATGATAAATATTTCACATGACTGTATTGTCACCACTGAGAAATAATAATAATATTTCACAAGGCTGTATTGTCACCACTGAGAATAATAGATAATATTTCACATGGCTGTAGTTTGACCACTAGGGAATAATAAATAATATTTCACAAGGCTGTAGTTTCACCACTGAGAAATAATAAATAATATTTCACAAGGCTGTATTGTCACCACTGAGAAATAATAAATATTTCACATGACTGTATTGTCACCGCTGCGAAATAATAAATAATATTTCATAAGGCTGTAGTTTCACCACTGAGAAATAGTAAATAATATTTCACAAGGCTGTAGTTTGAGCACTGTGGAGTATTTCAGTGTCAATTGTCTGTGGCTTGTCTCTGAAAGTAAAACTGAAGGGTAGGCATGCCTGTTTTCAGCACTGGGAATTTTTTTTCTTTTTTTTTGGGGGGGGGGGGGGGGGGGGGAGTGAATTAGTTTAGGGGTTCTTTTGGGTCGGGTGGGGGAGGGATTGCTGGAGTTTCTGTGGCAGTTGTGTCTAAATGACGTAGTATTATGGAGGGCTATAGTTTTAGAATGATCAAGTTTAAAATACTTTAGTCGTCCCATGAAGGGTAATTACAATACTGACACACACAGGATTGATAGAATTTATAATCTCAAAATGATAAAAATAATTTGGGGGTTGGGGAGGGGGGGGGGATTACTGAAGTAGTATATAGGAGAGCTTAAGTTAAAGATTAGGGCTGTAGTTTCAGATTGTAAAGGGGGGGGGGGGGGTGATGACTATTAATGAAGTGGGTGCTTAAGTACAACTCCTTTGCAATCATCCAGGCATGGTACATCTCCGCAATCGCGGAAATCCGCAAAAAAGAAAAATAACAAAACCCACAGAAAACCAGTCAAGGGATAGGGCGTAACGCTTCCATGCCAAGTACTTCCCTTCTCTTCTTTACATTGCCAGTCTACTAGGTATTTGTTGACAGAAGGGTGTCCGTTGCAGCTGTAAGCCTAAGGCAGAGAGGGGTGAAGAGGGATGGTAGGAAGAGGGAAGGGGGGGGGCTTTCACTGCTGCTCCACTTCAGCGGTGTATGGGGTCTTAGAGCAATGTTTACATAACAATCGGCAGGCCGACCAGCCTGCTCCGTCTCTCTCTCTCTCTCTCTCTCTCTCTCTCTCTCTCTCTCTCTCTCTCTCTCTCTCTCTCTCTCTCTCTCTCTCCTCCTCTCCTCTCTCTCTCTCATCTATCTTCTCCACCTCTCCCTCTCTCTCTGTTTCCCTGTCTGTGTGTGTCTGTCCTCTCCTTTCTCTTTCTTCCTCTATCTGCATTAGTGCACATTTGTCTAGAAATGTACTTTTTGCTATGTCATGTGATTACTTGGGAAATTTAGAACCTTTTGGAATGAAAAATGACAGAAAAGTCATACTTGGAGATCTTATTATAGGGCAGAAATTGCTTAGTATGAAAACAGAAATTAGTTCAAGTAGAGGCCTTTAAACAGGCTAGAATTGCTGAAAAACCTTCAGCTCCAGGGGGCCTTGCCCCTGACTCCCACAAGGGGCTCTGCCCTTTGACCTGCCAGGGGGAATGTCCCCTGGACCCCCTCTACATTTCAGGAAAAATGCTTTTCCTCCAGTACCATGCCTGTCATCACTCCCTCTGCCTTGCTCAAATCTTCAGGAAAAATTAGTCCCTGCCTCTGATTGTCAGTGGCTTCATCCTTGAAAGTGGAACTTGAAAGTAAGCATACCTGCTACTGCATTATAAGCATTACCCCCCCCCCCCCCATCCTTCAATCATTTTTTGCCTCAGATTTCTGACACTCCACCACATAATGAGTCACGTTGCACCACACGTCAAATTTTTAGACATTGACATTTAATAAATCTGTCCAAAAAAAAAAAAGATTTTGTAAAGGCCACTCAATACAACAAACAGATTGAAAATCGGGCATACATTCTATGAAAAAGTTATCACAAATTGAAATTATGCACTGCGGGATGTGGCAAAATGAGAAATGGACCTGTTTAGCATGTAATAGAAGGTCAGAAGGAGGGCTTGGGTATTTTAAAAAGCGTTTTAAAGTGAAACTGAAAGAAAATTACACCTTGACATTTCAGTAAAAGGCAATGCCTATAGTTTTATAATCGATCTAAATCTTAAAATCATGATCCTGACCCCCACCTGCCTAAATGCTCCTATTGCAAAAGTTGGTTTGGTGCAAAGCGCTATTTCGTGGGGGAGTGTCACATTTAACAGCATCCAAAATAACCATCATTTACCCCTCTCCCTCCTACACACTGTCAAATCATTCCTATGCTGACATTCAACTGTCAGGACTTAAACCATCCAAATATTCTGCTGCATTTCCACCCCCCACCTCTCTCTCTCTCTCTCTCTCTCTCTCTCTCTCTCTCTCTCTCTCTCTCTCTCTCTCTCTCTCTCTCTCTCTCTCTCTCTCTCTCTCTCTCTCTTTCAGTGCTGATTTAAAACCATCTAAAATACTGCATCCTAGGTAATACCACTTGTGAAATAAAAAAAAACAACCCCAAAATGACTACAACCCTCATATCCACCCCTTGAGATTACAAAAAGATGTTTACTGCAGCCCTATTACAAGAGTCCCCTCCACCCCCACCCTTCTCCCTCAACCTTTGTTTCAAAAATGGATGGAGAATGTTCATTTCTAAATTGGCTGCGGAGGGGGAGGATAGGGGGTTCGTGCATGCCCATGTTTTTGGCTTCTTTTTATTTGTGTGTGGTGTGTTGTGTGTGTGTGCGCGCGCGCGCGCGTGTGCACGCTTTGATCTGTGTGTTGTATGTTTATCCACTGATTTACTTTGACTGAAAAACACTACCTTCTACAGCAGTCACAGTCGTAAAAACATGGCTGCACTTCTTCTCTTCACACTTGTTGAAATGTAATTTGAAATACTACCCCAACCCAGCTCTCTTACCAAGATGCAACCGTCATAATGCACCCATCTCCATATGTAAAATAAGGCAATCTAAAAAGGGAGACCGCATTAAGAAACCCCCCTCTGCTTGTAAAAGAAAGTGATGCAAAATTTGAAAAAAAAGCCTTCATTACGTGTGAAACAAAACCGTCCAAGATGCATTGTGGTGAGCTCCCCTAAAGATGCAAAATAAAGCCATCTAAAATGACCATCTTGAATCCCACCTCAACATGGGAGACTGTCTTTTAAAACACTATCGTTGTAATAAACCACCGCCACATGTGAAATAAGCCATCTTTAATAAAAATTAAAAAATAAAAACAGTAGTAGTAAACTTCAACATTTGAAATAAAATCATCTAAAATAAAACCATCGTAATAAACATAACCACATATTAGCTGTCTTCAAAAAAATCAATCAATGATAAACCCACCACATGAAATGAAGCCACCTAAAGAAACACATCTCCACTTATGAAATAAACCTAAAACGATCATCAATAATGAACCTTGTAAAATAAAGCTGTTTAAAAAAAACACAGCAATAATGAACACTTGTGACTATAACATAAAACCATCTTCAAAAAAGCAACCATCAATGATAAACTTTATAACCTTGTATAAAATAAAAGCCATCTTAAAAAAACAAAAAAAAACACCAATAACAAATCCACCTCAAAATATAAAGCCATCTTTAAAAATAAAACAACCCAAAAAACAATGATCAATAAACACTTCTAGCATACAAAATAAAGCCATGTCAGACGACCATCATAATCAACTCCCCCACCCCCCTCCTCCACATGTGAAACACAGGAATTGTATGATCAATAAACACTTCTAGCATACAAAATAAAGCCATGTCAGACGACCATCATAATCAACTCCCCACCCCCTCCTCCACATGTGAAACAAAGGAATTGCGTAATTGTCCAACTGTTGCATTAAATCCCATAACCATTATGTGAAACGGCCACCCGCAATACAATCGTTATAAACCTACCTTCACAACTGAGATAAACCTCGTTACCACAGTGAAATAAAAAGAAACTTGTCAACATTAAACCTCATAATCACATGTGAAATAAAACCATAATGAAACTTGGTAATGTGGAAAAAAAGAAAACGTGTGAAATGAAACTGTCCACATGAAACCTTGTAAACATATGTGAAATAAAACCAAGATGAAACTTGTAAACATGAAACCTTGTAACCATATGTGAAATAAAACCAAAATGAAACTTGTCAACATGAAACCTTGTAACCATATGTGAAATAAAACCAAAATGAAACTTGTCAACATGAAACCTTGTAACCATATGTGAAATAAAACCAAAATGAAACTTGTCAACATGAAACCCTGTAACCAAGTGAAATAAAACCAAAATAAAACTTGTCAACATTAAACCTTATAACCCATGTGAAATAAAACCAAAAAGAGATGTTGACATAAAACCACCTCACATGTAAAATGAACCCCACAACCAAGAGAAATACGCCAAAGTACAACTGTCGTGATGAACCCACCTTTAAAGGTAGAACAAAGCCGTCTAAACTACACCCCCTGTAATAAATAAACCCACTACCAATGTAAAATAAAGCCATCAAAAATGCAACCATAATCGGCCATACAACCATCGTTGTAAACCCATACCCGCGTGTATTTTAAATGTGCTTTCTTATAAGGGAGCAAAAGTGTAAATGAGTAAAATAATAGCTAATTGGACATTTCATAATGGTAAAAACATATAACGCCCTATCTACAATTATTCGAGTTGTGTTGCTGTTGTTGTTGAGCACTGCTGTGATTGTTGTTCTTAAATTAGTTCGTTCTGGTCACATTCTGTCTACATGTATAGGAATGAGATTTTAAACTGATTTTAAAACTCCATGTTTTAGTTGAAATTCAGGGACAACGGTATAACATTCAAAATCTAAACACACACACACACACACACACACACACACACACACACACACACACACACACACGGAGGAGTTCTGTGGATTCAGCAACTTTTATTTCTGTAATTATTAACGAAAAACCATGACTGAAATAAAGCAGAAACTTTTTTGGGAAAGAGAATATAAAGTGATCAATGCTTGACTGTCGGCTCAAGATCTTCGGTGTATCACTTATCACAGGAATAAAAATCGCAAAGGAACCTTGAAAAGATTGAATAAAAACTTACTACCAGACAACCGACTGGTACTGGTATAGATAACGAGCTCGAAATAAGCGTTGATTGGGTGTTACTGAAAGTCTACAACTGAAATGGCAGGGAAACTATAAAAAAAACACCTGTCAACAGGATTCCGTAATTCATGAGTTTGCTTGAAGATAAAGTCACGATAACTAACACGAGTAAATACATGTATCGTCATTTACTGGAAACAAATGACACTTGAATGACAACGCCATATGCTCAACAAGATAAAATAAAAGAGGCTTTACTTTTTAGGCCGACTTGTTCAAATCTTAATGCATGTATTGGTTTTTACGAGGGGTTTGACAAGAGAAACTTGGGGCGTTCACTGTAAGGATTCAAGCCACAGCAACAAGAAGTTCTAAGTGCTGGCACAAATTTTGAGATCTGAGGCTGGCTTCGCCTTTCGGATTCCAGCAATCAAAAAGTGTGAAGAAGGGGTCTAAAGGCACCTGCCCAAGCTGTTGAAAAATACACGCTGTGCGTGAGAGTCCATGTAATGCGAATGAATGAAAAAGAAACGCAATGTTATTGGAGAAATTTTGCTTTTATGTGCCTGTCTTCAAAACTTGCCAGCCACATCTGGTGTGAGGTCAGAATTTCCTGAAAGAATCAAGTTGGTTTTGTACTTTTGGTTTGGTGAGCTCGCTTACAGGAAACTGTCTGCTATAGCAAAGTTCTCAAAACCGACTAGACTTTATTATATCCGAACTAACATCCTCGGTGGGACCAGAAATTGACATTCTTATAAGAGGGGTTTCTTATAAGCGAGATCGTTATATCCGAGTTTCCGTAAGTCATAATAAAGAACACCTACCACGGAACCAAATTTTTTGCTTTCTTATAAGGGGGATTCACTGTAAGCAAGCTTCTTTATAAGCGGTCCCACTGTATTTCTTTTTTTCATCTACTGTTTGTGAAAAATGCTACTTGAGACTATACACTTAACTTAAGAAGGCTTCTTCTCCATCTGAAAACAAAACGACCAATATGAGTGCCAAATAAAAGAGCAGGGAGGTGTGGTACACACTATAACCTCTACAATAACCGAATCAGGCTGTTCAGTTTGCTGTGCATGTGAAGGAACAACTGACTTTATCCTCTCCTCTACTGCAAACGACTCCACAAAAAAAGAAAAAAAAAAATTTAAATAACGGAAAGAAAAACGTTGCAACACCAAACCAAAACTAAGCAGTGCCCTATAAGAAATTTTAAAAAGAGAACTGACACTAGTCTACATAAAACATATAGCAAAATGGTGGTTAGTTCAATCTACATAATTTTACTATGTGTGTAGCTGGCTTAGTAGAAAGAGCAAGGCCTGTGTGGCTGTAATGTGTGACTGTGTGTGCATTTCTTGATTACTTAAAAACAGGAAACCAACCCAAGCAGTGAACTAGATCTAGTTGCAATGCCAAAAACGATTTATCTAATCAATCGAAAGCATACACACATTTTGATTGATATTCTATATATAACCACACAGGCAGTTTATTCTCGAATAAACACTTCCTGATCATCCATCCTACTTTGAAAACTTGAAAGCTGGGTATTATGGAAAACGCTTTGGCTTTTGGTTTAGGCCTACACAACTCTCATTCCATAATGATAAAAAAAGCAAGTCCATATCAGTACTGTACAGCAAAGAAAAAGCCATCACACCAAGGCTTAACATTAGTTCCACTCTTCAGGACAACTAGCAACACTATGTGAACAATGAGAGACAGACACCAAGCCCACTTGATAGCCGATTAAAGTTCTTTTTTTTTTTTTTTATTTTTTAATAATTTACCCGATGTGGTGTAAAGTTAACCTTTGCCCGATGCTGATCTTGACCCCATCTTCCTGATGTGGGCTTCTCAATATCCATACATATCACACAGGCCCCCCCACCTTCTGTATTTTTTTCTTTTCTACAAAATAGTAGTCAAAAATACTTAAAATTTAAATAAATATTAAAAGGATATCGGTAAGAAGAAAACAGAATGACAAGTTATGCTGAGTCTAATCTGACAATGCAGCCATCTGCACTAGATACTGAAAGATCACACACACACACACACACACACACACACACACACACCCTGCATCATCAGGCAGTAGTAGTAGTAGTAGGCACTCATCAGTCTCGGAAGACTATGGAGTTGCGCTCTAGTGTTTAGAGCGCAAAGCCTGGGCAAGTATGTATGGAGGGCAAGCTGTTACCCATGCAGCAGACCCCCCCTCTCCACGGCACTGGAATGATCCATTGGAAGGGCATTGACCGATACGAATGGTTCCAGTACCGTCGCAGTGGCATAATGTATATATATGTAATATTTTCTAGCAAGAAAGTCTTGGTTTCGCAAGACCTGATGAAAATTACAACATTCAGACAATGGCCTATCTACAATGGACAGATGTATCATTGTTGAGTTTAACGTTACTATACTGAGAAAGGGTTGGCAAGGAGGCATGCATTTAGAAAAAAATGTACAATAAACATGTAAACAATTTATTTTAATTAAGCACATACATTGATAACATTGGAAAAGAGCTCTCATTGCAGCTCACGACTTAAAACCTAACCTCGTTCCTAATTCCATTAGTGCACAATGTTCAGTCACTGAAGAGAAGAAAAAAAAAGCATAACAAAGCATTCCAACATAAAACTTGGCCCCTCATTCTGTCTTCATCAACACAGCTAGTCTTTTTGTTTTGCACACTAAAACATACTTGCTCGTATGTGCGCTGGTGAACTCACACAGACACACACACACGCACGCGACGCGCGCACCACACACACACACACACACACACACACACACACACACACACACACACACACACACACACACACACACACACACCGGACGGGATAGCCTAGTGGTCAGAACATCGCGCTCGCAATTTGACGACCCGGGTTCGATTCCTGTTATAGGAGATTTTTCTCTTGGTGTTAACATCAGTGCAGACTCCATTGTCCCCAAAAGTCCTTGGGATGGTACTATAAACCGCGGTCCCGGTGTGCGAACGCACACAGAACTTCTTGCGCACACGTTAAATCCTGTTCCGCTTTTCGAAAGAGTAGGCCATCGTGTGCCGGTGGGAACAGATGACAAAACTGCATACACACGGGGGCTGGATGTAAAAAAGACACGAGTGCTTATTCCTTTATCCTCGATATATTATAATAATAATAATAATAATAATATAAATAAATAAATAGGCTACTTTCACTGCATACTTTTGTACAATGTGAGAGGGATGTCCCCAGGATGGAAAGTGAAGGTCGTCACATTCTAGCATTGAAAGGCGGGAGGTCGGATCTGATGCCATCCATGTCGATGTAGACATCTGAAAACACACATAGGCCCATCTGAAAATTGTCCTCACAGGAGCAAAAGTCCGAGAGTGGTGTAAGGGTAAACCCATGTCTTTTAGCTATAAATGACATGAACACGCGACCCAAATAGTGGCAATAACAAGATAGCCTATTACATAAGTAAAAACTCAGTTGAGACTGCAAAAGTCAAACAAGTTATTCCCTAACTTTCCTGGGGAAAATTTGTTGTTTTAACCAATCCACACGCTTAGAAAGACACTGGGAATTGTTGGATTTAGAATATTGTGTCTTGAAATCTGCATTTTGTGCATTTGCATCCGGCCTGGTAAAAGGTGGTGGTGGTTGTTTTTTGGGAAGGGGGGGGGGGGGGGGGGGGGGGTGCGCATAAATTTTCAGACCGGGAGAGAAGCTCTGATCTCCTTTGAGTTTGTCCACTTTAGGACGATAACCAGTTTATGACACAGCAGGTGCGGCAGTTAACGACTTGATGTGGTATCATGTAACGTAAAGATCCTCTCAGTGACCAATTCCTGGTGTATCAAGCCAAAATGATCTTTATTGAGTGTAAAAGATTCAGGGGTTTTTTGGGTTTTTTTTTATCCTGCCCCCCAAAAAACAACAAGCAAAAAACAAACCCAACAACAACAACAACAAATCAAGAAAATTGAATTGTATAAGCATTTAAAAGACACATCAATATGTTGAAAAAAACTCGAAATAAACGAGGATTTAAAAAAACAAAACGAAAAAAACCGAGACCTCTCAATACAAGATAAAACAAACCCAAGGCAGTACATGGTACAACTTAAGCTCAAGTCATACATGCAGATAACGAAAATACAAAACAACAAGGGTAAGAATAACAACAAAGCAGCCAGATGTTGGGTAGCCTCCAGCATAAAGTTGGACTTACAATTTGTCCATCAGATTTTTTTTTTTTCAAAAGTTTCTTAAATGTTTCGAAAGAGCTGATTTTAAATTAAAAAAAAGTGGGGGGGGGGGGGGGGGGGGGGGGGGGGGAGGTGGAGGTAGATGATTCACAATGTTCTTCCTGAATAAACAAGGCTTAAATTACAGAGATTATTAAGAGGCGGTAAACAGACTAACAGTAGGCCGTCTTATGACAGCAAATTTTCCCACAATTATTATTTTGGCTTTCACACACACACAAACACACCACACACACACACACACACACCACACACACAACATCTACAATACAGAATACACACCACCCAACACACACACAACACACACACACACACACACACACACAACAACACACACACACATTACTATCCTCGATACTAGAAGCAAATTTAACCACACCAATTCCCACAACTCATCCTCCTACTATCCAAAACTTTCGGACTTTAACCACCCACAAACCACACAACACACCCCACACACTACACACCCTCCTACTTCCCCTTCGCTGGTAGCCGTGGCGGTGGAACAGAGAATGGTCAACACATCACACACACTCATAAACACAACACACACACACACCAACACACACAAAAAAACAAAACACATTCATTATCTCGATAAAAAAAATCACACACACACACACACACACACACACACACACAACCCCCCCCCCTCCACACACACACACACAACACACAACCCCCCCCCCCCTCCACCACCCACCACCCCCACCCCTACACCCTTCCTACCTTCCTCCTGCCCGGCTGGCGTAGGCCGGACGGCGGCTGGAGGCGGGGAAGAGAAGAGGCGTGAGGGGGGTGCGTGGGAGGGGAGAGGGGGGTGTCCTAGGGGCGGAGGTCGGCGGGGCAGACTGGGCGAGTAGTTGATGTAGACATCCCCCCCACTGTCCTCCGCCACCTCCTCCCCCCTAGCCCTGGGTACTGCCGTGTCGGCTGCTGCACTGTCCTCCTTCTCTGTCAACAGTTCGAATTCAAATTCAATTCAAAATACTTTATTATCTCTAAAACAGAGAGGTTCCAGTGGGTTAAAAAAAGTTAGTTAAAGTCTGTCCGAGCCTAAGGCTCATCAGGCCGGTGCTTATCCGGTTTCTGTGGCGTTAAGCGACTGAGAGTTCATAGACTCCCCTGGATAGGACGCCAGTCTATCGCAGGGTTAACCCCCAACACAAGGTTGGTACCCCTTTTACACCTGGGTGGGGTGAGAAAATAGCCGTAAAGTGCCTTTTCCAAGGGCACAACGCCATAGCGGAATAGCTGGGATCGAACCCGCAACCTTTAGATTACGAGTACAACGCCCTAACCACTAGGCCACAGCGGCTTACAGGTCATAATATTATAAGAACAAAAATCACGTTAAAAAAATAATATCAATTAAATACAACACAGGTTTTAAACATCAGCACGCAGCACCCATCACAGTGTAAAGAGCACCCACAAGTCCGCAATATCTTGTCATTGATTTTTTTAAAGCGAAATTTGAAACGTAGGCTATCAAAGAAAGCCAAGGTTCAACTTAATTAATTAATACACGAGTCCTCGACTTCTATTTTATCTATTTTGTTTCTTTTTTTTTTATTTCGAGGATAATGGAATAAGCACTCGTCATGTGCTTGTTTACATCCAGTCCGTGTGTGTGTGTATAATATGTGTGTGTGTGTGTGTGTGTGTGTGTGTGTGTGTGAGCGCGTGTGCGTATGTGTTTGCCTATGTGTGCGTACTTATATGCTCTGTGTGTGTGTGTGTGTGTGTGTGTGTGTGTGTGTGTGTGTGTGTGTGTGTGTGTGTGCGTATGTGTTAGCCATTGTGTGCGTACGTATATGCCTCTGTGTGTGTGTGTGTGTGTGTGTGTGTGTGTGTGTGTGTGTCTGTCTGTCTGTCTGTCTGTCTGTCTGTCTGTCTGTCTGTGTCTGTCTGTGTCTGTGTGTATAAGTGTGTACAGACCAGAGGAGGATAGAAGATAAACCATAATAGCCTACCATACACACATACCCTGTGTGTGAGCAAAGGCAGGGTTCTCATACACCTCGCCCTTCTCTTTGTCGTCAGTGAAGGGTTCGTACACGTCATCCCCCTTCTGCTCTTCGTCTCTGAAGGGCTCATACACTTCACCTTGCGCCTGACAAGCCAGGCCATCGTAGCAATTGTCAGTTTCTGCTCTTGCTGCTGCTGCTGCTGCTGCTGTTTCTGCAGCCGTGGCTCCTGTTTCTGTTTCTGCTGCTGCTGGGGGGTAAAAAAAGAAGAAAAAAAACTGAGGGTGTCCTTGACTTGACTTGACTTGACTTGACCAGGCCTTGTACGTCAAAAATGTGTGTGTTGTGTTGTGTGTGTGTGTGTGTGTGTGTGTGTGTGTGTGTGTGTGTGTGTGTGTGTGTGTGTTGTGTTGTGTGTGTGTGTGTGTGTTGTGTGTGTGTGTGTGTTGTGTGTGTGTGTGTGTCTGTGGTGTGTGTCTGTGTTGTGTGTCTGTGTCTGTGTGTGTGTGTGTGTGTGTGTCTGTGTGTGTGTGTGTGTGTGTGTGTGTGTGGTGTGTGTGTGTGTGTGTGTGTGTGTGCAGGTTACGTGTTGCTTTTTATTCTTAAAATTATTCTTTTATTTCGAGGATAATGGAATTGGCACTCACATGCTTTTTTTTTTCCACCCAGTCCCTGTGTGTATGCAGTTTTGTAAATTTTGTCATCCATTCCCACAGGCACACAATGGCCTATCCTTCCAAAAAAGCGGAACAGTTTTTCACACACACAACCACACACATACACACACACGCACACACACACACACACACATACACACACACACACACTTTTTTATACTTTATTCTTTTATGTCGAGGATAATGGGATAAGCACTCCTCTGCTTTTTTTTTACATCCAGTCCCGTGTGTATGCAGTTTTGTAAATGTCATCTGTTCCCACCGGCACACGATCGCCTACTCTTACGAAAAGCGGAACAGGATTTCATGTGTGCGCAAGATGTTCTGCGTGCATTCACACACGGGGCCTCGGTTTATAGTCTCATCCGAAGGACTTTGGGGGAGATTGGAGTCAGCACTGGTATTAACTCAATGAGAAAAATCTCCTCGAACGGGAATCAAACTCGGGTCGCGAGCGCAATGTCCTGACCACTAGGCTATCCCGTCCCGTGGTGTGTGTGTGTGTGTGTGTGTGTGTGTGTGTGTGTGTTGTGTGTGTGTGTGTGTGTGATACTGGTCCTTCATGCATATCTGTTCTTTTCTACAGGATGCCCCCCCCCCCCCCCCCCCCCCCCCCCCCCCCCCCCCCTCCCCCCGCATTCCTGCCACGCCCTCTTTCCTTCCCTTCGTCTTGTCCGTTTTCCTCATGGGCCTGTCTTCTTTTGCCTTCCGTGTAAAAATGTTTATGAGTAATGATAACTATTTTACACACACTTGCGCGCGCGCGCGCCACACACACACACACACACACACACACACACACCACACACACACACACACACACACCTACACACACCTACACACATACACACACACAAACACACAAACACACGTACATGTACACGGATGACATAACTGCGTGGGTGCTTATTACATTATCCTCGAAAGTAAAAGAAGAAGAAGAAAAAAGAAAACAAAACAAAAAAGAAGAAAAATAATTATACACACATCAATAAACAGACACATCAAAAGAAATGCAGACGGACAGACAGACCGACAGACAGGCTAACAGACAGAGTGACAGACAGACACACTGACGGACAGACTTGCCGAGAACAGGAAGAAACGGGGTTTTGAACGAAGAAGGAAAAAAAGAGGATAATGTGACATGGAATAGAACAAGGTTCCAGTGTTCACTTTATCAAGCTCATGCCACACATTAATTTTAGAAACTTACAGGAGGGAAGGGGCGGGTCCCCCCCCCCCCCCCCCCCCCCCCCCCCCCCCCCCTCCCTCCCTCTCCCTCTCCTCTCCTCTCCTCCTCCTCTCTCTCCTCCTCTCTCTCTCTCTCTCTCCTCTCTCTGTGTAACGGAGTGAAGTTGTTTGGTTTTTTGTTTGGTTTTTGTTTATTTTTCAACAGAATTTTGCCAGGGACAACGCTCTTGTTGCCACGGGTTCTTTAACGTGCGTTGAACGTGTGGTACACATGGAACCTCAGTTTATCGTCTTATCCCCAAAACAATACACACCTGTCCAGAAAGTGAGAACTGTAGGTTTGATCCCCGTTTTGTGCCTGAGCCTTTACCTCCCATCCACTAGACCTTGAGTGGTGGTCTGGGTTCTAGTCTTTCGGTGAGACGATAAACGGAGGCCCTGTCTGCAACACGTATTCAGCGCATATAAAAGAACCCATGGCAACAAGAGAGTTCTCTCTGGCGAAATTCTGTGGAAAAGGCCTGTCTCACAGGGAGCCGTGTAGGCCTACACTTATGAATATATAAGTTGTTTTTTTTAAAGGTAGTGGCACTGTTCTTGTGGAGACGCACTCTCCTCTGAGAGAACAGCATGAATTTCTTGTAGAGAAGTCATGCCGTGAGTTTAAGATATAATATAATACAATACGATACAATACAATACAAAAACAACAACAAAACAACACAAAACGATACAGCACAATACAACACAAAGCAATTGTTTTTTTTTTAAAAAAGCAGAACACAATACAATGCAACGCAACACAACACAACAAAAACAATACAACGCAACAAACACTACTATACAACACAACATAACAACACAACAAAACAATACAACACAGCACAACAAACACAAAACAAACGAAACACAACACAAACACAAAACTCAACAAACAACACACAACCGACAAACCTGCATCTCTGGAGCTACACGGCAGCTTCCACCCCCGTCTCCACACCACCACCACCACCACCATCATCACCACCACCATCACACCCGCCGTGGCACACGGACCCCATCCATATTCCCTCCCACAGACGGGAATTCTCGTCCACCTCTGGCACACCTTGGGGAACAGGCCCAGTGGCCTGGGAAGTGGCGAAAAGAGGCGGGGTTGAGTGGAGAGGGGAGGTGGGGGAGGAAGGGGAGAGTTGCTGCATTGTGCCGTTTGCGGTGCCGTTGTCGAAACTGCTGTTGATGTTGGGAGAGATAGGGGTGAGGGTGGGGATAGGGGTGGGGGTGGGGGTGAGGGCTTCTGTGACAGAGTGACAGGAACGTGTTGGGAGTTGTGAGTTAGGCATTTGTAGACAGTCATTACAGGAACAGATAGATGATGATAGTAGATAGATAGATAGATAGATATAGATAGATAGATTAGATGCACGCGCGCAGCACGCACGCACGACACACGCTGACGCACACACCTCACACACACACCACACACACACACTCACATCACACACACCACACACACACACACACACACCACCACCACACACACCTCAGCACCTACACGACACACACACACACACACACACACACACACACACACACACACACACCACCATCAGCACCCCACTCACCACACACACCACACACACACACACACACACACACACACACACACACACACACAACACACAACACACACACACACACACACACACACACACACACACACACACACACACGCACTCACGCACGCTCGCACTCACGCACACACGCACTCACGCACGCTCGCACTCACGCACAACACACACACACACACACACACACACACACACACACACACACACACACCACACACACCACACGAACACACACACACAGATTACCTCTGTCTTAGGTGTAAAGTCACTTCACATAGATTTTAAAAAAATCAACTTCATCATCCACTACGGACTAACACAGAGGACAGGACAAGCTTTTAAAAAACAAACACCAGATTCTACCTAGTCGACAACAAAATTTATTTTTTATTTATTATTTATTTATTTTATTCTTTTATATCGAGGATAATGGGATAAGTACTCGTGTGCTTTTTTTTTTACATCCAGTCCCCGTGTGTATGCAGTTTTGTAAATGTCATCTGTTCCCCCCGGCACACGATGGCCCACTCTTTTTAAAAGCGGAACAGGATTTAACTTGTGTGCAAGATGTTCTGCGTGAGTTCACACACGGGGCCTCGGTTTATAGTCTCATCCGAAGGATCAAGCCATGTGGCAGATTGGTTTTGTACATGGTAGAAAGTAAGGTAAGGTTCCCATAATATTTCAGTGTACATAGTCTATGCGCAGAATAATGACAATGTGTATTAGTTACTTGTTTCAGGCTATCCTTCCCCCCAGCATGGACAGACGTTCTTCATAAAAACAGAGAAACCATTTTCTAACTCTTTCTTCAGCAGTCCCCCCAAAAAAACAAAAACAAACAACAACAAAAAAAAACACCACACCACACAGCACAACACCACACCAGTCCATACCAAAACCACATCACACAGCACCACCCCACCTCAACAACACACTACACCACACCACAACACAACACACCACACTACACCTACACCACATCACACTCCACACCACACCACATCACACCACACCTACACCACTTCACACCAGATCACACCTTCACTAAAACCACACCACACCACACCACATCACACCACACCACACCTACACCACACCACACACACCACACTCACAAACCTACAATACCACATCTCACAACACACACTACACACACCACACTACACCACACCTACAAAACCCTACCCACACCACACCCCATCACACCACACAACACCTACACCACACCTCACACCACACCTACACCACACCACACTACGACCAATGTAAACTTCATCAGACTGTTTTGATACTAGCCTCAAAGATGGACACCTTGAAAAAATTGAACGGTCACTTTACCTGCACGTGATAGCAGAAGGCCAGCCAGACCCAGGGTCAGCAGGAGTAGTGGCATGGTCAGTCACTACAGGCCTCCGGACACTCCCCAGCTGGTCACTAGCAGACAAGTGGACAACAAGAGTGACCACAACACTCTGGAGGTGGGATAGGAGAGCTTATTATTATTTATTATTTTTTTATAATTGGAATGTCTTTTTTATATTCGGTTTATAATCGACGGATAATAGAAGAATAATAAACACTCGTGAGCTTTTTTACATCCAGTCAGTGTGTTTGCAGTTTTGTAAATCTTGTCATCTGTTCCCACCGGCACACAATGGCCTTCTCTTACAAAAGTGGAAAAGGATTTCACGTGTGCAAGATGTTCTGCGTGCGTTTGCACACGGGGCTCGTTTATCGTCTCATCCGAAGGACTTTTAGGGAGAGTGGAGTCAGCACTGACATTAACTCCAGGGGAAAAATCCCCTCGAACGGGAATCGAACCGGGGTCGTCAAATTGCGAGTGCAATGTTCTGACACTAGGCAACTAGGCCCATCATGGTGCTTAGAGCTTTCAACTCATGATTTTCCCCCTCTTCGGCTAGAGCTCTGAGGTTCACCAATGGTGAGATTTTTGTTATACATGCGACCTCTTTTGCCTACCATGAAGGTAGCCACATTCTGACTTTGGGGATATATTATGCTGGGTATGTTGTGTTTCTGTTACTCACTTGAACGCTAACATGAATTACAGACCTTTAATAACTTGACTTGATTGACATTGTCATGGTTGAGGCCTGTTAAGGCCTGTTCATTGTTCTTCCACATGTATCCACTTTCTCTTGGTGCATATTTATCTTCTGCATGTGGTATATATATACACGGAGGGAATTAAGGCACTGGCAGGTCAGCACTTAAAAGTTGACTTCAGAGATGGTAACCCCCAACACACACACACACACACACACACACACACACACACACACACACACACACACACACACACACACACACACACACACTTAATTCACCAAACGCCACCGAGATTCGAACCGTCTTCATGGACCCATGAGATTGAAGTCAAACGGCCTAACCACTCGGCTATTGCATCCATCGGACTGACGATCTGATGGCAGGGGTTCAAGCCCTACACCATGAGTAAAAAAAAAAAAATCCTATCATGGTGGAATCACTGAGGCAGAGGATCTACAGAGATCTTCACACAAAGTTAAAGGCTTTCTCTGTAGACCACTGTAAAAATTATCTGCCTTGCGTGGGTCGGATATTATCTCTGTGAAAAAATTTGCCTGGCATTTTGTCAGAATATTGTTCACTGTAAAAACATCTGTCTGACATTGTTCAGGATATTCCACTGTAATAAAATTGTGGACACAAGATATTATCATTAAAAACAATCTCTAACAATCAATATATAAAAAACATACTGCTGACATTTTAAGAAAAATTGCCACTAATCAAAATTGGAGACATCTTTACAACAGAATCTACTCCACGAAAAAATGGCGACCTTTTAAGAAAATTGTCCAACCAAAAATATAGGTGATATCTTTAAAGAAAGATTCTCTCACGAAAATATATGGCAGACATTTATAAAGAAAAGACTTCTAACCAACAATATGGCTGACATCTTTAATGAAAGATTCTCTCACGAAAATATGGCAGACATTTATAAAGAAAGATCTTCTAACCAAAAATATGGCAGACATTTAATTAAAAAATAGCATACCTAACCAAAAATATGGCTGACATTTCTAAAGACAGGTTCTCTCAGGAAAATATGGCTGACATCTTTAAAGAAAGATTCTCTCACGAAAATATGGCTGACATTTTAGTAAAGAAAGATCTTCTAACCAAAAATATGGCTGACATCTTAAAGAAAGACTCCCTAACCCAAACCGGGGCAGACAATTAACTGAAGAGATACTAAAAAAAACATGACTACCTTAGGTGGGTCAGAGGTCTAGAGGTAACGCACCTGCCTATAAATCCAGAAGTGCTTGGTTTGATCCTGTGTAAGCTCCAAACTCCCTCTCCTCCCCCTCCCCAATTCATTAGGCCTGGAGTGATGGTCTGGATGATAGTCTTTCAGAGAAGACAATATTATAACCGAGGTCCAGGTGCAACAGCATTCAGCGAAGTAAAAGTACCCACAGCAACAAGAAAGTTATCCCTGGCGAGAAATCCTGTTGAAAAAAAAAGAGCCACTCTGACAGGGAAACAAACACAATAACTGACTAGAAAAGAAAAAAAATAAAATGGGAGGCGCTGTCTTGTGGCGATGTACTCTCCCCTAAGAGAGCAGCCCGAATTTAAAGTAGAGAGATCAAATCAAACAAATCAAATTCTTTTATTTCGAGATAATGAATAAAGGAGAATAAGAGAGAGAGATAGAGAGAGAGAGAGAGAGAGAGAGAGAGAGAGAGAGGAGAGAGAGAGAGAGAGAGAGAGAGAGAGAGGAAGAGACAGAGACAGAGACGAGACGAGACAGAGAGACAGAGAGAACAGAGAGAGACAGAGAGACAGAGAGACAGAGAGAGCAGACAGAGACACAGAGACACAGAGACACAGACTGTACCTTCTTCAAGAAAAACACTGTCTGAGGATAAAATTCATAAATGGGGAAGTACCCCTACTCTACACCCCGCAGGTAACAAGGACACTGAAGACTACTAGCCTAACGACACTGCACTCCTCTTCTCTGTTGGTAGCCTGAACTGTGAGCTGATTGAGTGGAGATACAGACAGGATTGACTGCATGGAGCAGGAAGCATTTTGGACTCTTCTGTTTTCCTCTTTCCCATTCACGGGGCAAAGAAAGGCAAGAATATTGCACACACACACGCACACACTAGCACAGGCAGACAGACAGACAGACAGACAGAAACACACACACGCACAACACACACCACACACACCCACACACACACAACACACACTAGCACAGACAGACAGACAGACAGACAACACACACACACACACACACACACACACACACACACAGCACAGACAGACAACAGACAGACACACACTAGCACAGACAGACCAGACAGCAACACACACACACACACACACACTAGCACAGCAGACACACACACACACACACACACACACACACACACACACACACACACACACACACACACACACACACACACAACACACAACACACACACAGCACAGACAGACACAACATACAGCAACACAACAACAACACAACACACACACACACACACACACACACACACACACACACACACAACACACACAAACACACACAACACACACACTTCTATTTCGAGGATATTTGAATAAGCACATGTACTTTTTTTTTGTTACAACCAGTCCCCGTGTGTATGCATTTTGTAGACTTACATTTTGTCACCGTTCCACACAATGGCATTTCGAAATGCGGAAAGGGTTTTAACGTGTGCGCTTGATGTTCTGCGTGCATTCGCACACGGGACCTCGATTTATAGTCTCATCCGAAGGACTTTGGGGGAAGGGGGGGGGGGGGGGGGCGGACTGATGTTAACTCCAGAGGAAAAATCCTCTTGAACGAGATTCGAACCCGGGTCAGCAGATCACGAGCGCATCACTGTGAGCACTAGGCTATCCCGTCCCCCCAATATCTTGAACAACAATAGTTTCGTTTCAATCCTGTTGGTTCGTGAAGCCGTTGGCTTTGAACGTGGGCAGTGGTGTCTGGTGAATTAGAGGTAAAGATGTTTACGATGTCTCAGGTCAACATAAACACAGGAGACCAGACACTTTGCACCCCACCCTGTAAGAGAATGTACAGAGAGGCAAGGCAAGGCAAGGCAAGGCAAGGGGCAAGGCAAGGCAAATTCTTTTATTCGAGGATAATAGATAAGCACTCGTGTGCTGTTTTTTTTTTTACATCCAGTCCCCGCCCTTTTCAGGGATAACATCAAGATAAAAAGATACTAAACAATAAAACTATACGCGGTACCAAACAACATACAAGAATAAGGACACTATATATGATAAGGTAATAAAAATGCACTCGTTCAGAAGACGAATATCAGAAGTCAAAAAAAGATTTTGATTATTGAAGAAAAGAGAGAGAGAGAGAGAGAGAGAGAGAGGAGAGAGAGAGAGAGAGAGAGAGAGAGGAGAGGAGAGAGAGAGAGAGATGAGAGAGAGAGAGAGAGAGAGAGAGAGAGACAGAAACAGAAGGACAGAAGAGACAGAGAGAGAGAGAGAGGACAGAGGAGAGAAGAGAGGGAGAGGAGAGAGAGAGAGAGAGAGAGAGAGAGAGGAGAGGAGAGAGGAGAGAGAGAGGAGAGAGAGGAGAGAGAGAGGAGGGAGAGAGAGAACACAGTTTGAAACTACAAGAAATGGAAAAAAAATTTTCAAAGGAGCATGCAGATGTTTGGATAAATAGGCTGCTCCAGAACCGCTGACATGACGTAGGCTTTCATGTAGGCCCACAATGGCAGTCAAGTTTACTCTTCATTTGAATTTTTTTTAGGGGAGGGGGGGGGGTCTTACTTGTTAGTCACTAGAACATCTCCAAGTAGTATATAAACACATGCTGTTCTTAATTAATAATGGTCATAATTATTCGTCTGTTGACAACTGGAAAAGAAGCAAAAATATGGGTGGTGCTGGTCTTGTGGCGACGTGCTCTACCCGAAGAGAGAGAGCAGCCCGAATTCCACGCAGAGAAATGTGCTGTGACTTAAATGGTATACGATACAAAACAGTACATTACAGTATACTAGTACAGTACAGTACTAATACAACACAATACAGGTAGGCATCCGCCAGTCTCAGAAGACTATGGAGTTTGGCTCTAGGCTCCAGAGCGCAAAGCCTGGGTAAGTAAGAGTGGAGGGCAAGCTGTTACCCATGCAGCAGACCCTCCACCCCCCCCCCTCCCCCATTATCCACGTCGCTGGAATGGTCCGTTGGAAAGGCAATCACCGATACGAAGTTTGGTTCTAGTTGCCATCGCAGGAGCCACCAGAATGCTGCCATAAAGGTCTACAGTACAGTACAGTACAGTACAGTACAGTACAGTACAGTACAGTACAGTACAGTGCAATACAGTACAGTACAGTACAAGTTACATACAATACATACATACATACAATACAGTCGCAGTACAATACAATACAGTACAGTACATACATACAATACATACAGTACATACATACAAGTACAATACATACAATACAATACAATACAACTGAATCCATTTTTTTCCCTTTCTGTTGTTGTTGTTGTGGTGGTGGTGGTGGTGGTGGTGGTGGTGTTTTGTTGTTGTTGTTGTTGGTGGTGGTGGTGGTTGTTTTGTTGTTGTTGTTGCGGTTGTTGACACTGGCAATGGGGCATCTGCAAAATATTCAATTTTGTCAGCAGCATTAGGGACGGGATGCTCAGTGGTCAGAGCACTCGCTTTCCCCAAGCTAAGGTAAATTAAGCAGCATAGAGTGTTGTTACCAAGTGGACAGGCGACTCGTTTGCGCGCCTTGGCTTCAGTACAGTCCCCCAGTTCACCCAGCTGTCAATGGATTGGGCCTACATCACTATCTCACTTTGGATCCACCAGCATTGCAGAAAAAAAATTATCTGTTAGACATGAAGTCAGCTCTTTCTTTGTGAGGAGCACAAGCTTTCCATACCAGATGATTTGCATCATAATTAATCCCGAAGATTATTGCAAGTTATATGAAGTTGGAACGCTCATTTAATTTTTGACACGCACGCACGCACGCACACACGCACGCACGCACACACACTACATAGTCACACACACACTCCATCACACCACACAACGACACACACCACACACACCACACACACCTCACCACACCCCAACACACACACGCACCAAAACACCACACACACACACACACACACACACACACACACACACAACACACACACACCACATACCCCGAAATATCATTTGGAGGAGACTATAAACTGAATGCAAGCAGAACATCTTGCGCACATGTTAAAACCTGTTCTTCATTTTCAAAGAGTAGGCTATCCGTGCCGGTATGAACGGTCGACAAATAAACAAAAAGTGCATTTATTTATTATTATTATTTTTAAATTCTTTTATATCGAGGATAATGGAATAAGCAATCATGTGCTTTTTTTACATCCAGTCCCCGCGTGTATGCAGTTTTGTAAATGTCATCTGTTCCCACCGGCACACACTGGTCTACTCTTACGAAAAGCGGAACAGGATTTAACATGTGCCCAAGATGTTCTGTGTGCGCTCACACACGGGGCCTCGGTTTATAGTCGCATCCGAAAGACTTTTGGGGGAAGTGGAATCAGCACTGTTGTGAACTCCAGAAGAAAAATCCCTTCGACCGGGAATCGAAAACACTGATGTCGTGTTTACACACCATCCCTAAGGTCGGAATGCAGCTGCCTTAATGGTGAACAAACACAGTCACGGTCACAAACATCTTACCACGGGTGAACCTCGAAGCTGTAGCCGTCGAATGAAAAAAAAAAACCCGCACAAAACAAACAACGACAACATGGAACGGAAGAGGCATTAACATTTCATAAAATGAATGCCAGGCTTTAGGTAAAAGGTCAAGGAGTCTCATAACCTATGTGGTCGTAAGGGAGCGAGGCGTCAGAGACCTCAGCTTCTCTAGGGGGCCAGCATATTGAGGGCGGCGCCCATCTCCTCTCCCTCGCTGCTTTACCTTCCCTGACCCTAAAGAGGGCAGGTAACCATTTACAGCTGGGTGAAGTGGGGGGACTGTACTGAAGCCAAGGCGCGCAAACGGTCACCCATCCAATTGGCAACCACGCTCGATATCTGCTTAACATTGGCTGGGGGGAAGCGAGCGCTCTGACCACTGAGCTATCCCGTGCCAGGCTTAGGAACAGAATATCCCCGATGTCGAAATGCGGCTACGTAAATGGCAGGGGGAGAAACGGTCGCATAATTATGCAAAAATCTCACCATAGGTGAACCTCGGAGCTCTAACCCTGGAACGAAAAAAAAAACACAAAAACTTAACAGGATATTGTTAGCGTTCTACTATAAGGTGAGAGTTAACAGTGTTTCTGATCTCATTAGATTTGATGTGATGTGATCCGATTTGATGTGAATTGATGTGATGTGATTGATGTGATGTGAATTGATATGTGAATTAATGTGATGTGAATTAAATGTGATTGAATTGATGTGATGTGATTTTGTGATGTGAATGGATATGGTTAATGTGATGTGAATTAATTAATGTGATGTGAATTGATGTGATATGAATTGATGTGATTTGATGTGTTTGATTTGCAGATGGTCAGTTTGTTGCTGTGTGTGTGTGTGTGTGTGTGTGTGTGTGTGTGTGTGTGTGTGCGTGCGTGCGTGCGTGCGTGCGTGCGTGCGTGCGTGTGCAGAGCGCCCTCTGCACCTGTGGCCACCCTGATGTCAGGACTACACCCCCACCATCCAGTCCCTCCCCCTTCCCCCCTCTGTCAAGGTCAGTGTGTCATCGTAGTGTAGGTGATGTATGGTCATGAATTGATCATGGTCATAAATAATGGTCATGGTCATAAATAATGATCATGGGGGGACAGCCTAGTGGTTATAAATAAAGATAATGGGGGGGATATTCTAGTGGTTATAATAAAGATAATGGGGGGGATATTCAAGTGGTTATAAATAAAGATAATGGGGGGATAGCCTAGTGGTTATAAATAAAGATAATGGGGGGATATCTAGTGGTTATAAATAAAGATAATGGGGGGATATTCTAGTGGTTATAAATAAGATAATGGGGGGGGATAGCCTAGTGGTTATAAATAATGATAATGGGGGGATAGCCTAGTGGTTATAAATAATGATAATGGGGGGATAGCGTAGTGTTATAAATAATGATAATGGGGGGGGGATAGCCTAGTGGTTATAAATAATGATAATGGGGGATAGCCTAGCGGTTATAAATAATGATAATGGGGGGATAGCCTAGTGGTTATAAATAAAGATAATGGGGGGGGGGTAGCCAGTGGTTATAAATAAAGATAATGGGGGGGGGATAGCCTAGTGGTTATAAATAATGATAATGGGGGGGGATAGCCTAGTGGTTATAAATAATGATAATGGGGGGGAGGGGTAGCCTAGTGGTTATAAATAATGATAATGGGGGGATAGCCTAGTGGTTATAAATAATGATAATGGGGGGGATAGCCTAGTGGTTATAAGTAATGATAATGGGGGGGGGGGTAGCCTAGTGGTTATAAATAATGATAATGGGGGGGGGGTAGCCTAGTGGTTTATAAGTAATGGGGTAGTGGTGTTTAATAAGTGGGGGGTAGCCTAGTGGTTATAAATAATGATAATGGGGGGGGGGTAGCCTAGTGGTTATAAATAATGATATGGGGGGGGGGTAGCCAGTGGTTATAAATAATGATATGGGGGGGATAGCCTAGTGGTTATAAATAATGATAATGGGGGGGATAGCCTAGTGGTTATAATAATGATAATGGGGGGATAGCCTAGTGGTTATAAATAATGATGGTGGGGGGGGGGGAGGGGTAGCCTAGTGGTTATAAGTAATGATGGTGTGGGGGGGGATAGCCTAGTGGTTATAAGTAATGTGGTGTGGGGGGGGATAGCCAGTGGTTATAAGTAATGATGGAGTGGGGGGGGGGGGTAGCCTAGTGGTTATAAGTAATGATGGTGGGGGGGGGGTAGCCAGTGGTTATAAGTAATGATGTGGGGGGGGGGGGGTAGCCTAGTGGTTATAAGTAATGATGGGTGGGGGGGGGGGGTAGCCAAGTGGTTATAAGTAATGATGGTGGTGGGGGGGGGTATAGCCTAGTGGTTATAAGTAATGATGGTGGGGGGGGGATAGCAGTGGTTATAAGTAATGATGGTGGGGGGGGGTAGCCAAGTGGTTATAAGTAATGATGGTGGGGGGGGGGGGTAGCCTAGTGGTTATAAGTAATGAGTGGTTGGTGTGGGGGGGGGTAGCCAAGTGGTTATAAGTAATGATGGTGGGGGGGGGAGTTAGCCAAGTGGTTATAAGTAATGATGGTGGGGGGGGGGGTTAGCCAAGTGGTTATAAGTAATGATGGGGGGGGGGGGGAGTTAGCCAAGTGGTTATAAGTAATGATGGGGGGGGGGGAGTTAGCCAAGTGGTTATAAGTAATGATGGGGGGGGGTAGCCAAGTGGTTATAAGTATGATGGTGGGGGGGGGGAGTTAGCCAAGTGGTTATAAGTAATGATGGGGGGGGGGGTGGGGGGGTTAGCCAAGTGGTTATAAGTAATGATGGGGGGGGGGGGGGCAGTGGTTATAGTATGAGGGGGGGGGTAGCCAAGTGGTTATAAGTAATGATGGGGGGGAGTAGCCAAGTGGTTTAGTAATGATGGGGGGGGGGAGTTAGCCAAGTGGTTATAAGTAATGATGGGTGGGGGGGGTTAGCCAAGTGGTTATAAGTAATGATGGGGGGGGGGGTTAGCCAAGTGGTTATAAGTAATGATGGGGGGGGTGGTGGTGAGATGGGGGGGGGTTAGCCAAGTGGTTATAAGTAATGATGGGGGTGGGGGGGGGGAGTTAGCCAAGTGGTTATAAGTAATGATGGGGGGGGGGGGGGAGTTAGCCAAGTGGTTATAAGTAAGATGGGGTGGGGGGGGAGTTAGCCAAGTGGTTATAAGTAATGATGGGGGGGGGGGAGTTAGCCAAGTGGTTATAAGTAATGATGGGGGGGGGGGTTAGCCAAGTGGTTATAAGTAATGATGGGGGGGGGGGGAGTTAGCCAAGTGGTTATAAGTAATGATGGTGGGGGGGGGGGGTAGCCTAGTGGTTATAAGTAATGATGGGGGGGGGGGGGGTTAGCCAAGTGGTTATAAGTATGATGGTGTGGGGGGGGGGTAGCCAAGTGGTTATAAGTAATGATGGTGGGGGGGGGGGGGTAGCCAAGTGGTTATAAGTAATGATGGTGGGGGGGGTGTAGCCAAGTGGTTATAAGTAATGATGGTGGGGGGGGGGGAGTAGCCAAGTGGTTATAAGTAATGATTGGGTGGGGGGGGGTTAGCCAAGTGGTTATAAGTAATGATGGTGTGGGGGGGGTGTAGCCAAGTGGTTATAAGTAATGATGGGTGGGGGGGGGTTAGCCAAGTGGTTATAAGTAATGATGGTGGGGGGGGGGGTGTAGCCAAGTGGTTATAAGTAATGATGGTGGGGGGGGAGGTGGTAGCCTAGTGGTTATAAGTAATGATGGTGTGGTGGTGGGGGGGGGGTAGCCAGTGGTTATAAGTAATGATTGGTGTGGGGGGGGGGTTAGCCAAGTGGTTATAAGTAATGATGGTGTGGGGGGGGGGTTAGCCAAGTGGTTATAAGTAATGATGGTGGTGGGGGGGGGGTTAGCCAAGTGGTTATAAGTAATGATGGTGGTGGTGGGGGGGGGTGTAGCCAAGTGGTTATAAGTAATGATGGTGGTGGTGGGGGGGGGTGTAGCCAGTGGTTATAAGTAATGATGGTGTGGTGGGGGGTGCCAAGTGGTTATAGTAATGATGGTGGTGGGGGGGGGGTAGCCAAGTGGTTATAAGTAATGATGGTGGTGGTGTGGGGGGGGTTAGCCAAGTGGTTATAAGTAATGATGGTGGTGGGGGGGGGGGTGTAGCCAAGTGGTTATAAGTAATGATGGTGGTGTGTGGGGGGGGGTGTTAGCCAAGTGGTTATAAGTAATGATTGGTGGTGTGGGGGGGGGTTAGCCAAGTGGTTATAAGTAATGATGGTGGTGTGTGGGGGGGGGGTAGCCAAGTGGTTATAAGTAATGATGGTGTGTGGTGGGGGGGGGGAGTTAGCCAAGTGGTTATAAGTAATGATGGTGGTGTGTGTGTGGGGGGTAGCCGTGTTATAGTAATGATGGTGGTGTGTGGGGGGGGGGGTAGCCTAGTGGTTATAAGTAATGATGGTGGTGGTGGGTGGGGGGGGGTAGCCAAGTGGTTATAAGTATGATGGTGGTGGGGGGGGGGTAGCCTAGTGGTTATAAGTAATGATGGGGTGGTGGGTGTGTGTGGTGGGGGGGGGGTAGCCTAGTGGTTATAAGTATGATGGTGGGGGGTGGGTGGGTGGGGTTAGAGTGGTTATAATAATGATGGTGGGTGTGTTGGGGGTAGCCTAGTGGTTATAAGTAATGATGGGTGGTGTGTGTGGGGGGGGGGGGTAGCCAAGTGGTTATAAGTATGATGGTGGTGTGTGTGGTGGGGGGGGGGTAGCCAAGTGGTTATAAGTAATGATGGTGGTGTGTGGGGGGGGGGTAGCCAGTGGTTAAAGTATGATGGTGTGTGTGGGGGGAGGGGTAGCCAAGTGGTATAAGTAAGTTGTGGTGGGGGGGGTGTAGCCAAGTGGTTTAAGTAATGATGGTGGTGTGTGGGGGGGGGTAGCCAAGTGGTTTATAAGTAATGATGTGGTGTGTGTGGGGGGGGTGTAGCCAAGTGGTTATAATAATGATGGGGGGGGGGGGGGGGGTGTAGCCAAGTGGTTGAGCATTGTGCTCGTGATCTGACGGCCCGGGATCGAACCACCACAGAGGCGCCTGTATCAGGGGAATTTTCCCTGGAGTTAACATCAGTGCTGACTCCACTCCCCCGAAAGTCTTTGGATGAGACTGTAAACCGAGGCCCGTGTGCAAATGCATGCAGACATTTTGCGCACACGTTTAAAACTCGCTCCACTTTTCACAACAGTAGTAGCCATTTCGTGCCGACAGGAACGGAGAACAAAATGTTAAAAACCCGCGCGCATGCACACAGGTGTCATCTTTAGACATCATAAGTCAGATTGTGGCTCTCTAAATGGTGGGGAAAACAAGCACATACGAAAAATTATATCATTGGTGAACCTCGGGGTTCCAGCCGAGGAACAACAAAGAAAAATAATGATGATGACATAATGCAGGCCCCTCTCTTCTGCTTTGGGGATGTGTGAAGTATTGTCAATACTAGCATAATAAAGACTTCACGACAGTACCCCTAAGCCAACAAGGATCCCCATCTTGATCTACCCCCTCCCTTACTGTCCATCCCCTGCACTCGCCTAATAAACTAACGCATGCAACCTATGACCTTGGCCTCATTCATTCTGGCACCATTCGCCTGCGCGCGCGTGGGAACTGTCGACAAGTGTCTGGAAGCGAGACTGACTTTATTTCCCGCACTTTTAGATAGGCCTTGTTCATGTATAGGCTACATCTATGTACACGAGTCTCTGAATAAAACTATATTATATCCTATCGAGTTGTCTGTTAGTCTGTTCACATCCTATATGTGTTTTCACTTAAAGGCAGTAAACTTATAATAAGAACCCAACCTAAGTAGTGATATAAAATCATACAATAAAAGAATAAGACCTATTACAATGTGTGGTGGTGGTGGGTTTTGTTATTGTGTTTTACGTTTTGTTGTTAAAGTTTTTCAAAATGGGACGGAAAGAACTCCGTGGGGAAAATGCCAGACTGATGATGTAGGAATTTTTTTTATTTTTATTTTATAATTTTGTTGTTGTTGACGGTTTAGGAATAATGATGGTATGATAATTCTACTGATGATGACAATGAATAATGATGGTGATGAAGTTGTTTTTTTTTTAGTGAAACTTATTAAAATGGTAACAGAATAGCTCAGTTGGTAAGATGTCAGGACTCATGATTTACATGTAAAAATAATGATAGATGATGATAATAGTAATAATGGTGGTGTTGATGATGATAAGGAAGGACGGTGGCAGGATGGTTAAGACGTTCGCCTGCCAATATGTAAACCGTGAGTTTCTGGGTTCGTATCAAGCCTCGCTCTTTCTTCCCAGTTTGACGAAAAAATCGAACTGAATGTCAAAGTCATTCGGATGAGACTAGAAACCGAGGCCCCGTGTGCGAACGCATGCAGGAACATCTGGCGCACACGTTAAAACCCGTTCCGCCTTTCGGAAGAGCAGGCCATCGTGTGCCGGTCGGAGCGGATGACAAAATTAAAAAAAACAACAACCAGCATGCACACAGTTGTCGTGTTTAGACACCATCCCTGAGGAAAAATCGGGGGGTTTGGAGTCCCAGGGCGGCTCTGGGCTGTAGGTAGGCTATATGGCAACGTTCTGGTGGCTCCTGCGACGGTACTGGAACCATTTGTATCGGTCATTGCCTTTCCAATGGATCATTCCAGTGGCGTGGAGAGGGGGGGGGGGGGGTCTGCTGCATGGGTAACAGCTTGCCCTCCATACTTACCTACCCAGGCTTTGCGCTCTAAAGACTAGAGCGCAACTCCATAGCCTTCCAAAACTGATGGGTGCCTACTACTGATGATAATAATGATGATGGTAATAAATAATAATAATGGTAATGATAATGGTACTACTACTAAGAGAGTAGTGATCTACTACCTTTGATAATAATAACAATAATGATAATAAAGATGACAATAACACTATATGATAACAATGATGATAATGTCAATAGCAATACTACCACTACTACTGATGATGAGATGATGATGATGAAGATGATGATGATGATGAAGATGAGATGATGATGATGATGATGATGATGATGATGATGATGATGATGTGATGATGATGATGATAGCAGCGATGATGACGAAGACAATGGCCATGATAATAACAGCAACAACGACGTTGATGATGATGACACTGACGATGATGATGTTGTTTTCAGAAATGGCCGGTGTCCAGTATGCACGACGTCTGCCTGGACGTGTGCGACAAACAAACACGTCATCCCACAGCTGGACTGCGGCTGCCCCTGACGTGCGTGACGTGCTGCACAGGTTGCACAGCCACTGTGTCCCCTGCCGCCACTACATCGGCAATGTCGGATTTGTTTTGATGGGGGGGGGGGGGGGGGGAGGGGGGGGGAAGAGAGAAAAATAAGGGAGGGGGAAAGAAACGGGGAGATTTTGTTTTGTTCTTATGCTGTATCCCCAAGGTCGGAATGTGGCTATCTTAATGGTGGAGTAGGCTAAACAAAAAATATTGGTGGCATATGCAAAAATCCCCCCGTTGATGAACCTCTCTCTCTCTCTCTCTGTCTCTGTCTCTCTGTCTCTGTCTCTCTCTCTGTCTCTGTCTCTCTGTCTCTGTCTCTGTCTGTCTGTCTCTCTATTATATGCGTTTATTGCTTATTCGTTTATATATATTGCTGTAGAAGGGATCCTGTATTACCACTAATACACCAGCAAAATTTTATGAGTGGGAAAAGAAAGACACGAG
>CM060333.1:10470088-10482588 GCA_030674155.1 Stramonita haemastoma
CACTACGTGAAATTCGGGCTGCTGTCCCTTGGGGAGGGCGCATCGCCACAAGAGCAGCGCCACCCATTTTTTTTTCTTTTCCTGTCTGCTACTGTATTTGTTTCCCTATCAGAGTGACTTTTTTTAAAACAGAATTTTGCCTGGGACAATTCTCTTGTTGTTATGGGTTCTTTTACGTGTGCTAAATATGTGTGACACACGGGACCCGCCATCTAAAAGGCTAGCATTCCCCCCCCCCCCCCCGCCCGCCTCCCCCCCCTCCCGCAAAAAAAACAAACAAAAAAGAAAACCAGAAAAAAGTCTGATAAAACATTAATGCTTCATTATGACAAAGAAAAAAAAAAAGGGGGGGGGGGGGGGGGGGGTAATGCCTTTCCATGCAAGTCACACCAAACCACTTTTTTTTCAGTGTTTCCCCCCACTCCCACCTCCCTCCCACTCACTTCTGCCTATGTACATTTGTATGTTTTCTGACAACTTTTGGATTTTCCTTTTGGTTTTTTGTTGTTGTTTTTGTTGTGGTTGTTTTTATGTATTAATTATCACTTGTAACAGAATGGACCTGATGTAAGTAGAGAGAGAGAATAAAATTGACTGGGACATGTCTTTTGCAGATTGTGTGATGTTTCCTTGTTCTGAGCCTGGTGGCTTGTGTGTGTGTGTGTGGGTGTGTGTGTGGTGGTGTTTTTTTTCTCGGTAAAGGTGGAGGAAGGGGAATACCCTCAGTCCTGAGCTCCACGCATATCCCGTGAAAAGCAAACAGCAGGGCAAGCAGCAAATGCTCTGCTATTTTTTGATTGGTGGAAAGTCAGTGAGTTGTTGTCATCAAAATTTTTCCGAAGTTAATATAAGGCGCATACCGACGGTGGTGGGTGGGAAAAATGTACAGCGCGTCAGCTACATCTGGCGGGGTGGGTGGGGGCAGTGGATTGCGGAAGCTGAAATTTAAAACCTCGATTTTTATATTAAAAAAATATTTTTATAAATTAATTTTGTCAGAACACTGTTCTTATGACCTGTCTGTATCTGTCAAATTTGTTTATATGTGCATATGTCAAAAAAAGAAAATTTTGTTCACCAAAAAAATCGATTCTGGAATGATCAAAACCAGTTTTTGTTGGTTGTGTTCTATTACCCCCCTTGTCATGAAATATTTATACACACACATACACGCACGTGTGCCTACATACGCACGCACATACGCACGCACACAACACACACACGCAAGCACGCACACGCCACGCACACACACGCATACACACACGCATGCACACGTGCACGCACACACACACGCACGCACACACACACGCACGAGCACACACGTACGCACACATACGCACGCGCGCGCTCGCACACACACACACACACACGCACGCGCACACACACGCACACACGCGCGGCGCGCATATTGACGCACGCACACACGCACACGCACACACGGACGCACGCACACACACATGCACACGTGCACACACACGTGCGCACGCACGCACGCATACACACACACGCACGCACGCATGCACGTGCGTGCGCGCGCGCGCACACACACACACACAGACAACACAGACAGACAACACACACACACCACACACACACCACAAATATATATATATATATATATATATATATATATATATATATATATATATATATATATATATATATATATACACGCGCGCGCACACACGCACGCACACGCGCGCGCGCGCATATTGACACACGCACACACACATGCACACGCGCACACACATACGCACAGCGCACGCACGCATACACACACGCGCATGCACACACGCACACGCACGCGCGCGCACACACACACACCATATAATATATATATATAAGAGAAGAAAGAATAAGTAAAAGATAGAAAGAGAGAGAGAGAGAGAGAGAGAGAGAGAGAGAGAGAGAGAGAGAGAGAGAGAGAGAGAGAGATACGCGGGCACACACACACACACACACACACACACACACACACACACACACACACACACACACACACACCACCCGCGCCGCCGCGCACACACACACGCACGCACACATACACACGCACACACACGCGCCGTGCGCACACACATTGACGCACGCACACACGCACGCGCACACACGGACGCACGCACACACACATGCACACGCGCACACACACGTACGCATGCCGCGCACGCACGCGCATGCAACACGCACACGCACGCGCGCGCGGTGCGCACGCGCGCGTACACACACACACACACACACACACACACACACACACACACACACACACACACACACACACACGTGCACGCGCGTTTTCACAAATAGGAATTCAAAGGCAAGGTAGAACATGTGGTTTTGTATTTATTATCATTTTCATATCAAGAAAACTGCATACTTCTCATCTTGTCGGTTACTTTAAAACAACAACAACAACAACCAAAACACACACAACACACACACACACACACACACACACACACACACACACACACACACACACACAACACACACACACACAACAACAACAACAACAACAACAACACAACAAAACCGAATGTCACTCCTTTTCATCTTATGCACACATGCACAATTTTTCTGTTCATTTTTGTTCACATTGACATCAGTTCACATTCGCAGTTATTTCCAAATAACCATTCAGAGTTACCATTCCACATGTAACACCTCATAAATTCTTGAAATGATCTACAAATCAAGTTAAAAAAACACAAACTGCGATAAATAAATAAAAAATTCATATTGGAATCTAGATAGGCTGCATAGAACCAGCCTGTATTATGATATGCAACAATGGTATGTACCCACTCACTTTTTTTGCAAAAAACAGTCATGAATATTGAGTCACACTTGTATGGAACAATAATGTTATGGAACTATTTACAACATAAGTCCATATTTGCTATTTTTCAACTCTAGAATAAGAACCTTTTTTTTTTTTTTCTTTTTTTTTATACAAAATAGAGGCTACAAATACAAAAGCTACGAATGCATCATCATTGTTATTATTTTGCATGAGATGCTGGTACGCATTCAGCAAAGGGCCAAATTCAATAAAAACAGCAGACATGCGTATCAAACAGTAGGGCCTCTTTAGGGCAGGGAAGGTAAAGCAGGAGGGAGAGGAGATGGGCGCCGCCCTCAACATGCTGGCCCCTAGAGAAGCTGAGGTCTCTGACGCCTTGCTCCCTACGACCACATAGGTTATGGGACACCTTTACCTGTACCTTGATTAGATTGTCGTCAGTCAGGAGCAGAAGAAAGCAAGTGCATGTATCAGAGCACTGTTTTGCAGGGTTGCTGCAGATAAAGGAGGGTCTGTTGTGTCTTCCTCATGAATATAGAACGGTTTTCCTCCTCCTCTCTCTCTCTCACAGCTATCTGTGAAAGCAAGTTATGGGCAAGTTAAGAGAGATTTATTTATTTATTTTATTTATCTATCTATTCTTTTATATTGAGGATAATGGAATAAGCACTCATATGCTTTTTTTACATCCAGTCCCCGTGTGAATGCAGTTTTGTAAATCTTGCCATCTGTTCCCACCGGCACACGATGGCCTACTCTTACGAAAAGTGGAACAGGATTTGACGTGTAAGCAAGACGGGGGGATAGCCTAGCGGTCAGAACATTGCGCTTGCAATTTGACGACCCAGGTTCGATTCCCGTTCGAGGGGATTTTTCTCCTAGAGTTAACATCAGTGCTGACTCCACTCTCAGCAAAAGTCCTTTTCCGCTGCCGGTGAGAACTGATGACATTTACAAAACTGCATACACACGGGGACTGGATGTAAAAAAAGCAAATGAGTGCTTATCCCATTATACCTGAAATGAAAGACTAAATAAATGAATAGATAAACAGATATCAAGCTCTACCCAAATCACTTCAACGTGCTCTTGCTCCTAGGCTTCTGTTCTCTGAAATGCTATTGCCTGAAGGATGTATATAAAATAAAATAAAAAGTAACTATACCAGTTTCCTTATTAGTAGGCCTATACATCATCTCTGCCAACAACACTGTAGTGTAGCCAGGGATTGAAATATCACTGTTGGAAATTACACCAGCTAGTTCCCAGTCAAAAAAAGGCAAAAATTTGACAGACCCCCGCCCCCCCCCCCCCCCCCACATTTGAATTTGTTAGGGTGGATGATATTTCCTGCATTTTTCACAGGTGTGGCTGAGAGAGAGAGAGAGAGAGAGAGAGAGAGAGAGAGAGAGAGAGAGAGAGAGAGAGAGGAGAGAGAGAGAGAGAGAGAGAGAGAGAGAGAGAGAATGCAAGGCAAGGCAAAATTCTTTTATTCAGGATAATGAATAAGCACTCATGTGCTTTTTTTAACACCCTTTTCAGGGATAACATCAAGATAAAAAGAGAACCTCAAACTAAACAACAACAATAATAGTGATCCAAATACCAAGAGCAAAGAAGAAACCAATATCAAGTATCAAACAACAGGCAAGACATAAGACAGAGATACAATAATAAGGTAATGATATTTTTAAAAAAAGAAAAAGAAAAAAAAGGCACTCATTCTGAAAGAAAATAAGAAGTAAGAATTCAATGCTGATTTTGAGAGAGAGAGAGAGAGAGAGAGAGAGAGAGAGAGAGAGAGAGAGAGAGAGAGAGAGAGAGAGAGAGAGAGAGAGAGGGGGGGGGGGGGGTTCTCTGTCTCTCTTGTTCTCTTAAATCATGCTCCTGTCTAGCCCATAATCTTTCCTCATTTACCCTGAAGGGAGGGGGGAGGGGTGGGGAAGACTGAGAGAGAACTGGAACAGGAAGAGGTTTAGTCAGTTTTAGGAGTGATGATGTCATCCTAACTTGACACAGTCTTTAGGATCACATAGCTGTCCCTCCCAAGTGGCTCTGAACAGGATATTTCCTTGTCACAGCATACCTGATTCTCTCTCTCTCCCCCCCCCCTCACACACAGACACACACAGAGGCACACACAGAGGCACACACACACAGGCACACACACAGGCACACAGACACACACACAGGCACACCGGCACACAGACACAGACACAGACACACACACACATGCAGGCACACACAGGCACCCACTTGTGTCTAATATCACTTATTGTGAATGGGTGTTAAATTGAAGAACAAACACACAACACGCCACACACACACACACACACACACACACACACACACACACACACACACAAAACACACACACACATACAAACACTCACACACACACACACACAACACACACACACACACACACACACACACAACACACAAACACACACACCACACACATTCACACACACACACACACAACACACACACACACACACACACACACAGATCCGCCTTTTTCCTTGTTGTTGTGTTCAGTTTCAACAGGCTGAGCAAGGCTTCCCTCTTTGTTATTGACCAGTCTGTGAACAACAGAGAAAGAGCCCCTTGACACGAAAGGAGATCCCCACTCAATCCCCAGTGCAATGAGTCTGCACACACCACTGCACAACTACCAACATACAAACGCAAATGCAAATGCAATTTTATTTTAGGAGGGTAATAGATTAAGTTACAAGACAAGTTACAAGTTTTCATCCAGCCCTCAAAGAAAAGAAAAGAAAAGAAAAACCCTTCAAGGAAAACAAAGCAATTGATACAAATGAACACACATAAACATGGATACCAACAAATGCGAGAGAGGAGAGAGAGAGAGAGAGAGAGAGAGAGAGAGAGAGAGAGGTAAGGGAACAGGATATACATGTTATACTAATACATCTTGGTAAGAAGATATGTTATATCATATTGTTTCATCAAAAGATTATAATACATTGCTTTAAATTTTTTCAGATTAGTTTCATTTTTTAATTGGGATGAAAGCCTATTCCACAGCCATCCCCCAGAATATGCCTGGCTTGATTTAATTTTAAATAGGATAATCTTAGGTGAGAGAGAGTTTGCAGTAGTGTTTTCATTCATGTACCAAAAAAAAACCCCACAGGACAATTTTATTTGTGTAAAGCTGAAGGGTTTTCTGGATCTTTTCTTTATTCTTTCATTTCGACATCCCAGTCCCTGTGTGTATGCAGTTTTGCTAATTTTGTCATCTATTCCCACACAATGGCCTACTCTTCCAAAAAGCGGAACAGGTTTTAACGTGTACGCAAGATGTTCTGCGTGGGTTTGCACACCGGCCCTTCGTTTATAGTCTCATCTCTGAAGGACTTTTGGGGGTAGTGGAGATAACACTGATGTTAACTCCAGAGGGAAAATCCTCTTGAAGGAGATTCGAACCCCAGTCAGCAGATCAGGTGCCCATCTGACCACCAGGTTATGTGCCCCCCTCCCCCCCCCCCCCCCCCCATTGGGGGCTGGCGATTGGGGTGAGGTGGTGGATGATAGTGGCAAGGCTAGAACATCAAACCCCTCCTTTATCTGATGGTAGTGTGTGGGTACTGCAGGTGATTAAAAAAATAAAAGTTGTTTTGTTTTTGCTGGCTCTCTCTCTCTCTCTCTCTCTCTCTCTCTCTCTCTTGTGAGTGAAGCATGCAGAACATCTTGCGCACACTTAAATCCTGTTCCACTTTTTGTAAGAGTAGGTCATCATGTGCCAGTGGGAACAGATGACATTACAAAACTGCACACACACAGGGACAGGATGTAAAAAAGCACATGAATGCTTATTCCATTATTCTCAATATAAAAGAATGAAATATTAAAAAAAAGAATAATATATTTCTCTCTTCTCTCATTTGGAGGGGGGGGGGGGGGTGTGTTGGTGGAGGTGGTGATTTGTTTTTCCTTCCTTAGCTAAGGCTCTGGGATCATCAAGGGTGAGATTTTTGTGTACAAGACCAGTTTTTTGCCCACGATTAAGATAACTGCATTCCAACTTCAGAGAAAAAAATCAAATCAAGCCACACCCTATTTATGGTGTATTGTATTGTTTTTGTATTATCTTTGATGTTAGATACACACACACACATATAAAAAAAAATAATATATATATTATATTATTATATTGTATTATTGTATTGTATATATTATATTATATTATATATTATATATATATTATATTATATTAATATATATATATTATATTAATATATATTATTATATTATATTATATTATATTATATTATATTATTATTATATTATATTATATTATATTATATATATTATTGTTATTGTATTGTATTGTTTTGCTTTGTATCCTGCTGTTTTGTTGAATGTGTTGTTTTTGCAATGCATTGCATCATATGATTTGCATCGTTTGGTATTGCATTGCATATCACGTTTAGTCACAGCAGATCTCTCTGCATCAAATTTGGGCTGATCTCCTTAGGGAGAGTGGGTCGCCGAAAGAGCAGCGCCACCCTTTTTAAAAAAATAATAATAATAATTTTTTGGTCTGTATGTATGTTTCTCTGATAGGCTAGCTGTTTTTTTTTTTTTAACAGTTTTGCAAAAAAAAACAACTCTCTTGTTGCTGCAGGTTCTTTTACCTGCACTGAACACATGTAATACATGGGACCTCAGTTTATTGTTTCATCCCAAAATACCACGATTTCAGTACAGAGACAGGGATCAAAATAAGATGGTGCACATACCCACATATTCAAACACATATCAATAGAAAGGCATGCACACATACACCCTCTACCTTACTGCACACACACACACACACACAAAATAAGATGGTGCACATACCCACATATTCAAACACATATCAATAGAAAGGCATGAACACATACATCCTCTACCTTACTCCACACACCACACCACACACACACAACACACACACACACACACACACACACACCTCACTCACTCACTCACACACACACTCATGTATGCATGCACAAAGTCATGCAAGCATGCACACACACGCACACACACACACACACACACACACACACACACACACACACACACACACACACACACACACAACACACACACACGCACACACACGCACACGCACACACACACACACACACACACACACACACAGATGTCTTCAAAATTCCAGTGTTTATTCATCAGCAGTTAGACAATTCAGCAGTGGAGAGAGTAAAGTAGAACAATAGTCCTGATACAAAATAGACAGGTATGCAGTCATTTCATGGGACGGTAAAAAGAAGGGTATTCATATCACAGCTCTTTGCCTTAATGTGAATGAATGATTTTGACCTTGACATAGTAACAACCACAATAAATAACACCAACAACAACTGTCTTGGGTGTTCAGCCAACTATCTACAGTGCCCTTCGCTCATTCTGGCTGTTTTCTAAGGCTACTGGTAAATGCTTAGAATAAAACTGTCAAAAATTGAAAAAAAATCAAAATCTAGAGATCAAGAGCTGCATTATACATGTTAGATCATTTTACAAAGAAAGTTATTTTGTTTGTAGCAGACAGTTTTTCAAACAAAGTTTTTTTGTGTGTGTGTGTGATTTGGAACACCAGGCACTGTTTGGCATGGAATACTTGGTAAATAAACACTTCTGATATTTAGAGAATCTTGAGTTCAAGTTTCCTCTCTGATATGCTGACAATCAGATCACTCTCTTCCTCTCCACATTAACAGAGAGAGGAGTGTTAGCATGCTGAATGGATATTCATAAAAAAATCACTATATGAACATATGTCAAACCTGTTGGCTTGTTAGTGAATCTTAGACACACAAAATCTGGGATATTCAAACTTCGGTAACAAAAATCCAATACTGATTCCTTATCTTAAATGATTCTGAAATCAACTGTTAATTTTTCTAATTCTAAATTGAAATACAATGAATGCAACATCTAAAAAAAAAAAAATGTATTGCTCAGAGTTTAAGCGGCAGACAATTGACAATAAAACATCATCATGGCTTTTTGAGTGTAGATATCCAATACTGAAATGCAAGGCTACACATTGTCAGTTAACCTGAAATGCTGACTGCAGTGGTCCAACGTGCACAATACAGGGATGACCACAGAAGTAGGGTCATCCCAAAGGGCAGGCCAAAGATAACGGGGGAATGTAGCTTCATAAAAAAACAACAACAATGCTACATGAAGGCAGCCATCTTGGTAATGCTGTTTGCCAAAATTATACCTGGAGATAGACATTCGTCTCTCAGCAGTTTCTTAAATTCATGCACACATAGATAACTGAAAAAAAAGAACTTGTTTTTAAAAAAGACCAGTAAATAAAAATAATATAAGGAGCTTGTACTTACATAAATAAACAAACTGTGTCACAAATGATATACACCACTCTCTCTTGCCGTATAAAATGACGCTTTTACATCTCTTTTCAAGAGTGTTGTCCCCCCTAGATGACACTCTTTCTTATCTCTGTGCACGTCATAACAGGTGTCAGTGTGTATGTCACCTCTGTGTGTTTGTGTGTGTGAAATATCACAGGAATTTCCTGTGCTGATAATTATCCTCATCAATGTAACGGCCGATTCCACACAGACCAAGCTGAAACTGACTCCCTGTAAGACACACACTTTGATGGTTTGGGTGCAGAGTGAATCACTGACTCTGTGCTTTTCAACCAACAAAATCTGTCTGTAAACATATTACCTTATGTTTTGTGCACTCTATCCTTACATCCAATGGTGTTTTTTTCAAATATAGATAACTGTCACAGTTCTGCTTTTCACATATGACTTTCCAGGTCAGGGGGCAAAAAAATTCCCCCAAAGAAAAAACTCCTCTAGGTTGTCCTCTGTACAAAAAATCACAGCATCTATAATAGCTCTTCCTAATCTGTCAAAATAATGTATCCATACAGAAAAAAAACAACAACAACACACACACATACACAGCTGTAATATCAATAAACAAATTATACAGCACTCGTATAAAAATCATTTTAAACCATGCGCATGTGATGAAAACTAATTACAAAATCATCAAAAATAGAGGCTGATTCCAGCCACAAACACATCATAATAATATACAGTCAGCCCTAACCCCTCCTCCCCCCCCCCCCCTAACAGTCTGTCTTCCTTTCCTCCCCCCCCCCTCTACCCTCCTCTTTCTAACCTCCTAACTCACACCTTAATGACTGTTAGAAAAGTAGGCACACATGTGTACATAATGTGCAAAACATAAATTCAAAATAATTTTTTAAAAAAGGACCTTTACAAAGCGCTCAACAAATACAATACAATGTCAATGTTTCTGTTAAGGATGTGTGTGTGTGTGTGTGTGTGTGTGTGTGTGTGTGTGTGTGTGTGTGTGTGTGTGTGTGTGTGCACTGCAAAAAAGCAGTAAGTCTGCGGGAAAGCAGTCTTGTGCCTAGTGCTTATGCTCCACACAGGACCGCTACCTAACCCTGCACAGCTGAAAAATAATTTTTTTTAAAGTAGATATATGAAACAACCAACCTAACCATTGCAGAATGACTCCTCGACAAATGTCTGTCACAGAAATACCAAAACAAATTCAAAGCCCAAAAAGAAACAGTGCAGCCAACAACACGCAGGGGGTGGTGATGGGTTGGGCTGTGATTCTGAGCTCCATCTTCAGTCTCTCCCCCCCTCCTCCTCCTCCCCTCCTCCTCCTCCCCCCTCCCTCCTCCTTCCCCCCTCCCTCCTCCTTCCCCCTCCCTCCCCCCTCCCCGCACCCCCCCCCCCTCCTCCTTTGAGACTTCTAGTTGAGACAACAGCCACTGAAGTCACTGAAATTAACAGTCCACGACACAAAGCCGTTCTTTTGGCAAAACAACCATTCTCTCTAAAAGTGTTTAAAAAAAAAACAAACCCAAACCAACCCATAACTCATGGAAGTAAAAATTGTCCTCACAGTGTCTTCTAATCAAACCTTCCCCTGCTAACCCCCCCCCCCCCCCAATTCCTCTCCAGCCCCCCTCTCTCTGTCCTCGTCCCCCATGTATCAACATCTCCTCTACTTGGCCCCAACCAAGGGCGCCCCCTTGACAGGGGAGGAGACTGCGGTGGTGGTGAGGCGAAGGTTCTCCAGCACGTAGTTGTGGGCCTTGTGGCGGTGGGGGTCGGGTGGGGGGCCCTTCATGGGGATGGAGGATCGACCCTGGGGGGGGCAGTATTCGGGGATCACGCCCCGCACCTCGTAGCTCCACTGCATGTCGGGGGACTGCAAAGCACACACACCAGGGATTGGGGGTTTGTTTGTTTGTTTGTTTTTGTTTGTTTGTTTGTTGTTTGTTGTTGTTGTTTCAGAGAAAGCATGTGTTTGATGGTTTTTTGGTTACTGCTTAATATCTGGTTAGTTATTGCTGTCTCTACTATTACACGCTGGATGGTCAATCTGTATGCACTGTCTGTACATATTATATGGCTTACATTGGTACAATCACTGTGCAATATTGCCTTACTTGTTGAGTAATGACAGATTTGTTTGTTTGTTTGTTGTTTTTTCAGAGAATAACTTGTGTTTGATGGGCTGTTGGTTACTGGTTAATATCTGGTTAGTTGTTGCTGTCTCTACAATAACACACTGGATTGTCAGTGTAGACAACATACTTTGCTATATTTTCTTACTTTTCTTGAGGTAAGGACACATTTGTTTGTTGATGTTATTTTATTTATTTATTCTTTTATATCAAGGAAATAGAATAAGCACGCATGTGCTTTTTTACATCCAGTCCCTGTGTGTATGCAGTTTTTGTAAATCTTATCAGTTCCCCACCAGAGCACAATGGCCTACTCTTACAAAAAGTGGAACAGGATTCAACATTGTGCAAGGTGTTCTGCATGTGTTCACACCCGGGCCTCGGTTTACAGTCTCATCCGAAGGACTTTTGGGGAGAGTGGAGTCAAGCACTATGTTAACTCCTGGGTAAAAATCCCTCGAATGGGAATCAAACCCGGGTCGTCAAATTGCGAGTGCAATGTTCTGACCACTAGGCTATCCCATTCCCCAGCACTCTGGGGGGTCACCCAGAATGTGCACTCTGACTCACTCATCCCACCTGGAAATCACGGTGAGTTTGGAACTGCACACTGGATGAAAAAGTTTGCATGTATGACTGTTTTCAAGTACCTTGCCATTATACAGGCAGCCACACTCTGACTTCAGAGAATGACATGAGTTTGATGGCCTGTTGGTTAACAGACCTCTCTATGGAAGAGATTTCTCCTCTGCAGTGAACACTGGCTGCTGTGACACTGTTCCTCAGCAAGCCCACACACTTGGCATTCAGAGACAGCATGAAGAGAATTTTATTTCTAGTCTGCCTTGTTCTGTGTTCCAAGCATGACTAGTTTATGCCTTTTGTAAAACCCACATTGTTGCTCCCCACTCCCCCTTCCATACACACACATACAGACACACAGCACACAACACACACACACACACACACAAACACACACACAACACACACATACAGAGATTTACACACACACACACACAGAACACACACATAGGCACACACACACACACACACAAACACCACACACATACACACACAACAGAGATTACACAACACACACACACACACACACCAACAAGAACACACACACACACACACACAACAACACACACACACACACACACACAC
>CM060333.1:10485088-10490088 GCA_030674155.1 Stramonita haemastoma
CCCCAACCCCCTCCCACAACAACAACCACCCACCCCATCCCCGTCCCCATCATCCCATCCCTACTCACTTCATGGTTTTGAAAGGCTGGAAGTGGATGTTGAAGAGCAGGATGACCACCCCCGAAGAGTTGCGCTCCTGTCTGACCAGGTCCAGCTGTACCGAGTTGGGCAGGATCTCCCGCATTTCCTCCGTAGTGCAGTACAGCTCAAAGGAGTACTCCTCCGCCGTCTGCATGGCTACACACACACACACACACACACACACAAGGTTCAAGATTTCAATTCACCTTTGACCCCCTCTTGGGGCATGGAGGATTTCAGAAAACAAAAATCAACTGTAACATTATATATATAATTTGCATTTTTAATAGAACACGTTCATACACAGAATTTTTCACAGAAATTTAAAAAAATATAGTCAGCCTTTTCGTTAATGTCATGCAACTTTACTCTTAAGTATGAATTTGCTAAGTTTTAATGACAAATACACACACACATAGAGGAACAATTTGATGACCTCAGGTTCGATTCTCGCATTTGAGGGGATTTTTTTCCCCTTGGAGTTAACATCACACAGTGTACAAATCCAAATATTACTAAGTAGGGCCTAGCTAGTTAAGAGTGCTAAATTTTAGCGCGCTCCTTCCTTTTGCCTAGTAGTCCATGTGTGGTCAGTTCCTGCTGTGAATAGCATCAGCTGGCCCCCTCCTGGGCTGGGATAGGATGGAATAATTAGCAGCTGAGAGGAGCTGAAAGTGGGGGGGAAACTGACAGCTGTGATCAGTGCTGACTCCACTCTCCCCACAATTCCTTTGGATGAGACTATAAACTGAGTCCTCGTGTGCGAACGCACGCCGAATATCTTGCGCACATGTTAAATCCTGTTCCAATTTTCGAAAGAGTAGGCCATCGTGTGCCGGTGGGAACAGATGACATTTATAAAACTGCATACACACGGGTACTGGATGTAAAAAAGCACATAAGTATTTATTCCATTATCCTTGATATAAAAGAATATTATAAATAAAATAAATTTAAAAAAATAATCTGATGGCATGGGGTCAGGCCACCACTGAAATCTTGGGATTTTTCCCCTTAAGTTAACAGCAATGCCAAGTACTCCACAAAGTACCACACAAAACAAACCCTCCCCCTCAAAAAAAAGCCCCCACACTCACTTTCCCCAACAACCACACAAAACAAACCCTCCCCCCTCCCCCCCCAAAAAAAAAGCCCCCACACTCACTTTCCCCAACAACCACACAAAACAAACCCTCCCCCCCCCAAAAAAAGCCCCCACACTCACTTTCCCCTACAACCACACAAAACAAACCCTCCAAAAAAAGCTCACTTTCCCCAACAACCACACAAAGCAAACAGTCCCCCCCCCCCCCCCCACCCAAAAAGAAAAAAAACACACCTTAACTTTCCCTAACAACCAACACAAACAAACACACACCCCCCCCCCCCCACCCCTCCAAAAAAAAAAGCTCCCTATACTCACTTTCAGCTGCCGCTGTAGTCTAGTGGTTAGGGCGTTGGACTCGTAATCTAAAGGTTGCGGGTTCGATCCCAGCTTTCGGCTATGGCGTTGTGCCCTTGGAAAAGGCACTTTACGGCTATTTTCTCACCCCACCCAGTGTAAAAGGGGTACCAACCTTGTGTTGGGGGTGGTTAACCCTGCGATAGACTGGCGTCCTATCCAGGGGGGGAGTCTATGACTCTCAGTCGCTTAACGCCACAGAAACCGGGATAAGCACCCGCCTGATGAGCCTTAGGCTCGGGACAGACTTTAACTAACTTTCCCCAACAACAACACAAAACAAACCTCCCCCCTCAAAACCCAACACTCACTTTCCCCGACGACGACGCTTTCCCGCATGTTGTGGCTCCCGCTGCCGGCGCTGGTGGACTTGCTGCGCAGCACCATGCTGGGGTTGGGGGGGGTGCTGTGCTGGGCGGCCATGGCGGGCACGGAGCCAGTGAGGTGCACCTCCAGGCGGTGCTCCACGCTCTCCCGCGCCTGGCACTGCACCACCGCGCACTGCCAGTCCCGCACCACCTGCGCCTCGGGGATCCCGTACACCGGGAACAGCCACCGGATCTCCCGGATCCCCTCCGCGCCGGAGGTGGGCACAGGGTAGCTGCGAGGAGGAGCAAAGGACGCAATGTATGAGTCGAGTTGAGTCACATTCGTTAATTTTGAGGATAATGAATAAGCACTCATATGCGTGGAATTTGGAACAAAAATGTGCACTCTGACTCACTCATCCCACCTGGGAATCACTGTGAGATTGAAATTGCACACTGAATGAGAAGTTTTGCGTGTATAACTGTTTTCAACTACCTCTCCATATAGGCAGCCACACTCCAACTTCAGAGGATTTATTCTTCTTTAAAAGAGAGTGCAGGTTGTTATGTTATGAGCTTGTCATGGCTGAAGGCAATCTTAACACAACATTTTAGTGTAGGCCTTGGAGTTAGCTGACATCAATAACTGACACAGCTTTTGGCCTGGGCCAGACCTGAATGAGCAGAGATGCAGATGATGTCACATAACTGACAAGCAGCACTAGGCCCAAGCTCTCTTTCTTTCCCTTAAACAAGCCACTCCAAAGACACTGACCCCACCTCATTTTCAATGCACTGTAATCCTTACCTGGCCACAGCATAAACTCTATCTTTAACCAGAAGCCTTATCCTTCGATCCATCCCCTGACCTGAAAATTAACCCCTATCATGACATGCACAACCCCCACCCCTCCTGAATCATCATCAATTCTTGCTCTTAACACAAACATGAACTCCACTACAGCTAAACTGAAAGTTGACTCTTAATCCTTGCCCACATCTAAACATGAACTCTTGATCAGACTTTTTTTCATCTCTTACCCTGAACGTGAACTCTACACTAAGTAAGAATGCCAACCCTACATCCTCGTCCCCAACATGAACGTAAACTCCACCCTCTGTGTGAATACCCCCCCCCCTCCCCCACCTCTGACCAGACAGAAGCTGTGTCCTTACCCAGCTCACTCTTCCCCAGCCTTACTGTTGTGTTTTAGCTACTTATCATTTTCACGGTTTTTATTTCTCCTTCGCGCATGCGAGATAGATGTGGGCATATTTCGTTAGGTCTTTACCCCTTGTCATCGCGGGGAACGAAGGCCTTACTGAGTGATGTTGGATTTGTGCACTGTGTATGTTAAGAGCTTGTCATGCACCCTCAGTGTGAACACCCCCTCTCGCCCCCTTCCCCCTCTGACCAGACAGCAGCTGTGTGCTCACCCAGCTCACTCTCCCCCAGCCTTACCCCTTGTCATCCCGGGGCACGAAGTCCCAGCAGGTTGCGTCCTCCTTGGTGACGATGACGGTGCAGAGGGCGTCGTACTTCCTCATCTCGGAGGGGGTGAAGCTGACGGGGATGTCCAGCGTGGACTTGGGCCCCACGCGAACGGCTCCCTTGAGGTTCTTGACCAGCAGGGAGAAGGGGGACTTGTCCATCCTCACCTCCTTCCCAAACGACTCCTTGTACTCCGTGTGGTCTGTCACCACGGAAAGAGACAACAGAGCAGACATTCAAGTTTGTGTTACCATTCTTTCTTCCTTCTTTTTTTCTTTCTTCCTTCTTTTTTTCTCTCTTTTTTTGGGGGGGGGGTTGGGGTTGGGTAAGGAGGGTGAGGGAGGGATTTGATTTGATTTGATTTGATTGATTTTTTTATATTGAGGATAATGGGATAAGCACTCTTGTGCTTATTTTCATCCAGTCCCTGTGTGTATGCAGTTTTGTAAATGTCATCTCCATTAATTAAGTTTTAATATTGGTGCCCCCCCCCCCCCCCCCCAATTTAAGTCTTTTTTAAAAATCATTGTTACTAGCTTCATCATTATAATCAACATTTCCATCTTGTATAAATACACACATACATCCTGCAGGCACATAAATGAATGGACATGCATGTACACACACACACACAGACACACACAATGCACCCCCCCCCCCCCCCCCCCAAGGCCATCTGATATCCCTTATAGTGAACAGACATTAAATACAAGAAAAACACACACACACACACACACACACACACACACACACACACCACACACACACACACACACACACAACCACACACACACACACACACACACACACATACACTCCTCACACTTTCCTTGTCTAATATCACTGAGTGTGAACAGACGTTAAATTGAAACAACAACAACAACACACACAATCAACCCCCCCCCCCCACAACCCACACAAAACACAATCCCCCCCCCCCTGCATCAACCCCCCCTCCACACACACACAAGTACAGACCTTTGAGATGTACGGAGGCGAGGACAGGTGTGTCCATGGGGTTCCTGAAGGGGATGATGAGGGTGGTGTTGGTGCCGGTGCCTGTGTGCACACTCACCGGGTCCTGGGGCTGGGGCAGCAGGCCTGTGCCTGACGCCACAAACCACCCACTCCCCCAGCTGTCACCCACACACACACAGACATGCAGATGTGCACGCATGCATGCACACACACACATGCACGCACGCATGCGTGCACACACACACATGCATACACGCTGCGCAAACACACACACACACACACACACACACACACACACACACACACACACAACCACACACACACACACACACACACCACACCATACAGCTGTGTGAAAACTGAACATCCACTAATCACATAGCATGCAGCTGTGTGACAAAATTTAACATAATCCCATCAGTAAATCTATCAATTAGTCCACTCAGGTAATTAAAAAAAAAATTAATAATCAACCAACCCAAGAAGACATTATGTACTAATCGAGCAATATGAAGTAAAAGCTGGTGTATATTTTTAAAAAACTATGTTAAGTGAAAAGGGCAATCAATCATATAGTACTCATGCAAAGAAGCTGGTAACAAATCAATTCAAAACAGTATGAGGCAGACAGAGACAAGGTGTGAGTGGTCCAGTTATGTTCAGGAGAGTGATCATTTTA
>CM060333.1:10495088-10497588 GCA_030674155.1 Stramonita haemastoma
GCCATGAATACTGCCAAGAATAATGCCGTTGTGATGGATGTGAGATGCAAAACAACAAGAGATTCTGTCTCACAGATATGTGGACACACACAGACACACCAACAAACACATACACGCTTCGACTGTTTCTGCCCAGGCCCCATAATAATCTCTATAAATCAAGCCTTGCTTATTCAGGAAGAAGAACATTGTGGAATAATCTACCTCCTTTCTAAAATCGGTTTCTTCAAAACAAATGTTTAAGAAACTTTTGAAGAAACATCTGATGGACAAATGTAAGTCCACCTTTATGTTCGATACTGCCTCACATTTGGCTGTTTGTTGTTATTCATACCCATGTTATTTTGTATTTCTATGATATGTCTGTATGACTTGAGCTTATGTTGTACTGTCTTGGGTTTGTTTTATCTTGTGAAATTTTCTTTGGAAGGAAATCCTCATTTATTTTAGTTTTTTTTCAACAAAGGTTGATATTTGTCTTTGAATGTTTTAGAAAACAATTTTCTTGTTTTTTTTGTGAGGGCAGGATGAAAAAAGGTGTGTTAACTTAATCTTTTACCCTCAATAAAGATCATTTTGACTTGACTTGACACACAAGCATGCAATCTCACACACACATGCATGCATGCACACATACACACACATACATACATACCACACAAACACACACACCACACACATATGCATGCACACATGCAAGAGCGCACACACACACGCACACACACTACCTCACTAAAAGTACCCATATATTACATAATATTCAAAAATAGACAAAACCCATCAAATCTTTGAAATGAAAACTAAACATACTGCATGGTACAGGGATCAGCTTTATCTTCCATCCATACACACATCACCACTAATCTGATCTAGTAACAAAGCAGTTGTGAAAGGGGAAAAAACAAACACAGCCACTCACACATTGGGGTTCTGAGCTGCAATGAAGGCGATTATCCCAGAGTACATGCCAATAAAAAAATAATGAAATAAAATATAAAAAAATAGTAACAAAGCAGTTGGGAAAGGGGAAAAAACAGATGAAAAAACCAGCCACTCACACATTAGGGTTCTGAGCAGCAATAAAGGCAATGATCCCAGAGTACATGCCAATAAAAAAAAAAAAAAAAAAAAAAAAAAAGTAACAAAGCAGTTGGGAAAGGGGAAAAAACCCCAACAAAAACAGCCACTCACACATTAGGGTTCTGAGCAGCGATGAAGGCGATGATCCCAGAGTACGTGCCGCGTGTGCGAGGCGACAGCGTCATGGTGTAGTTTGCCGACTGCCGTGGCAACACTGACACCATTTCTTTGCCACTGACAAAGGGGATGTTGGTCTCCACCTGGTGACACCAAGCACTGACGTCATGACACCGTCTTTGATGAAGCCACAGAACACAGCCCACAAATCCTACATCACTCAAGTCAAGAGTGCTGAATTTAGCGCACCCCTGCCTTTTACCTTGTCCAAGTGTGGTCAGCTCCTGCTATAAATAGCACCAGCTGGCCTCATCTGGGCTGGGATGGGATGGGATGGATTAATTAGCAGCTGAGAGGAGCTGAAAGTGGGGAAAACTGACTGACAGCTGTGGGGACATTTAAGATGTTCACTGGCCATCGCAAGTAAACCGTAAGGTTCTGGGTTCAATTCCCAGTCTCACCCTTTCTTCCTAGTTTGATGTAAAAACAGAACTGAATGTCAAAGTCTTTCGGATGATATTTTAAACAGAGATTCCATGTCCGGTGCACGCAGAACATCTTGTGCACATGTTAAAAACCTGTTCCGCCTTTTGCAAGAGTAGGCTATTGTGTGCTTATAGGAATGGATGATCCCCCCCCCCCCCCAAACCCTTCATGCACACAGGTGTTGTGTTTAGACACGATCCCTGAAGTTGGAATGTGGCTACCTAAACAGTGGTTTCCACAAATGCCCAACTGCTCTGAAATTCCACACCTTGTTTTTTAATGGCAAAAACAAATGAAACCTCAATGAATTAATAGACTTTTTGAAGGTGATGATAAATGTATTAAGTTATAAAACAAGAAGGAAGGTGGAGGATAGAGAGACGGAAAGAGGGAGAGAGAGAGAGAGAGAGAGAGAGAGAGAGAGAGAGACAATGACAATGACAATGACAATGACAAAAAGGTTTATTGTGTGAGGTTATTACAACCCATTTACAATAGGAGTTTGGGGGTAGGGACCGAAATCGAAAAGTACACAAACAAAATGGAACATTGTACAAATAGTTATCTTCGCGAATGGAAACCGAAACACGGAAATGTATAGTTTATGCAGTAACACAAAATGCTTGAGCTGGTATTACTCGCTATTTCCACAGCCGTAGGTATCCAGCAGGAATTGTCACAAAATGTCACTATCGATGTGGCTGTACCGTTCCCCGCGTTGACTGGTCACTGGGTGTGTCGGAGAGCTGTCTATCCTCGCCAAAGTCTTTTATCTGTGACCACAAGCTGCGACTCAACTTGTTGGCTCCTTTTTGAA
>CM060333.1:10505088-10532588 GCA_030674155.1 Stramonita haemastoma
CTTAGGACATTCCATTATGAAGTGAAACTCATCTCCTATTGTTTTCATGTTACATTGTTTACAAAGACGATTTTTGCGCGGAATGCCGTTGACTCGTCAACACACACACATATATATGCACAGATGAAAGCAGTGTCTTCCATATCAGTTTATTGATCTTGTAATATGTCGTCGACCCTCCACCACCCACTTTTCCACTAAGAGCTATTTTAGAAAGGTGGGGGTCAGGTTGTTGATATGAGATTTCGATTGGTTATAAAACTATAGCTGTTATTTCACCTTGTAGTGAAATATCAAGGAATAATTTTTGTTTTCCTTTTTGCTTTTAAATGTGTTTTCAAAATACCCAAGGTCTTAATTCTGATCACCTGTTATGATGCTAAACTTGTAAATTTCTCATTTTGTCATTTCCTGCAGTCTATCATTTCAAGTTGTAATAACTTTTGATAGAATTATCTCCGATTTCAATCTGTTTTTTTTGTATTGTATAGCCAATTCAATGCAGAATAATAATATGTCAATAACTAAAAAATTAACTTCCGGTGGAATGCGACTTATTATGTGATGGAGTGTCACATATTTACACTGCATTCTCGATGTTCAGAGACTGTGTTTATGATACCCACACAGTGTTTTATTGATACACTAGTCATACATATCATAAATCACCACATTTTTATCAACATCACCCCATTCTCATCAACATCACCCTATTCTCATTTAGATCATCATTCAGATCACCCATTCTCATTCAGATCACCCCATTCTCATTCAGATCACCCCATTCTCATTCAGATCACCCGTTCTCATTCAGATCACCCATTCTCATTCAGATCACCCCATTCTCATTCAGATCACCCCATTCTCATTCAGATCACCCCATTCTCATTCAGTCACCCGTTCTCATTCATCACCCGTTCTCATTCAGATCACCCATTCTCATTCAGATCACCCCATTCTCATTCAGATCACCCCATTCTCATTCAGATCACCCCATTCTCATCCAAAGCACCACATCATGATCACCATGTTCCCATCAATATCACATCACCACCCTCACCCCACTTCTCATCCATGGGTATCATTTCTCAATATCACAGCATGCTCGTCTACATGTGCACACAATCCACACCAATACTACACCACCCTTCACATCACCACATCATCACCACATCATCACCACATCATCACCACATCATCACCCACATCATCACCACACCACTACCCACATCACCACCCCCATCACCACTGCCAGTATCCATCACATAACCCCATGTCATGAACAGCTGGAAGAGATGTTGAAAATATCAAGCTGATAAATAAACTAACTTCAAAACGACAAGCAGTGCACGAATATACGCATAGCAGATGTAACCCAACTGTGCATGCATGCAATACCTACAGAAGCAACATCAACACCCACACCTTGCCATTCAGTCAGTCATGCTGCTGCAGAAACGCTTTCTGAACAATCAGCGAAAGAACAACAGTTTTACTGGGCGGGGAACAACTCACATACAGTTATGCTCAGGATGTAAAAAGCAGTGCTGCAGTTCACATGGTAAAACACAGTAACTCCATTTTGGTGAAGTTTCAAGAAAATCCCATTTCTTGTTTGATCAATGCAAAAAAAACCAGTATTTTGCAAAAAAAACCCATAAAAGTTGATCCCCTCTAAATCTGGACCAAACAGGACTTCAAATAAACATTTTGTTGCCTTTTTTAGACAATTTTATATTTATACTTTTTTTTATACTAAAACTGATATCAAACAGAAAAAAAATGGGATTTTTTGCAAAACTTCAGAAAATGGAGTTACATTGTTTAACCATGTAGGGGGGGCACAGTGAGACAGACTCTACCAGCCATGGCTTAAAATGGTATACAATACAAATCTAAACACAAATCTATGTTTGTTACACATTGACAACAACTGCATAAAATATGATGTGAGATGAAACTAGGACTTAATGCAGTCGGCATCTGAAGTTATAGCTGTCTGTCAGTCTTCAGTCTTCATCAGATTCAGACCAACTGGTCTGTCATGAGATTGATGCTGGCATTCACATCTGTAACTGTCGTTTGTAATGGGAAACCATCTGTGCATTCTGAGAAGGGCTAGTTTGGAAGATATGCACAAGCTCAACTGAAGACTGCACATGCTCTGAAACCCTCCTTCCAGAAAAGCTGCCTTGTCCACCCCTGTAATCAAGCCTTGGTCCTCAAAGTAAAAGTACAGACTGAGACTCCACAAGCTCCTTTCATTCAACATCACAGTTTTCATTTCTCTCTCAAAAGGAAATCTACAGTCACCACAGACCCTGACGCTAACGACCCCAGAACAACACACACACACACACACACACACACACACACACACACACACACACACACACAAACACACACACACACACACACATATGACTACAAATACACATACACAAAAAAAACCCACACACAAACACAACACACACACAACCCCCCCTCCCTCCACACACACACGAACACAACACACACATACACACACACACACACACACACACACACACACACACACACACACACACACACACTCACACACACACAACACACACAACACCCCCCCCACACACACACACACACAAACACAACACACACACATACACATACACATACACAAACACCCACAACCACACACATCATGTGCCTGTGAGAACAGACGACATTTACAAAACTGCATACACATGGGGACTGGATGTAAAAGGCACAAGAGTGCTTATCCCATTATCCTTGATATAAAAGACACACACACACACACACACACACACACACACACACACACACACACACACACACACACACAAACACACACACACAACCCCCCCCCCCTCCACACACACACACGAACACAACACCCACCCACACACCTCCACCCCCCCCACACACCCCATACCCCCACACACACTACCTTGGCCTGCTTGACCACAGTGTCAGGGTTGGTGGCCAGCATCTTGGTGGTCTTGGCGGTGACGCTGCAGCTCATCAGAGTGCCCGTCATGTGGCGCCGCTCCAACTCCACGTCAGACATGTGCTACACGCGGGGGGCAGGCAGGGATAGGAGGGAGGGAGGGAGGGGGTGCAGCACAACCAGCATGCAGACAGAAGGAGGTCAGAGTGCAAGGGTCACTCACATCAGTGCAAGGGGACAACAGGACGAGTCAGTGAAACAACATACAAGGCTGATACCACAAGGGCCGGTCAAGATGTTCAGTAGTTATATCATACGCTGCTTTGAATCCACAGTTGTTTGTCTCATGGCTAAAAGCTTTTGTTGGCTATTGAATGATGTAAGCTTTAGTGCTGAGCCCTACATCAACATGGTGTTAATCCCCGAAGTAGGAATGCAGCTACCTTAAAATGGTGGGGAAAGGGAAGAAACGGCCGCATACGCAAAAGTCTCATCGTTGGTGAACCTTGGAGCTCTAGCTGAGGAACAGCAACAACAACAGAAAGTTGTTACGTCCCCGAAGCTGGACTTCAGCTACCTTGAAGGTAGGCAAAAGTAAGTGGCATACACGCACATCTGGCTTTTGGTGAGCCTCAGAGAGCTAAAGCACAAAAGAAGGGTGTTATGTTTTAATATCTTATGTTGAGGTTGTCTTAGCATCACAACCTGTAATCTCCTTTTATAGGTGAGAAAAATCCTCTGATGTTGGAGTGTGGCTGCCTGTATGCCAGGTACTTGAAAAGGGTCAAACGCCCAAACTTCTGTGTCTATGATCCCAGACTGATTCCCAGGTGGGATGAGTGAGTCAGGGTGTATTTTCTGATGACCCCTGGGGTGTCAAGTTGGGGAACGCACAACAACAACAAAGAAAAATCAACACTATATACAGGAGGTGTAAGCTACCAGCTATTCTATGGGTTACATCACTTATATGACAGTGTGCTGCATGGCAAAGGAGGATGACATGTGGGAAAGGAACTATATAAAAAAACTAGTTCATCAGCTATCCAACACACACACACAAAAATCTCAATGGGACACCTCTGCTGGGATTCTATCATAACACAGACAGCCTCATCTACCTACAAAGAAGGATCTAATAAAGGGTGGGAAACACAAAGCAAGAGATGAGTCTTTTGTTTTAGCATGTTGTGATGGAAAAAGGTTCACATGTTGGGTCTTGAATTCAAGCCAGTTCACAACAAAGTTGTTTGATATTCCTCATTCCCTTCAGAAATGAAAGACCAGAGACTATCCTCAGTAGTTGTGCAAACATTCTGCAATTTGTAACTTTGACATGCTAACACTGTCATTAATAATCTGCAATATAACCTGAATCTATAACGTTGCATGCAAACATGCACTGCAAATCCAATCCATAACAAATCAAAACGAAATAACAAAAAAAACAGAAAATAAAAAATCAGTATAACAAAAATCAAAGACTGTTGCCAGAGAATTTGGTTACCGGCACTGGTTTACGTTTCTGCCCAAAGAAAGAAGAAAAAAAAGACATTGAATCAAACTTGTCATAGAGGTATCATCAGTGTTCTGGTGTCAAACGCTCTATAATACTGGCTACTGTAGTTCTTCACAACTGCAGATCTTTCCATGCAGTGCTGACCAACTTGCTGTTTGGATGGAACATGGGTTTGTATTTCAGGCCAAGAAATAGCAAGCTATGGTCACTGTTCTTTGATATATATATATATACACAGGATCTCTGGCTTTTGCCAGCAAAGTTTCAAGGAAGTGGTTTACAATTTTTTTTGTTTTTGTTCCTCAGCTAGAGCTCTGAGGTTCATCAAAGGTGACATTTTGCGTATAAAATCCATTTGCCTACCACTGAGGTATCTGCATTCCAACTTCTGGTATGATGTCTAAACATAACACCAGCATTTTAAAATATTTTTTTAAATAGTGTCATCCATTCTGGCTGGATTGCAATGACCTGTTCTTCCAAAAGGTAGAATGGGTTTTAACATGTGTAAGTGTTCATACATGGGACCTCAGTTTATAATCTCATGTAAAGAACTATGGGGGGGGGGGGGGGTGATGTTGGTGCTGATGTTAACTCCAGGGGAAATCCCTTCCAATGGGTGAGTCAGTGGTGACACAGTTCCACCTTGTCAGACTGCGAGCTCCACACTCTAACCACTAACCTACCCCCCCCCCCCCCCCCTCCCCCGTTACTTGGATATGTACAGCATCTCTTAACTTAGCCAGCAAAGTAAGAATGTTGTTGGTCTTACATGGAAACGGTCATGGTTTCATTTCTATCTTTTCTTTTTTTTTCTTTTCTCATTTTCTTCTTTTCTGGTCTTCAGGCACAAGTCTGACCCTCACAAGTGGCGTGATGATTTCTGTGTATGCAGCTATTTTAAATGTTGTCATTGATAGAATTGAATTCTTTCTTCAAGGACAGTTTTTTTCCATAAAATTTGACATTGGTAAGGAGTTATAAGACAGTTGTTGTTTTTTCTCTACTGTACCATATTCAGTGTGGCCATACTGTTACATGTTACAGCCCTTCTCCCCTGTAGTAATAAGCAGATGATTGTTCACAAAGCAAATAAAAATAACTGATGGTCAACACACACACACACACACACACACACACACACACACACAGAGTAAGGATGACATATACCAAACTATGCAAAACTGATTTGAATGCACAACAGTGGCTATGTGAGACAACATAGACAAAATGACATACTCAGTCTGACAACAGCAGTGAACATCTTCAAACAAAGAAGGATGTCTCATCGTGGGATTGCTGAGAAACAGTTTAGAGCTAAATGCTAAAGATTACTGGACTACAAATTTATACCATATGAATAAATGACGCAAGCAATGGTTACAAACAATAAAAAACAACTTTACACAAAGCAACAGCTACAAAACAACAACAACAACACCAACAACAAACAGTGGAACACATATGCTGAGGAGAAAGTGGTGATGCTATTGAAGCTATGTATGATAACCATGTAGAAAACAAAATAGCCTGAATTCTCTGACCAATTATTTGTCAAGCAGCAAGAAAAATCAAAATAAAACAAAAAAAACCTCTACAGCAGTATCCCACCAAACGACGCAGCATGAAACAAGCTTCCTACCTGCTTTTTGTCGACAGTGCACAGTACAGTTAACCAAACAAACCGCCCAGAAACAAAGACTTCTGCTTCATCACTCACATTGGACAAAATCACAGCCCTGCACAACCATCCATGAAACGGTTTTCTGATTGGTCCCTCTACATACATACAATAACACCAGATCTGATTGGTCCCCTCTACATACAATAACACCAGATCTAAATGGTCATCTCTACCACCACAATTTAGGCTCACATCTTGATTGGCCAACCTCGACCATGCCCGAGACGCCCGATCTGATTGGTGGCAAGATCTACAGAGACAAGAGGGGTGTTTTGATTGGTGACCACTCACCTGCTGGGCGGCCAGGATGAGGGCTCGCTCCTTGGCCATGTTGGTGATGGGGATCAGCAGTTTCTCCTTCAGGGTCTGACTGGCTCGCACTTCCAGTACACTACGTTGTCTTCCCCACCTCCAAACATTCCCCCACCTACGCCTGAAAAAACAACCACCCATCCAATATTATTTCTCTTTTAAAATCGAACTAACAAATAGACAATCAATGTTGTCTTTTTTTCATCCGTCCCCGTTAGACCCTGAGTGGTGGTCTGGGCGCTAGTTTTTCGGATGAACGATAAACAAGTCCCGTGTTTACACATCACTATTTAGTGCATGTAAAAGAACCCACGGCAACAAGGGGGTTGACCCTGGCAAAATTCTGTAGCAAAAAGCCACTCTGATAGGGAAACTTATACAGTTGCACAGGAAAAAAAAAAAGGGTAGGCACTGCACTTGTGGTGACACGCTCTCCCCAGGGAGAGCAGCACGAATTTCATGCAGAGAAATCTACTGTGACATAAAGTGGTACAAAATACAAAACAAATACAAAATACCATCACACACAGACTTCAAGAAGGAAGGGGCAGGATGGTTCACAGCTGTCACTTTCCCCCACTTTCAGCTGCTCTCAACTGCTGTCCATTTCCAGCCCAGCCCAGCTGGGGTCAGCTGGTGAATAATATTGTAGGAACTGAGCACACTTCGACTTGGTGAAAGAAGGGGCATGCTAGTTTTAGCACTGTGGGCTGAGTGAGGCTGGATTTGCATGCTGTGCTGGTTTAGACAGTCACCTGCCTAATAATATCCACAGAGCTTAAATATTTGAAATTTACCTTTTTGCTTGGCCATACCGATTCTAGCCTTGAGTCTTGTAAACAGGAGCCATTATTCTTTTTCACAGAACCTAAATATTTAAAATTTCAATGCATTCCACATCCGTTCCATTGGTTTTGATATTCTTTGAATAAAACAACTTAGTGTCTTATAGTGATCTGACACAATCAACTTCCTGGTCATGGAAGGATTTGGACCAAATGAGCTGAAATGGGTGGGTATGTTTAAAATGTAGTATCTCTCATACTATAAATCAGACCTGCATGAAATTTGAAAAACTGTGTTGGCAAATGATTGTTACATATGGTTGCATTATTTTTCTGTCATGTTTGTATCATGTGTCAAAAGTTGTTTGCTGTTTTGTCCGATATTATTATGTAATCTCTAGTAAACAACATAATTAAACACAATTGTGTCAGTGGTGTTTCCATGTATTCTGTATGAAAACACTGCAATACTAAAACAATCATTCTCCTATGGTGTCTAATGTGCATGGACAGAGAAAAAAGGTTTCCTTTGGCCATACTCAGCTTAAAAGTATGGCATAAGGTACTGCACTTTCGAGTGATTCAGGACACTAAGAGTTTAAAAAAGAAAACAGAAAAGAAAGGTGGAGCGCTGCAAACTAGTACCCGCCCCAACAAGATAGCACCAGACAGAGCAGCCAACTTTCAGACAGAACAAATCCAGCAATGAAAGTCACATCATCCTCCGTCATCCTACCTCCCGCGGCAGCGCTGCTGATGCGCACGCTGTGGGACGAGGGGACGAAGGGGAGCGGGGAGGCAAGGGGCAGCGTGGCCTTGGCCTCAATGGAGTAGAGGAACTCCCCGATGGTCTCGTTGAGGAAGATGACAGAGCACTGGCGCTCCCCCACCGAGAAGGGCAGGAAGCCACCTCCACTTCCGCCGAGGAGTTGGCCTCCAGTACACCGAGTTCATGGGCTGAAGAAGGCGCTCAGGCGTGGCGTGTTGTCTGCAACAGGAGGAGGGCGAACGGCTGTCAAAAATTCCCCCCAGTTTCAGCTCCTCTCAGCTGCTAATTATCCCATCCTATTCCATCCCAGCCCAGTTCTCCCCCAGTTTCTGCTCCTCTCAGCTGCTAATTGTCCCATCCCATCCCATCCCAGTTCCCCAAATTTCTGCTCCTCTCAGCTGTTAATTATCCCATCCTATTCCATCCCAGCCAGTTCTCCCCCAGTTTCTGCTCTTCTCAGCTGCTAATTATCCCATCCTATTCCATCCAGCCCAGTTCTCCCCCAGTTTCTGCTCTTCATCAGCTGCTAATTATCCCATCCTATCCATCCCAGCCCAGTTCCCCCAGTTTCTGCTCCTCTCAGCTGCTAATTATCCCATCCTATTCCATCCCAGCCCAGTTCTCCCCCAGTTTCTGCTCCTCTCAGCTGCTAATTATCCCATCCTATTCCATCCCAGCCCAGTTCTCCCCCAGTTTCTGCTCCTCTCAGCTGCTAATTATCCCATCCTATTCCATCCCAGCCCAGTTCTCCCCAGTTTCTGCTCCTCTCAGCTGCTAATTATCCCATCCTATTCCATCCCAGCCCAGTTCTCCCCCAGTTTCAGCTCCTCTCAGCTGCTAATTATCCCATCCCATCCCATCCCACCTTAGCCCAGCTGGCGCTATTTATGGCAGGAGCTGACCACACTTGAACTACTAGGTAAAAGGAAGGAGCACGCTAAATTTAGCACTCCTGACTAGGCCTTACTGAGTGATGTTGGATTTGTGCACTGTGGGCTAGGGGGAACAGCTGTGTGTCATCAGGTAGTGGATGGGGGGGGGGGGCACTTTTCTTTTGGGGGGATGTTTCTTTAGAAAGCGCTTCGTGCGGTGCTTGCAAGCTCTTATCAAGGATGCGCGTTTGTATACACAATGTGCTTGCATATTCATGAACTGACATGCCAGCACACAGGCGAACATGTACAGACACACAGAGACTGAGACAGAGAGACAGGCAGACATGCAGGCAGGCAGACAGACAGACAGACAGACAGACAGAGACAGACAGACAGACAGACAGCAGCACACACACACACACACACACAACACACACACACACACACACACACAACACACACACACACACACAGCCCCCTCCCCCACACATACACACACCATACACACACACCCCATACCCACCACCACACAACACACTCCACACACATACCCCCTCCCTCCCCCCTACACCCCCCCATACACATAACAACTGCCCCCCACCCACCCATTCCCCCCCCAACCCATTCTCCTCCCCAACCCCACACCCCCAACATCCCCACACACAAACCCCCACACACCATCTTTCTTAGCAGTGAACAGGTCCTGAGTCTTGGTGATCTTCATGAGGTGGGGGGAGGGGGGGGTGTCGGGGCGGGACTGGCCGTGGTCCGTTTTGGACCGGACCTTCTTGGGCTTCTTCTCCTTGGGCTTGATGAGGGCGGTGGGCTTGCTGGGGTCAAGCAGGTCACCGCTGGACTCCACCAGGATGATGCGGAACTGACCGGCCTCCTCGAAGGGGTTTTCCACGTCCAGCATGATGCGCTCCAGCTCAAAGCAGGGGGACTCCACCTTCACCGTGAACTGAACAAAGAAGGCCAGGAAAGTGGGGGGTTTAGTTTATCTGACGTGTACTGGAGAGTGGGGTATTACTTTATACTGTAAACTGAGCGGGATAGTGGAGTGTTACTTTATACTGTAAACTGAACAAAGCCTGGACAGTGGGGTATTACTTTATACTGTAAACTGGATGTCGGGATAGTGGGGTGTTACTTTACATTGTACACTGGATGTTGGGATAGTGGGGTGTTACTTTACATTGTACACTGGATGTTGGGATAGTGGGGTATTACTTTACATTGTACACTGGATGTCGGGATAGTGGGGTGTTACTTTACATTGTACACTGGATGTCGGGATAGTGGGGTGTTACTTTACATTGTACACTGGATGTTGGGATAATGGGTTTACTTTACATTGTACACTGGATGTGGGATAGTGGGGTGTTACTTTACATTGTACACTGGATGTCGGGATAGTGGGGTGTTACTTTACATTGTACACTGGATGTCGGGATAGTGGGGTGTTACTTTATACTGTGTACTGACAGTGGGGTGTTACTTATACGGTATGAAGTGGGGTGTTACTTTACATGTACACTGGATTCGGGATAGTGGGGTGTTACTTTATACTGTGTACTGGACAGTGGGGTGTTACTTTATACTGTGTACTGGACAGTGGGGTGTTACTTTATACTGTGTACTGGACAGTGGGGTGTTCTTTATACTGTGTACTGGACAGTGGGGTGTTACTTTATACTGTGTAGTGGACAGTGGGGTGTTCCTTTATACTGTGTATGGACAGTGGGGTGTTACTTTATACTGTGTACTGGACAGTGGGGTGTTACTTTATACTGTAAACAAAATGCCAGGACATTGGGGTATTACTTCACGCCCTAAACTGAATCATGACATTAAATGTTACTTTGTATTCGTATTTTGTATTTTGTACCACTTTATGTCACAGCAGATTTCTCTTTACAATGTAAACTGAATGTCAGACTGTGGGACCATTCACAGTGTAAACTGGAGCCAAGCAAACTGGGCCATTATTTCACACTGTAAACTCAAAGCTAAGGCAGTGGGCTATTACTTCATAAGGAAAGGAAAAAAAAATGTAAATGACAAAATGAAACACAGGCACAAAACTGTAATGTGACTGGTAACACCAGTACAGGACACAGGCCTGTATTCAGCTGATAAATGATATACTGATAAACAAAGGCAAAAAACGTCACTTGTCGGTAAAACCCTCACTGGACTCACACATATGATGGTAAAAACTGATGTTGTTGTTATTGTTGTTGTTGTTGATGTGCATTCCCCAGCTTAACACTCTGGGGGGGGGGGGGGGGGGGGGTCACCCAGAATGTGCCTCACTCTGACTCACTCATCCCACCTGTGAATCACTGTGAGAATGAAAGTGCACACTGAATGTGGAGTTTGCGTGTATGGCTGTTTTCAAGTACCTGGCCATATAGGCAGCCACACTCTGAATTATGAGGATTTTTTCCTCATTTAAAGGAGAGTGCAGGTTGTTATGTTAAGAGCTTGTCATGGCTGAAGGCAATCTCAACACAACATTTTACAACATCACAACATTTTAGTGTAGGCCTTGGCAATTAGCTGACATCAATAACTGACACAGCTTTTGGCCTGGGCCAGTAAAAAAATTAAATATTGATTTAAGAAAATGACACAAAATGATGACAGACAGGCGGAGGACTAGAGTCAGAAACAATACAGAAATAACGGATACAACTGATACAATGATTTAAAAAAAAAAGAGACAAAAACAAATCGGACCCAATACTTCATTCTATAATACTATTAGATGAACACGCTATGAAGAAAGGAGGGAAACTGGATAGACCTATTCCATCACCAAGAAAGCCAGGATCATGATGAGTGGGCACTATTTGTCTTATTCTTGCACACACTTTAAAACCCATTCCACTTTTTGGAAGAGTAGGCCATTGTTTGCCGGTGGGAACAGATGACAAAACTGACAAAAACTGCATACATTGGGGACTGGACATAAAAAAAGTACACGAGTGCTTATTCCATTATCCTCAAATAAAAGAATACACGAATGAAATAAATTAATTAATTCAGTGTAAATGAAAATGAACGAAAGAAGGAAAATTTTACATCTAAAGGCCATAACAAGATCCAGGAAACCAACAGATAATCTCAAAACAAAATGATCCTGTCACTTTCTCTGAAGCTGGAAGGCAGATACCTCAATGGTGGGTAAAAACGAGTCGCATGCACAAACCCTCACCATTAGTAAACCTCAGAGCTCTAGCCGAGGAACAACACCAAAGTAAAAAAAAAATCCAGTCAGTTGCATTGTTAAACCAGTCAGTCAACGAGTAGGTCAATCAATCCATCGATCAAATACAAATTCAACAATATGAATTATCATTCAACCAGCACAGCTTAAAAGGCATTCTCCATGTGTATGTAGTAAAGCCATGTTAAGAGTTACATTGTTTATATCGTGCATTAGTTTATCATTCTATCAGTGACATATTTCATGAGAAATACACAACAGCCATGTTACAATCAATATCTTGAGTCAGGTTTTTGTGATTGTTATGAACATAATTTCAACAGACAAAAACCCCACCCCAAAACACATAAAAAACCCAACAAAAACCCCAAGCCAAAACGACAACAAAACCAAATCAAACAAACACAAAAGAGAAGTTACACAACAATCATTACATATTCAGCTGTTGGGATCTTTGTCAGAGAAGAAGTCCACTGATCATACTCTGATTTAACACAGTCCTTTGCTGAGTGATCTGGTTTACTGCATGACTGCATTCCACATTATGTCATTACATTCCAAAATGTCAACTGTCTAAATAAATCACGAGGGAAATCATAACACTCCTTTCAAATTCTGGGTCAACATATTTGTATATCTTAGTTCTTGAGGACCTCAATGTCCACCGAAAGAATGAATTTTTAAAACTCTGTGTCTTGGCGAAAAATGAATGACTATCAGCTTAATTTGTGCACACTGCAAACAACAGGCACAAGTATAAAGTAACACTTATTCTTCCTGTGTTTATGCTGAATGTATTAATTCAAATTCTATTTCTCAAGAAACTATTCAACTTCAACATTCATAAAATGTTTTTGCAAGCATGCTGTCTTTCTCCTTCTTTTTTCTTTTTTTTGTTGTTGTCGAAAGACACAGCTGTAGCCTAAAGCAACTGTCCTTTTAAATAAATAACAGCAGACACAGCACAGCAATCTCAAGCAGTCTACCAAAGGTAAAACAACAGATTTCTCTGCACAGCCACAGCTGGGTTAACAACATCCACAGAAAACACACAACAGTCAAAATAATGGAAGCAGCACAGCAAACCTTCACACCAACAGGTTAAAAAACAAAAACAAAAAACAAAACTCTGTCTACCTGATCACCAGCTCCTTTCTGCAAAAGAAGCATCACATGAACAGTTTAAAAGCATCACATGAACAGTTTAAAAGCTGGGACATCAGATGAACAGTTTAAAAGCTGGGACATAGTTCTAAGCATCAGATGAACAGTTTAAAAGCTGGGATATAGTTCTAAGCATCAGATGAACAGTTTAAAAGCATCAGATGAATAGTTTAAAAGCTGGGACATCAGATGAACAGTTAAAAAGCTGGGACATAGTTCTAAGCATCAGATGAACAGTTTAAAAGCTGGGATATAGTTCTAAGCATCAGATGAACAGTTTAAAAGCATCAGATGAATAGTTTAAAAGCTGGGACATCAGATGAACAGTTTAAAAGCTGGGACATAGTTCTAAGCATCAGATGAACAGTTTAAAAGCTGGGATATAGTTCTAAGCATCAGATGAACAGTTTAAAAGCTGGGACATCAGATGAACAGTTTAAAAGCTGGGACATCAGACGAACAGTTTAAAAGCTGGGACATCAGATGAACAGTTTAAAAGCTGGGACATCAGATGAACAGTTAACAAGCTGAGACATAGTTCTACGTACCAGGTGAACAGTTTAAAAACTAGGACCTAGAAGCATCAGATGAACAGTTAAATAGCTGGGACATGTCATGTTTGCGACAAACATGGCACCTGAGTTACAGACTTCAAGTAAAAGAAGAGCAGCATGACCTTCAAATGGATTTCTATCAAAATAAGCCATTTACATTACACAAAAAGAAAAGCAATATTTCAAACAAGCACAATAAACATGCCATTTTTACAGTGGTAAATCATTTACTGAGAAGCTCTATAGTTGTTTAAAAAAAATTAAATAAAGTAAAGAACAGTGAACTGATTATACTGATCAGTTTGTGCGCTGAAGTATTATTAATACTAGCATAATAAAGACTGAAGGACAGTACCCCTAAGCCAACAAGGATCCCCATCTTGATCTACCCCCTCCCTTACTGTCCATCCCCTGCACTCGCCTAAAACCTAAAACTAACGCATGCAGCCTATGACCTTGGCCTCATTCATTCTGGCACCATTCGCCTGCGAGCGCGTGGGAACTGTCCGACCAGTGCCTGGAAGCGAGACTGACTTTCCCGCACTTTTAGATAGGCCTTGTTCATGTATACATCTATGTACACGAGTCTCTGAATAAAACTATATTATATCCCATGGAGTTGTCTGTTAGTCTGTTCACATCCCTATATGGGTCACTCTTCTGAAACCTATGCAGGAGAGGGGTGTCATATTCATAGCCAAATAAAAATTGTTCTAATTTGTTTTGGGGTGTGTAACTTGACATATTTAATCAAAAGTGGTACAACTATCAGCACAATCAAGAACTATGTGCTACAACTAGGAATTACATCCATAAAATGATTTGTTTCTTGAAAAATCCACCATTTACAATCTCAATTTTGTTACATTGCCGTAGGAGTGGTTTGCATTTGCTAAAATTCTAACTTCAGGTACCAATTAGATAGAACAGCTGCACTGAAAACTAAAGATGACCAAACATGCAAACAATTATATTGCATTTTATACCTTATTTGGATTCTAACACATGACTTTTTAAATTAAAAAAAAAAAAATGTTCGCGCGTAACCGCGGTGTCGCATTCATGACCTGCCTTGTGCAATGAAACTTCTAGTCTTATCAAGTGTGAGCAGCCTACTTTCCATTTGTTCTCAAAATAAAACTTATTCTTATGAATTATGGATGTTTAACAGACTTGTAAGTCGGAAAGTTTTTATACAATAAGCACTCCAACAAAAATTATGTCAGTGGTGTCTCAAAAATCGCGTTACAACCGAGACGACAAAAGGATTATATTTTCTCAAATTCAATCCCTGAGGCTGTTTAGCGGAAGAATATTAAGGAATCCAATGCATAACATCATTTTCTCTCCCCTTCTAGATGAGACTATGCGCTGATTGGTTCTGCCATGTTAAAATGAAATCTTTTTCTGCATATAAAATAAAAAATATTTCCTTCTTATGGTGTCATCTGTTACGCGCGAACGTTTTCAACTCATTGGATAAAGTATTGTTTTTTTAAAGTTCTCAGAGAGTAATCAATTTACTTTTGATTTTACCTGATCAAGCAATCATAAATCTCTTAAAAACAACTGAAAACAGCATCAAATGCAGATTTTGATTTTTCCCAAACCATGTAACAAAATTGTACAGGTTTCAGAAGAGTGACCCATATGTGTTTTCACTTTAAGGCAGTAAACTTATAATAAGAACCCAACCTAGTAGTGATATAAAATCATACAATAAAAGAATAAGATTTATTACATGCGCAAATTTGCCTGATACGATAGGAGTACAACAAAAAATCACCCTGGATGATAAGTATGAGTGTTTTGATGCTAACAATTGTAAGCAAGCCACAGCTCCCCTTTTCTCAAAGCAAGCAGAAAATGGCTTGAGTGTGCCAGTGACATACAAAAGAAAGAGGAGGGTGCACATCAAGAGGCAGACCAAAATAATCTTTTTCATTTCCTGGTGAAGTGCAGTCTGTTCTCTGCACACTAAACCACAACTGCCAATCATCCGCTGTGCAGACTGACTATCTTAGTGGTCAGAACATTACGCTGGCAATTTGACGATCCGGGTTCGATTCCGGTCGAGGAGATTTTTCTTCTGGAGTTAACATCAGTGCTGACTCCACTCTCCCCAAAAGTCTTTCGGATGAGACTTTAAACCAAGGCCCCGTGTGCGAACGCACGCAGAACATCTTGCGCACACATTAAATCCTGTTTCACTTTTTGTAAGAGTAGGCCATTGTATGCTGGTGGGAACAGATGACATTTACAAAACTGCATATGCACGGGGATTGGATGTAAAAAAGCACAAGAGTGCCTATTCCATTATCCTTGATATAAAAGAATAAAATAAATCAAATCAAATCTTTTCTGAACAACTGCACAGCTGCTGCCTCAGTCAAGGTAGGGTACATGCCGGGTTTTTCCATTTTCCTGCCAGTCCCTTCCACCTTGGTCTGAGTTACAGGGTCTTCAATGCACATGTTTAAACCTCTGAAGGTATGAATACACACAGGGACATCACATGCTGGCAGTTCTGTGCATGAATTTAAATAGAGAATTCCTCACATTCATCAGGTTCCACCCATCGGGCTCAAACCTGTGACTTCAAAATCTTAAGATTTCGGCAACAAAGACACTATCCATTGAACCACAGAGCCCACAGTGACTTGGCAATCATGCCGAGTTGTTTCTGCTGGGTGGCCATGTGTGATGACCTGACAGTGGCAGCATCCTAAGCAAGGATGTTGTTTGTGGCTGTGTGCATGCCTAAACAAACCTGAATGCACAGAAACACTGACAGCGAGAAAAAAAAAATTCCAGCAATATTCCGGCAGTTCTACGTTAATACAGAAAGCATGTACTATGCGAGCTGTGAGAAATGGAAACAACAAAGGGGAAGAGAATTGGGACATAAAGATGCAAAAGTCTCACACAACTGCAGCAACAACTTTCAACGTTAGTGTTCAAAACAGATGACTTGCAGACAGGTACACACAGAGCTCACAGTCTGATCAGAACATGGATACAGAGACAAGAGAGGAGCTGGGGATATACTGCAGGATGAATTACAGCAAAAGTCTTCATAAGCAAAAGCAGGAGAAAAAGCTATACTCTGGGATGGATATCCGGAAAAACTCCAACATTCAGTGCCATACAAATATACACAGGGTAGGTTTGTGTGGGGGTTTTCAACACAACAAGCAACAAACACCAGACTTTACAACAAGCAGTAGTAGTAACACACAACAACGCTGATATAGTCTAGAAGATTCACGCCTCAACAAGTACAGACAACAGCGCAGACATTTCACCCACAACAACAACAACAACAACAACAACAACAGCGCTGATATAGTCTACAGGATTCAGGATTCACAGACAACAGTGCAGACATTTCACCCACAACAACAACATCATTAACACCAAAAAGCTCCACTCACAGCGGGCGTGATGTTGTCGATCTGTGTGTGCAGCTTGAAGGTGAGGGTGCTGCCAGTGGACGCCCCCTGGCGTGTGCCGATGAGGACCAGCATGGCCTCCGCAGGGCGCAGGTAGCGGCTGGTGAACTCCACCGACAGCGGCAGCGTCTGGCGGGCAGGGATGGTGATGGAGGCGCCCTTGGGCACCCCAAAGTCCCGCGCGTCCTGGCCCGCCAGCAGAATGTGGTAGGTCAGCGGCTTGTTGCTGGGGTTACTGATCTTCACCTGTAACACACACACACACACAGTCATGGTCATCAGTTTTTGTATGGTTTGGAAGTGATGGTTTCGTACTGTGCTTAAAATTCAAATTTGTCATGCTCCTTATGAGAGTGGCTTTTTGTCCTACAGAATGTTGCCATGTATGTGCATGCACGTGTGTGTACATTCAAATTTGCGTGTGTGTGTGTACATTCAAATTTGCTAGAACTATAAATTGTTATTGATTGCTTGTGTGATGTATAGGTCGAATGCAAGCACTTTGATTTGTTTTTACAAGACATAGCGCTATATAAATCCATGTATTATTATACAGGCCTACAGCCCCAAACTACTCTGGGGACTCCAATTCCCCAATTTTGCCCCAGAGATGATGTCTAAACACGACACCTGTGTGCATGATTGTTTTTTTATTATGTTGTCTTCAGCTCCTACTGGCACACAATGGCCTGCTCTTTTGAAAGGCAGAACGGGGTTTTAACGTGTGCGCAAAATGTTCTGCATTCATTCACACTCAGGGCCTCAGTTTATAGTCTCATCTGAATGACTTTAGCATTCAGTTCGATTTTTTTCGTCAAACTGGGAAGAAAGGGTAGGCGCTGCACTTGTGGCGACGCGCTCTCCCCGGGGAGAGCAGCCCGAATTTCACGCAGAGAAATATGCTGTGACATAAAGTGGTATAAAATAAAATAAAATAAAATAAAGAAAAATAAAGGGCGAGCCTGGGAATCAAACCCAGAACCTCACGCTTTACTTGTTGGCAGGCGAACATCTTAAACCATCCTGCCACCTTTCCTTCTGACACCTTCTTCCCACTGACAGTTCCCCACGAATGGCTGTGAGGTGTGTGTGTGTGGGGGGGGGGGGGGGGGGGGGGGGGGGGGGAGGGGGGGGGAGGGGAGGGGGGGTGACTGACCTGTCTGGTGACGGTGCTGTGCAGGGTGCCGGTGAACTCCATGGTGGCTTTGGGCAGGTAGCAGGGCAGCGTGTGGAACAGGTGGGAGACCAACAGCAGCATCATCACCGGGTTCGGGTCTGTGATGTCCACCGCTGAGGGACACGCAACACAACCAAGTCAGCATGAGTATGTGTGTGGGTGTGTGTGGTGTGTTGTGTGTGTGTGTGTTGTGTGTTGTGTGTGTGTGTGTGTGTGTGTGTGTGTGTGTGTGTGTGTGTGTGTGTGTGTGTGTGTGTGTGTGTGTGTGCATGCGTGTATGTGTGCGTTTGTGTGTTATGGCCCCATCAGGCAACAGCATGCATGTCTGCCTTCTTAGAATATTAGCATTGTCTTTTTGCTTTAGAAATGTCTGTAACAATGACCCTTATTGATTCTTACACTGGTGACCAAAAAAAATGATGGTAACAGCACATTCTGAACAATGCTGCCTACTTAAAGTTCTGAAAATCAAAGAAAGATCATATTACTTCGATCTAAATTAAACTCCACTGGTTGCCAATCAAGTATCTCCGTCATCACATTTTGATGGCGCTGATTATGAGAGAAACCACCCTCCACTTTAAGGTGACAGATAAGGGAAACATGTAGCCTGCAAAGCATAACCTTGACCTTCACTTCAACATAACAGGTTACAGGAAATAGGAGATCTGACAAAGTGTATTCCTGACCTGCACAGTGAAGGTCAAATGGTGAAAGATTCAGAAGATGGACGACCTAAAAAAAAAAAAAAAAAAGTCCCTGATATGTACGCTGCAGGTCAAGGTGAAGGATACAGGAAACAGGTGACCTTAAAAAGTGTGACCTTGACCTGTACATCAGAGTTCAAGCAGGAGATTAAAAAAATACAACCAAACCACAACACAATGACCTTGAAATGTGTGACCACGACCTGCACATCAAGTGACTTTACAAAGTGCAACCCTCACCTGCCCCATCAACAAAGTTCAAAGGCAAATGTTACAGAAAACAAGTGACACTACAAATCAGACACAGAAAAACAGGTGACCTTGCAAAGTGACCTTGACCTGACCTTCAACAGAGTTCAAAGGTGAAGGATACAGGAGAGAGAGAGGCCAAAGGTCCTGAGCTCACCTGCACGTCATAGTCCATGCCTGCGAATCGCATGGCGTGCACAATCTTGAGGGCGTTGTGCAGACACTGCTCGGCTGTGGTGGGGTGGGTGTACATGTCCTCCAGATGAGTCTTGATCTGCAACACAGACACCCACGTGTACACACAGTGAATGCACCTCAGGGTCTATAGTACACATAAAAAAAAGTCTGTCCCGAGCCTAAGGCTCATCAGGCCAGTGCTTATCCCGGTTTCTGTGGCGTTAAGCGACTGAGAGTCATAGACTGCCCCTTGGATAGGACGCCAGTCTATCGCAGGGTTAACCCCCAACACAAGGTTGGTACCCCTTTTACACCTGGGTGGGGTGAGAAAATAGCCGTAAAGTGCCTTTTCCAAGGGCACAACGCCATAGCCGAAAGCTGGGATCGAACCCGCAACCTTTAGATTACGAGTCCAACGCCCTAACCACTAGACTACAGCGGCGGCATAGTACACAAGGACAGGGAAAAAGATGCACAGACCACAAATCCAACATCACTCAGTCGATAGTGCTCTATTTAGCGTTCCCTTTCCTTTTACCTAGTAGTCCAAGTGTGGTCAGTTCCTGCTATGAATAATTAGCACCAGCTGGCCCCACCCAGGCTGGGATGGGATGGATTAATTAGTAGCTGAGAGGAGCTGAAAGTGGGGGAAACTGACTGAATGACAGCTGTGGATGGGATTCAGATAGGAATTATAAACTTGTGGGTTGGGGAGGGGGGAGGATAACTTAGTGGTTAGAGCATTGCGCTCATGATTTTACTTCAATATTTTTGTATTTTCATAAATGATAAATTAATAATGGGTTGAGCCTGGGTTTGTGCCGCCACTACCAAGACCCCCGTTAAAGGGGGATTTTTTGCCCCTCGAGTTGAATATTAATACCAACTCCACTCCTATGAATGTCCTTTGGATAAGACATTAAACTGAGGTCTCATTTACAAACACATACAAAACGAATTCCGCACACATTACAACCTGTTTCAACATTCTAAAGATTAGACCATTCCAACCAGTAGGAACGAATGACAAATTTTTTAAAAAATCACATGCACACTGGTTGTCATGTTTTAAACATCCTCCCTAAAATCAAAACACACCTCAAAGGTACGGCAAGCTAAACAATCACAAATGTCAAATTCACCACTGATAATAATAATAACAATAACAATTAATAATAATAATAATAATAATAATAATAATACATGGAATCTGTATAGCGCTATATCTTGTAAAAAAACAAATCAAAGCGCTTGCATTCGACCTATACAACACAACACACAAGCAATCAATAACAATAATTTACAGTTTCAGCAAATTTGAATGTACACACACACACACACACACACACACACACACACACACACACACACACACACACGCATGCACACACACACACACACACACACACACACACACACACACACACACACACACACACACACACACACACACACACACACACACACACACACACACACACACACACACACACACACACACACACACACACACCACACCACACACACACACACACACACACACACACACACACACACACACACACACACACACACACACACACACACACACACACACACAACAACAACAACAAAAAAAAAAACCAAAACAAAAAAAAAACCCCGCTCACCAAGAAAGGCATGTGCGCCCCAAGCACGGCTCCCAAGACCAAACCGTCCATGAGGTCGAGTTCAAAGTTGACGACCCAGCGGCAGGAGGGCACGCCCCCACGCTTGCTGCTCTGCCAGACAGCGGTGCGGTACTTGTTGTAGTAGTGGTTGAGCCATGACAGCAGCAGGCGCTCCCCCACGCTGTAGATGTTGCTGGCCAAGGGGTTGGGGCTGACCACCGGCAGGTCGTCGTCCTTGCTGACCACTGCCATGTGCTTGTAGGCCTTGGGCGTCACCTTGGCCAGGATCAGCACCTGCGATGTGGAGAGAGACAGGGGTCACTGTCAGCACTGATTTATTTATTTATTTATTTTATTATTCTTTTATATCGAGGATAATGGGATAAGCATTCATGTGCTTTTTTTACATCTAGTCCCTGTGGGTATGCAGTTTTGTAAGTGTCATCTGTTCCCATCTGGGCCTCGGTTTATAGTCTCATCCGAGTGACACTGAGGGGACAGCATGTCACTCTGTAACACTGGCTGCAGCACTGGGTTTAGTTAAGTCTGTCCCGAGCCTAGGGCTCATCAGGCCGGTGCTTATCCCGGTTTCTGTGGTGTTAAGCGACTGAGAGTCATAGACTCCCCCCCGGATAGGACGCCAGTCTATCGCAGGGTTAACCCCCAACACAAGGTTGGTACCCCTTTTTACACCGGGGTGTGGTGAGAAAATAGCCGTAAAGTGCCTTTTCCAAGGGCACAAAGCCATAACCGAAAGCTGGGATCGAACCCGCAACCTTTCGATTACGAGTCCAACGCCCTAACCACTAGACTACAGCGGCGGCTACTGGGTTTAGGGTTGTTGTTTTTTTTTGGGGGGGATGGGTTTGGCTGCAGCACTACTTGTACTTCTTCTTTGTTAAACTCTCAGTCAGCACCTATTGTTGGCTGGTCATATGAGTAAAAATGCGTTGCTCTACTGTTAAGCGCCTGACAAGTCAGGCCCAGCACATCCAACTTTGGCATGGAAGAGAATCGTTATCATTTAAGTCTTTTGGGGAAAAAAAGGCAGGAAAAGAATGGAACAAGAAGACAGAAAATAGATAAGAAGGCGACGGGAAGAACAGGAGCAAGGCAGAAACACAGAGAGGGATAGAAAAGAGGGAGGTTGGACAGAGATATAACATCACAAATGACAAGAACAGTGACATTTTTGAAAACATGGTCACCAATGATGATGATGATGATGGTGGTGGTGATGGTGTTGATGGTGGTGGTGATGATGATGATGATGATGATGATGATGATGATGATAACAACGACAACAACAATGATGACGACAATGATGATGATGACGATGGTGAAGATGACAACAACAATGATGATGACGATGGTGAAGATGATGATGATGATGATGACGACGATGACCTCGACGATGACGACGACGACGACGACAAAGAAGAAGAAGAAGAAGGAGAAGAAGAAGAAGAAGAAGAAGAAGAAGAAGAAGAAGAAGAAGAAGAAGAAGAAGAAGAAGAACAAGAAGAAGAACAAGAACAAGAACAAGAAGAAGAAGAACAAGAAGAAGAAGAAGATGATGATGATGATGATGATGATGATGATGATGATGATGATGATGATGATGAAGATGAAGATAATAACGACAATGATGAAGAACACAATGAAGAAGAAGAACAAGAACAACAAGACAACAACACAGATTTCCACACACACAAACAACACTCAACACCATCAACACTCATCACCACAAGGACCGACACATGCTGACTGACCAACCTTGAGGATCTGCAGGAGGATGTCAGTCCAGGCTCTCTTGGAGACGGCCTCAAAGACCTCATCCTCCATGTCCTCCTGCACGCTCATGCTCTCCGCCTCCTCCCCCTTCCCCTGCAGCAACAGCTCCTCGCGCACCTGCATCTGCAGCCGCTGCCAGATGCGGAACTCGCGGGGAGTCATCAGATACTCGGGGCGCACCGAGGCCAGGCATGCTCCCTGACACCTGAGGGCCCACAGGAATGAAGGTAAACAGTGGAAATCACTCAGCATGGGGACGGGATAGCTTAGCAATCACTGAATATAATTAAGGGAGGGGGGAGGGAGAAATAGTAATTATAAATAACAGTTCCCTCATAGACCATTGCGCTCACAATTTGTCAACCCGGGTTCAATTCCCGTTCGAAGGGGATCTTTCCCCCTGGAGTTTTAACATCAGTGCTCACTCCACTCTCCCCCCAAAAGTTTTTTGGATGAGACCATAAACCAAGGCCCCATGTGCCAATGCACGCAGAACATCTTACGCATATGTGAGAAAAAAAAAAACCAACCAAAAATCTGATCTCACGAAAAAAAAAAAAAAACCCTGAAAATCTGATCTCACAAAAAAAAACACACATGAAAATCTGATCTCATGAAAAAAAAAAAACCCACCTGAAAATCTGATTTAAAAAAAAAAACCACCTGAAAATCTGATTAAAAAAAAAAACCCACCTGAAAATCTGACCTCACGAAAAAAAACCCACCTGAAAATCTGATCTAAAAAAAAACAACAACAACTGAAAATCTGATCTCATGAAAAAACACACCAAAAACCCCCCCCAAAGGCAAAAACCCCCAACCCAACAAATAAAAAAAAAACAACCCCAACCAACTGACTTGAGGAAGGTGAGGAGGGTGGCGTGTTGCCAGAAGATCTGCTTGACCCTCTCCACCTGGTCAGTGGGCAGGGGGGAGTTGATGGGGATGCCCGGCACGGGACGCCCGCTCAGGTGGCTGATCATGTCATACACCGTCTTGGCGTCCTTCTTCCCGCCCCCGGCCGCCACGCGACCTCCGCTCGACCCGTCGTCTCCCAGCTTCCGACTGATGCTCCTGGGGGGGCAGAGGTCATGGGTAAGAGTGAGTGAGTGAGTGAGTGAGTGAGTAAGTGTGTGAGTAAGTGTGTGTGTGTGTGTGTGTGTGTGTGTGTGTGTGTGTGTGTGTGTGTGTGTGTGTGTGTGTGTGTGTGTGTGTGTTCAACATTCACGTTTGGTTACAATACTTTGAAGTCTAAAAACAAACACATTGGACTGTAACATTCTGTAGTGATACACAACAAACACATTGAACTGCAACATTCTGTAGTGACACACAACAAACACATTGAATTGCAACATTCTGTAGTGACACACAACAAACACATTGAATTGCAACATTCTGTAGTGACACACAACAAACACATTGAATTGCAACATTCTGTAGTGATACACAACAAACACATTGAACTGCAACATTCTGTAGTGATACACAACAAACACATTGAATTGCAAAATGCATGCAGAACATCTTGCACACATGTTAAATCCTGTTCCGCTTTTTGTAAGTGTAGCCATCGTGTGCCAGTGGGAACAGATGACAAGATTTACACAACGGCATACACATGGGGACTGGATGAAAAAAGCACATGAGTGCTTATTCCATTATCATCAATATAAAAGAATAAATAAATAAAGGAATAAATAAATAAATAGTGATACATAACAAACACATTAAACAGCAACGTCCCCCAAACAACACAAAATAAACACATTATACAGCAACCTTCCCCCAAGTGACACAAAACAAACACATTATACAGCAACCACCCCCAAATGACACAAAACACATTAAACAGCAACCCCCCCCAAATGACACAAAACAAACACATTGAACTGCAACGTCCCCCACGTGACACAAAAACCCAGCATGCACACAGGTGTCGAGTTTAGACACCATCCCTGAGGAAAAAAAAATAATGGGTTGGTGCTGCACTTGTGGCGACATGCTCTCCCCAGGGACAGCCTGAATTTCACGCAGAGAAATCTGCGGTGACATAAAGTGATATAAAATAAGATAAAAAATAAAATAAAACAAACACATTGAACAACAACCTCCTCCATCACAACACTCCCGTCCCCACACCCACACTCACGATCGCATGGTGTCGGGGATGACGATGGGGTAGGGACCTCCAGGCCAGCCAAGGGCGGAGAACCAGCGCTGTGCCGCCCCCAAGACCTCCAGGTGGAACACCCCTTCCTCGGAATCCATGTCGGGAAACATGGCCGACCCCAGGCGAGAGGCGGCCTCGGGCGGGTGAGTCTGGGCGCGGCTGTGGAAGTCTGAGCCTGTGGGGGGCTTGTTCATGGCCCCGTCACGAGGCCCCGGGGTGCTGTTGCCTGTGGAGTCTGAGGAGAAGACAGGGGATGAGAGGGGGGGGGTTGTAGTGTGGTGTTGTAATGTAGTGTAGTGTGAGAGACAGGGGACGAGAGGGGGGGTTGTGTGGTGTTGTGTGGTGTGGTGTTGTGGTGTGGTGTGGTGTAGTGTTGGGTGGTGTGGTGTGGTGTGTTGGTGTGGTGTGGTGTGGTGTGGTGTGGTGTGGTGAGGTGTGGTGTGGTGGTATGGTGTGGTGTGGTGAGGTGTGGTGTGGTGAGGTGTGGTGTGGTGTGGTGTGGTGTGGTGTGGTGTGGTGTGGTGTGGTGTGGTGTGTGTGTGGAGTGGTAGGGTGTGGTGTGGTGTGGTGTGGTGTTGTAGCGTTGTGTGTTGCTGTGTTGTGTTGTAGTGTCGTGTCGTGTAGTATAGTGTAGTTTTGTGTTGTAGTGGAGTGGAGTGCAGTGCAATGAATCTATGTGCAATTCAGGCTGCTCTGCTTGGGGACAGCATGTTACCACAAGAGTGCACCACTAGCACCCCCCCCCCCCTCTCTTTTTTTTCCTCAAAATTGTCTTGACTGCATGTATAATTCTTTCTTTATCCTTTTTAACGACTTTCACCATGTAAATGTGTAGACACATTCCTGTTTCATCGATGGCTTGAAAGATGTGTCCTTTTCTGCATTGTTATTTCTTCTTTTGTTTTCTTGAATGGAGGATTTCATTTCATGTTGTCATGTGGAATTTCTCTGTTTCAGAAATAATAAAGGATTTTGAATTGAATCACCACACCTCACAGGAAAGTCATACCAGGTTTGTCACCTTGTCCAATTACTGCAACTCCAATGACATTCGTTTTAAGTCTAAAATCAATGTCTCCTAACTCCTTCAAATATCCAACATTGCTAACCTGTAATGAAAATCAAATTACCTAGTTGTTGTTGTTGTGATTAAATTAACGTCCCAGCGAAGATTTCTGATTAAGGGGCTGAGCAAATCACATTACCATTATCATTTCTCTTCTTAAGGCTAATAAACCAAGGCTGTGGTGAGGACACCAGCCATTCCTCTTAATTTATAACCCCCAAGTTTTTTTTTTAAAAAGTGTAAAAAGGATAATGAACACTTCAAAGAAATAAAAGCACATTTTCAAAATGGCAAATACCACTGCAGAATGGACATGCTGTGCCCACACCAGTGTTTACAACATCACTGTCTGGTCGCCAGAACAAAACAATACAGGCAAAATGTCCTATAAAGTCTGAAGAGAAAAAGTTGTAAAGTTTGCTTGCTAAAAGGCTGACAAATAGACTGGAAAGGCAGGCAAAACATATTCAAGAGGATGAGAAAGGATAGAAATATAAGGAAATAGAAACAAAGAGAGTGATAGAGAAGGGTGTATTTCTAGTTAAAAATTTCAAGAAGTCAGGAATGCTGTTTACACTGAAAGAGCTCCCTGTATCCCATTGGGGTTAATTCACTTCTGTCACTGTCTGCTATATTCTTTCTTTTTCTAAGAGTAAGAAGTAAATTGCAGATATACTCAGTTAAACACAGCTTAACAGTCATCAAACTGGTTTTTGTTTTTTTTATATATGTAATGTGAATAAAATAAGACCAAGCAAACCAACAACAAAAAAGTAAAAGAAATCAGATGAAATACATTTTTTTAAAAAATCACACAAACTAATGCTTGTGACTCAAACCAAAATCAATCTTAAATCAAATTCAAGATGATAAAAATCATCTTTCAAACAAAGTGTCCAATTCAAACCGGTCAAACTCTGATGGCACAAACTGCATGCTGAATCATGAGGATAAAAGTCAAGAACGAGAATAACCACCATGACCACCAAACCAACCAAGTCTAAAATGCACATTCCAAAAAAACACAAAACCCCACAAAAAACAAAAGAGGAATGACAATTCATGCAATCTTTCATCAAAGATGCGCAACTCCTCCTGCATTCCAGGCAGTCACCATAATGACCTCCCTTTTCCGTGGCACCCACAGCATCAGCATGGCTTGACACCTCTATAACCAGGTGGTCAGAATGATGCGCTCATGATCTGCTGATCTGG
>CM060333.1:10540088-10547588 GCA_030674155.1 Stramonita haemastoma
TTTGAGGGACAGAAATAAGCACACATTATGCTTTTTTTATTAAAAAAATCCTGTCCCCCAATCAAGGAAAATCAGTGATAATGAATTTTTAAAATAATTTTTCGAGGAGGATGAAAGGAGAGTGGTGTCCCCTACCGTTGCCTTGTGGGAAGGTGACCTTGACAGGTTTGATGACCTCCCCGTCCTCACACTCTATCGCAGGGGTCTCCACCGTCAGTTCACTGGCACTGCACATAACGATGATAGTGATAATGATAATGATGATGATGATGATGATGTATGGAATTCACATACTGCTGAATCCTGTAGAGCAGACAAAGCAAAGCACTTGCATTCCAATCATTCACATGCATGCAGCTATTCATGATTTTTTGTTCAAGTCAAAACTTTTATTTTCAACCCTTCATGACTAAGGTTACACAGACAACAGACACACAGACACACACACACACATAGACACACACAGACACACAGACATACACAGACAGACAGACACACACACACACACACATGCCCCCCCCCTCCCCGCACACACACACACACACACACACACAACATATGTAACCCCCCCACACACACACACACACACACACACACACACACACACACACACACACACACACACACAACACACACATAACACACACATGCACACACATGGCTTGATGAAAAAAAGCAATTGGACTGCTTACTCAATGTACCATCTGGAAATAAAGAAAATTTTTAAAAAGTTTGACACACATAACACACATAACCCCCCTCCCCCCCCCCACACACACTTACACACACACATAACACAAACACCACCCCTCCCCCCCCCCCCCAAACAAACACCCCCCCCCCTCCCCCCCCCCTCCCCCCCCCACAACTCACAAACCAACCCACAGACAAGCACGCTCAGCTCAGCTCAGCTCACCCCTGGTACTGTGAAGCCAGGATGCTGAATTCGCAGTGGACATCGGTCAGCAGGGGCACAGGGGTCAGGCAGATGCCGGGAGGATCGAACCAGACCTTGGGCTCCTGCAGGTGACCCATGATGTGCAGCATCTGGTAGGGCTTGTCCCACTGCTCGTGAATCACCACCGGCACCACCGCCTCGTACACACCCGGCTCCTCTGTGAAGAACACACAGCACCATTTTTTGTTGTTGTTTTCTTCTTTCGTTAGTTTTGTTTGTTTGTTTCTTTGTTTCTTTCACACTTCTTTCTTTCACACCCCCACGCAGAGTGACCTACTAGGGCGGAAGACGATGGTGACAGGCAGCGTCTGACAAGACTCCCACTCTTCCCCCATATACATACATATACACCCAACCACCATCCCCCCTACTTCCCCCCTCTGTCCACCCACCATACCACCCACCATGCACCCCCAACCCCCCCTCCCCCCCCCCTACACATACACACACACACACACACACACACACACGCGTATACTCACCCATGCACACACACCACCACCACCACCACCACCACACGCACACAACCCCCCCAACCCCCCCCCCCCCCCCCCCCCCCCACACACACACACAGTGCACAGTGACCCACTAGGGCAGAAGACGATGGTGACAGGCAGGGTCTGGCCAGGCTCCAGCTCTCCCTCGATGCCGTTGTTGGAGCCGTCCGAGATGAAGGGCACTCCCGAGGAGTGCAGGAACTTCAGCACCCCCTCCTCCATCGCCTTCCCCACCGCCCGCAGGTCAAACCCCCACTTCAGCTTGGCCCCGCTGTTGTTCACCAGCACTGTCGACTGTAACAACAACAACAACGATGAGAATAATGATGGTTCGTATGTACTGTTGTGACAACAACAAGAAGAAGAATGGTTCGTATCATGTACTGCTGTGATAAAACGGGTCAGATTCATGATGTTGGAGTATTTGGGTTGGGTTGGGTTGTGGTGGGTTGGGTTGTGGTGTGGTGTGGTGTGGTGCGGTGTGGTGTGGTGTGGTGTGGTGTGGTGTGGTGTGGTGTGGTGTGGTGTGGTGTGGTGTGGTGTGGTGTGGTGTGGTGTGGTGTGGTGTGGTGTGGTGAGGTGTGGTTTGATTTGATTTGATTTATTGATTTGATTTATTCTTTTATATCGAGGATAATGGAATAAGCACTCTTGTACTTTTTTACATCCAGTCTCCGTGTGTCTGCAATTTTGTAAATGTCATCTGTTCCCACTGGCATACAATGGCCTACTCTTATGAAAAGTGGAACAGGATTTAACGTGTGCACAAGATGTTCTGCGTTCGTTCACACATGGGGCCTCGGTTTAAAGTCTCATCCAAAGGATGTGTGGTGAGGTGTGGTGAGGTGTGGTGTGGTGGTGTTCTTTTTTTAAAATTTTTTATTCTTTTTATTTCAAGCACTTCACTACACCACACAACAAAGCACCACACTACACTATACTACACCACATTACACCACACTGCACCTCACCACACAAAACCACACCACACCACACCACACCACACCACAATACAAATACACTAAAATCATCAGACCAATTTGTCAGGGGGTGGTGGGGGGTGGGTGGGTGTATGTGTATGTATATGGTGTGGTGCGGTGTGGTGTAGTGTGGTGTGGTGCGGTGTGGTGTAGTGTGGTGCGGTGTGGTGTAGTGTGGTGTGGTGTGGTGTGGTGTAGTGTTGTGTCATGTGGTATTGGTTCTGAATTAGTATTTGTTACAGCACCCTGTTGTTGTTTTAAAGGAAACATACAAGAAAAAAACACCATTGTTAGTTGTTGTTTTTCCAAGAATACACACCCAAACCACAGCAATTTGTCAGTGTTATAATGTCCACAGTCCATAGTTTAAAGGAGATGATCCCGACACCAAAGTGGATGAGGTGCAAAGTGCAAAGACAGGAGTACACAGTGCATACAGGAGACAGTGACGACAACAGCAACTCCTTTTCCCCCTATTCCACAGCTAGAGTTCTAAGGTTAACTAGAGGTGAAATTTTGTGAAAGCGACCAGTTTTGGTCCACAATGATAAGGTAGCTGCATTCCGACCTCGCGGATGATGTCTAAACAGGACACCATTGTGCATGAAATGTGTAAATTTTGTCATCTGTTCATACCAGCACAGAATGGCCTGCTCTTCTTGACGGCAGTACAGGTTTGATGTGTGCAACTTGTTCTGCATACACTGGAGTCAGCACTGCTGTTAACTCCAGGGGATAGATCCCCTCGAATGGGTGCCTCAGTGGTGGTTGAACCAAGGCTGTCTGGTCATGACCTCAATGTTCTAACCACTAGGCTATCCTGCCCCATGGGTGACAAGTTTCGAAATCTCTCAAAAATAGGTCAACTAACTGAAAACTGCATGTTTCATCTGAACAAAGATGGCATCAAAGTAAGAAGACACTGACACAACTCCTGAATGTTAAGATCCAGTAAATAACTGGTTCACAAATCATGTTCATTTCTCATGTCAACTTTGGCCTTTCTCAATCTCTAATGGGTTATGGAAAAATAAACAATCCCCCCAAAAAAAAACCAACAATAAAAACCAACAACAACCCCCCCCCCCCCCCCCCCCCCCCCCAAAAAAAAAACCTTGGAAATACCAATTACCAAACACCAGTTCTTAGAAAAATATGGATGTTGACAAAGTGAACTGCATATCTATTTTCAATCACCGCTCTTTGCATGGCTTGAAATTCTATAGAAATGAATTAATTATAAACTAGATGACAAACAATCAAGGTTGTGGTATGCCTGAAGTAATGATCAACATAACTCAACCCAGACCACAGTGCTAGCTAGCAAGACATCCCCCCCCCCCTTTTTTTTTAACTTTAAATTAGTAACACACTTAATTCATGTCATAATATTATTCAGACATTCTCTTTATTCTCTGTTCAAAATAACAATCAATATACTCAACCCATGTCACAATACTAATTATACATTTTCATTATTCTTTGTTAAAGTCATGGCACAACCAAATTATGTCACAATGCAATGTAGATATTTTCCATCTTCTTTTCACATATCCCTGAATTAAACGTGTCACTTCTTCAGCCAGCCAGCCCTGCACATGCCTTAAAGGAGTGTTGATTTATTCCATGTTAGAATGTGAGAGCTGACAGACTGTTACATTTCTGTCACCAGCTAGTTTCACCATACACAGCCCACACATGTTCTTTTACACTATTTGTTGACAATGTTAGCTTACAAAACTTGATCCCAAACAAAGTTCTAGTAGACACCCCCCCACCCCCCTCTTTTTCCCTCCCCTCTCCCATTCCTATCCCTATGGTTACAAATGTGACCCAAAATGCCCACAGATTCTGACACACACAGCATTCTGTCGAAGCTCGGAAGTTCATAATGGAATGTAAACAAGGTATGATTGGAATGTCTTCTTCTTCTTCTTCAGCGTGCGAACCAACACCTCTTCTTCTTTGTCATCTGTTTTCACCAGCATATAATGTGTGTGTGTGTGTGTGTGTGTGTGTGTGTGTGTGTGTGTGTGTGTGTGTGTGTGTGTGTGTGTGTGTGTGTGTGTGTGTGTGTGTGTAGGTTGTAGTTTAATTTAAAGTGTATTCACACTTGGCATTATGTGTGTGTAGGTGTGCGTGCGCAAGTGTTCAAGCTACAGGACTGATAATTTTCTGTGTGCATGAGCGTGCACATGCATGCACACACACACACACACACGTACTTGTGTTTACACACGGTATATACCACATAGACTATGCCGTACGTGTGCCACGCAGACCTGCCAACGTGACACCCCTAAACATTCCAAACTTTTCAAGAGGAACATTCCAAAGGAGACTTCCGAGCTTCGAACATAGAACCGCCCCCCCCCACCACCACCACCACCACCACCACCACCCCCACACACACAGCAGTGCAGATCACTCTAACATGAAAAAGCAATCAGCAAGCATGACTCACCTTATCATTGTGCTGCAACAACAATAACAACAACAAAACAGTCACCATGCATTTCACCACAAACTCAAAACGGTTATCAAAAGACAACCAACACCAATGCTGCAGAAGAGAAGAAATAAAACAACAACAACAACAACAACAACAACAACAACATTATAAGCCATGCCTTCAACTGTAAGCTTCGCAAAGCTGATTGCGTAACACACAAAAACTTAACACATCTAGTGATCAAAAATGTTTACTGTACTATTTTGGGTCATATCAGATGCTGTGATACAACTCTGTGTGTGTGTGTGTGTGTGTGTGTGTGTGTGTGTGTGTGTTGTGTGTTGTGTGTTGTGTGTGTGTGTGTTGTGTGTGTGTGTGTGTGTGTGTGTGTGTGTGTATGTGTGTGTGTGTGTGTGTGTGTGTGTGTGTGTGTGTGTGTGTGTGTGTGTGTGTGGTGTGAGCATGTGAGTGTGAGTGTGTGTGTTGTGTGTGTTTGTTTTGTGTTTGTGTGTCTGCATGTGTAAGTGTGTCTGTTGTGCATGCATGACAGACCCCACTGCATTCACTGTGACTGACTGTACAGCCACAACAACCCATATCAACCAGAAACAACATAACAACAACAACCAACCGATGTCATGCCAAAACCCCAATACTGCTGCTGCCAACAGACACTTGCCTTAAGAAACTTCTTCAAACACAGTGCTGCTGACTGTCTCACCGGTCACGACACAAGCCAACACACATCAACATTTGTTGTGACTGTCTTCAGATATAAGGTGTGGTGGTGAAAGCACTCCTTTAATCAAGAGGCTAGATCTCTGTTTAAGTGTCATATCCTATGTCTTAACTGTCATTCTTTTAATTCAGAGGCTAGGTCTCTGTCTAAGTGTCATGATATCCTATGTCTTAAGTGTCACTCTTTTAATTCAGAGGCTAGGTCTCTGTCTAAGTGTCATATTCTATGTTTTAAGCGTCACTCTTTTAATTCAGAAGCTGGGTCTCATTTTTAAGTATCATATTCTACCTATGTTGCACTGCTGTTAATCACCTGACAAAGTCAGGCCCAGCGCATCTGACATTGGGAAGGGTGAGATCTGTTTATCATTTTTTAAAGCCTTTCTGGAAGGACAGGCAGGAGAATGGACCAAGAAGGCAGAAAATAGACAAGGAAGAGATGAAAGGAAGAAAAGGAACAAGGCAGACATAAAGGGATAGAAAAGAGGGAATTCCTAGCACTGAATTTCCTGAAGGTGGGGGATGCTATTTATACTGACAGCCCCCTCCCCCCCTCTCCTATCAATCCCAGGGGCCAGCTTTCTGAAAATGAATACATGACCAGCTTTGTTGTCCATCTGCAATGTAGTGTTTGTGTGTTTCTCTACATATTATACGTACAGAATTGTCTCAGCAAGATCTACCACTATTTTCTACAACAACCACTTTTTTCTCTAGTGGACTGTTCCATCAGCTACAATCATGATGATCTGACACAAACAACAACAGCAGAAATACATCACAAGATCTACCAGCAAGAAGATCACTGCACTGCATATAAATATACAGACAGACGGACAGACAGATAGATAGATAGATAGATAGACAGCTAGATATATAGATAGATAGATAGACAGCTAGATATATAGATAGACAGATACAGATAGATATAGAAAGTTATAGACATATATAGAGAGATATATATGTAAATATATAATAGATATATATGAATATATATATACAGATATATGATAGAAACCCCTCCCCCACCCCACCCCTTCCATCAAACATGATTCCTATTGGTAATCGTAATGATACTGTAGCTAAATATCACTAATTAATTTTCTTTTTTGTTCCTAAGATAAGATGGCTTGATAATGAAAGAAATAACAAAAGCCCCAAAATGCATTGCTTATTCACTATACCATCTAAAAACGAAAAATGGCATGATGATGAAAAAAAATCCAAACAAAACAACCCAAATGCATCGCTTATTCAATGTAGCATCTGAAAATGAAAATGAAAAATAAAACTAGGATTTGGACTTGGACTTGGACTCATTCAATGTACCATCTGAAAATGAAAATGAAAAATAAAACTTGGACTTGAGACTTGGACTTATTCAATGTACCATCTGAAAATGAAAAACAAAACTTGGACTTGGGACTTATTCAATGTACTATCTGAAAATAAAAAATAAAACTTGGACTTGGACTTGGACTTATTCAAAGTACCATCTGAAAATGTGACGCTCCACCACATAATGAGACAGAGTACACATGAGGTCAATTTTTAGTTATTGACATGTTATTAATGTGCAATAAAGTGGCTATCAATTACAAAAAACAGATTGAAAATCGGACAATTCTGTGCAACATTATTACAAATTGAAATGATAGACTGCAGGATGTGACAAAATGAGAAACGGGCAAGTTTATTTAAGTAACAGGTTGTCAGAATGAGTGCTTTGGTATTTTCAAAACACATTTAAAAGCAAAAGGAATAAAAATGATACCTGGATATTTCATTATAAGATAAATAAACAGATCTAGTTTAATAATCAATCAAAATCACAAAATTGACAACTTGACCCCCACCTGCCTTTAAAGGCTCCTT
>CM060333.1:10552588-10576524 GCA_030674155.1 Stramonita haemastoma
ATCAAGCATCAATGATACAACCCATTTACACCCTAAAGTATGAAACATCAATTATACATCCAATAACATCCAACTCACAGTATGTAAGCACACACATGCACCGCGCGCGCACGCGCACGCGCGCACGGCAAACACACACACACACACACACACACACACACACACACACCACACACACACACACACCCACACCCAACACACACACACACACACACCACACACACACACACACACACACAAGTTGATGTTGCAGTTGTTTCCAAATCTTCTGTAAATATTTTATGTAGGGTTTTTGTTTGTTTGTTTTTGTTTGGTTTTGTTTGTTTAGTCTAATATCACCAAGTGTGAAGTCTATTCACACTTAAATTTAAACTCTATAACAACACACACACACACAACACAACACACAACAACACAACCACCCCCCACCCACACACACACACACACACACACAACACAACACACCCACCCCCCCCCCCCCACACACACACACAACACAACACACACCCCCATCCCCCCACCCCCCACACACAACAACCCCCCATCTCCCCCCCAACCCCCCCACACACCACCACCCCAACACCCCCCCACCCCCACCCACACCCCTCCAACACCCCCCCCCCCCAACCCATCCCACCCCCCAACCCACACAACCCCCCCCCCCCCCCCCCCCCCCCCACACACACACACAACACACAAAAAACCCAAACCCACCACGTCAATGTCCACTTTAGGGGCCTCAACTGTGCCGCCCATCCTCAGCTCCATCACCTTGCCTCCCTTGATGGCCACCTGCACGCGCGTGTCGAACTTCAAGATGGCCTCCGGGGTCAAGGACACCCGCAGCTCCGCGTTGCCTCCCACGGGCACGACCCCGTGCACCGGGGTCACCGTCAGCCCAGGGAAGGGGTTCGGATCCAGCACCTAGGGGAGAAAGCATGGATGAATGCAGTGACTGGGAAGGGAAGTTGGGGTCCCCCTGATGTTGTTGTTTTAGAGCTAGGATGGAGGCAAAGGCTGAGTTGTTGATACCGTTTGACTTGAAATCTTTCAGGGTTCTTGAAGTTGTTAGCCACCGCGGTAGTCTAGTGGTTAGGGCGTTGGACTCGTAATCTAAAGGTTGCGGGTTCGATCCCAGCTTTCCGGGCTATGGCGTTGTGCCCTTGGAAAAGGCACTTAACGGCTATTTTCTCACCCCACCCAGGTGTAAAAGGGGTACCAACCTTGTGTTGGGGGTTAACCCTGCGATAGACTGGCGTCCTATCCAGGGGGGAGTCTATGACTCTCAAGTCGCTTAGCGCCACAGAAACCGGGATAAGCACCGGCCTGATGAGCCTTAGGCTCAGGACAGACTTTAACTTTTTAACTAACCTAGGGAAAAGCATGATGAATGCAGTGACTTGGGGAAGTCTGGGGTCCTCCATTCAGCTTGTGTTTCTTTTAGAATTAGGGTTTATTTATTTATTTATTTATCTATTTGTTTGTGTATTGTTTTATAGCAAGGGTAATGCAATAAGCACTCATGTGCTTTTTTTTTTTCACATCCAGTCCCTGTGTGTAAGCAGAGGCACAGAGAGAGACACACAGAGACAGACAACAGACAGACACAGACACAGACGACAGAGACAGAGACAGAAACAGAGACACACAACACACAACAACACACACACACACACACAACACACACACACACACACACACACACACACACACACACACACACACACACACACAGAGTCAGACAGGACACAGACACATAGACACAGAGAAAGGGAGAAACCACGCAAGATAAAAAAAAACAACAAAAAAAACCCATAACAGAAGCAGAGGGCGATCACAGACCTGGAAGTAGGCGTGGTTGGCCCCGGAGTTGTGAGGAGGCGATGCGTGTGGTGGTCAGGTTGACGGGCACCGGCCCGAAGATGATGCGACTGTCCACAAAGCTGACCACTGTGGCCCCCAGCTGTCACCACACACAACAACAACAACGATGACAACACTGGTCACCACACAGCACAGCCTTCGGAAGAGACTATAAACTGAGGTCCCGTGCACGAATGCACACACAACATTTCTTGAGCACCCGACCTATCCCAAACCCACAACCACACTGAACCCAAGCCTATCGTATTCCTAACCCACTGACCCCAACCTCAACCAAACTGAACCGAAACCCATTCTATCCCCAACCCCACTGACCCCAAACCATCCAAACTAACCGAAACTCCCTCCAGTCCCCAGCCCAACCCCACTGAACCCAAACCCATCCTACCCCCAACCCAACCCCACCAAACCCAAACCTGTCCTATCCCCAACCCAACCCCACTGAACTCAAACCCAAAGCCCTCCCCCCCCCCCCCCCTTCCACAAAAGAGAAAAACAACCCAAACCATCCCATCCTTGCCAGGCTCCGAGGAGGCAGTGAAGATGTGGGTGGGGAGGAAGGAGGAGGAAGGAGGAATGAATGAATGAATAATCTTTATTTTTCAAGGGTTACCGAGTAAGCATTACATACTTTTTTTTCTTCATCTGGCCCTTGCCCTGATCAGGGAATAAAGCTAAGAAACCCCCCTCCCTCCCTACCCCTACAAACCAGCTTGACCAACAACATCAGTTCCTGATGATGATTTACATTCAACAAACACGTAATCTCTAACTGGTTACACTGATAATCATTTAAACAAAGGAGGAGGGAGGAGGAGGCAGGGGTGGGTGGGGGGGGGGGTTTCAGGTGGTGGGCTGTACCTCAGCCTGGCAGTGCAGCTTGAGGGTGGATCCTCCATTGACCAGCAGCTGGAAGGCCCCGTCCTGGGGGGACATGAAGGCAGGGTGCCACACCACCTCACAGTCCAGGCTGCTGTTGGCGCTCACTATGCCTGCACATGCACACACAATAGCACTAAAGTTTGGTGTGTGTGTTTATGCGTGTGTTTGCGTGTGTGCGAGCACGTGCGTGTAGAATGTGAGTGTAACATTTTTATTGGAAGTTATAATAATGTTTGAGCAAATATGAAATGTAGCTACTTCGTGTGTTTGATTATGATTTGTATCAATATGCCTGTCAGTATTGTAATTGCCCTTCAGGGATGATCAAAGTGTTTTTGACTTGACTTGACTAGCACATAGCACACATGTATACATGCACATATGTACACATGCATGTGCACACACACATAGCACACACATGTACACATTATTATTTTTTTTATTTTATTTTATACCACTTGTTACCACACCACGTGTTACTTTACACATGCATGTACACATACATGCATACAAGCATGCATGAGTGCATGCACACATGCATGCATGCATACAGACACACATGCACGCACACACACACACATACATATACATACACACATGTGCATGTGCATGGATGCGCACACATGCACCCACACACACACACACACACACACACACACACACACACACACACACACACACACAGATCTTACTTGATTAAAAAAAAATGTGTGAGAAGAAGAGAGGAGAGGATAGCAGAGGAGAGGATGGGAGAAAAGAAGAGAAGAGAAGGGGAGAAGAGAAGAGAAAGGGGAGAAGAGAAGAGCATAGAGAAGAGAAGAGAAGAGAAGAGGGGAGAAGAAGAAGAGAGAGAAGAGAGAAGAGAAGAGAAGAGAAGAGAAGAGAGAGAAGAGAAGAGAAGAGAAGAGAAGAGAAGAGAAGAGAAGAGAAGAAGAGAAGAGAAGAGGGAGAGAAGAGAAGAGAAGAGAAGAGAAGAGAAGAGAGAGAGAGAAGAGAAGAGAAGAGAAGAGAAGAGAAGAGAAGAGAAGAGAAGAGAAGAGAAGAGAAGAGAGAGCAGAGAGAGCAGAGAAGAGAGAGAAGAAAGAGAAGAGAAGAGAAGAGAAGAGAGAGAAGAGAAGAGCAGAGCAGAGCAGAGCAGAGCAGAGCAGAGCAGAGCAGAGCAGAGCAGAGCAGAGCAGAGCAGAGAGAGAGAGAGAGAGAGCAGAGCAGAGAGAGCAGAGCAGAGCAGAGAGAGAAGAGAAGAGAGAAGAGAAGGAGAGAGCAGAGCAGAGCAGAGCAGAGCAGAGCAGAGCAGAGCAGAGCAGAGCAGAGCAGAGCAGAGAAGCAGAGCAGAGCAGAGCAGAGCAAGCAGAGCAGAGCAGAGCAGAGCAGAGCAGAGCAGAGAGGAGAGAGAGAGAGGAGCAGAGAGAGAGAGAGAGAGAGAGAGAGAGCAGAGAGAGAGAGAGAGAAGCAGAGCAGAGACAAGAGAAGAGAAGAGAAGAGAAGAGAGAGAAGAGAAGAGAAGAGAAGAGAAGAGAAGAGAAGAGAAGAGAAGAGAAGGAAGCAGAAGCGAAGCGAAGAGGAAGAGAGAAGAGAGAAGAGAGAAGAGAAGAGAGAGAGAGAAGAGAAGAGAAGAGAAGAGAAGAGAAGAGAAGGAGGAAGGAAGGAAGGAAGGAGAGGAAGGAAGAGAAAAGGGGAAGAGAGAGAAGAGGAGAAGAGAAGAGAGAGAAGAGAAGAAGAGAGGAGAGAGAGAGAGAAGAGAAGAGAGAGAGGAGAGAGAGAGAGAAGAGAGGAGAGGAGAGGAGAAGAGGGAGAGGAGGAGGAGAAGAGGGAGAGGAGAGGAGGAGAGGAGAGGAGAAGGAGAGAGGAGGAGAGGAGAGCAGAGCAGAGAAGGAGAGGAGAGGAAGAGGAGGAGAGGAGGGAGGAGAGGAAGGAGGGAGGAAGGAAGGAGAAGGGAGAGAGAGAGAGGAAGGAAGGAAAGAGAAGAGAAGAGAAGAGAAGGAAGAAGAGAAGAGAAGAGAAGAGAAGAGAAGAGAAGAGAAGAGAAGAGAGAAGAGAAGAGAAGAGAAGAGAAGAGAAGAGAGAGAGGAAGAGAAGAGAAGGAGAGAAGGAGACATGACCACCATCAAGAAGAAACACCAAAAAAAAATGCAGGAGAGCTGGCTGGTTTATTATTGCATGATAATCAATGGCAATGAGGTCGATGTAATGACCCTGCTATGGAAGTGCATACGCTTTGAGACTACTTGCCAGGGTTATACCCTATGCTTACTATCATAACATATCCCGGCGTCAACCGAGCCTGAGAGATACAAACACCTGCAGTGCTGGTCAGGTAAGTTAAGCAACACTCAAATTTGCATCCGTAAGAAGAAACACCAAAAGAAGCAGAAGCAGAAGCAGAAGAGTTGGCTGGCTGGTTGGTTACCTGTGGCCGGGCGGATAGAAAACGCTGTGCCGTGGATGCCAACACAGGGGGACCAAGTGAACTCCGCTGGGTAGTTCAGACGATTGTACAAGGTCACCACACCCCGGAACCCTGAAACAGATATAATATTGTACAAGGTCACCACACCCCGGAACCCTGAAACAGATATGATATTGTACAAGGTCACCACACCCCGGAACCCTGAAACAGATAGAGTTATGATATTGTACAAGGTCACCACACCACGGAACCCTGAAACAGAGTTATGATATTGTACAAGGTCACCACACCACGGAACCCTGAAACAGATATGATATTGTACAAGGTCACCACACCCCGGAACCCTGAAACAGATATGATATTGTACAAGGTCACCACACCCCGGAACCCTGAAACAGATATGATATTGTACAAGGTCACCACAGCCCGGAACCCTGAAACAGATATGATATTGTACAAGGTCACCACAGCCCGGAACCCTGAAACAGATATGATATTGTACAAGGTCACCACAGCCCGGAACCCTGAAACAGATATGATATTGTACAAGGTCACCACAGCCCGGAACCCTGAAACAGATATGATATTGTACAAGGTCACCACAGCCCGGAACCCTGAAACAGATATGATATTGTACAAGGTCACCACAGCCCGGAACCCTGAAACAGATATGATATTGTACAAGGTCACCACAGCCCGGAACCCTGAAACAGATATGATATTGTACAAGGTCACCACAGCCCGGAACCCTGAAATAGAGTTATGATATTGTACAAGGTCACCACACCCCGGAACCCTGAAAGAGATAGAGTTATAATATTGTACAGGGTCACCACACCCCGGAACCCTGAAACAGATATCATCATAATATCTGTGTCATCACTTTCTGCATGGCTGGGGTGGGGGTAGGGGTGGTGGTGGAAGGGTGGGATATGCTGCCACAGAGGGTAAGGAGAAGGTTACAACTTAGGTTATATGGAAAGAGTGTGTAAGTGTGTGTGTGTATGTGTGTTGTTGTTCTTCAATTTAACGTCTATTCACAATAAGTGATATTAGACAAAAAAAAGGCAAACAATTCAGAAAAAAGGAACTGTCTAACAACTATAACCATAATACAATGAAGTAATTGAATTCACACGTTAAGTAACTGTATAACTAATGTAACTACAACATATCAAAAAGGCATATATATATATATATATATATATATATATATATATATATATATATATATATATATATATATATATATATAATATACATATACATATACATATAATACATTCTATGTGAAAAGAACAGGGGAGAAAAATAATGTCGAGAAATATACCATGGTGGGCAAAATGCCTTTGCTTAAAATCAATAAATGACATATTTACTTGCACTATAACAAATTACTGACACAACTCTCTTTCAATAGCAAGTTTTCCTGTATGTGAAGTTAATGCAATGGGTCTATAGCTATTTTTATCTTCTTTGGCTTTCCCTTGTTTTAATATAGGAATAATTACAGACTGCTTCCATAGTAGAGGAAGTGAGCCCTCTGCCCAGCATTTTTGAAATAATACATGTAACAGTGAAATCCAGTTATCAGGTAGATGTTTTAACATTTCATTTGATATAGCGTCTTCTCCTACAGATGTCTTTTTGTTACTAAGAGATTGAATGGCATCTTTGACCTCTTGCAGAGTTATTGGAGCATTTATGTACAGTGAGTCATCAGAGATGGGATCATTATATTTTTCTTTTTGCATTTCCTTACTTCTTAACATAATCTGTGTTTGAGACAAACCTTTGTCACTCATGGTATTAGCAAACATATCAATAAAAGCTTCTCCTTTATCTGAGTTAGTTGGGAATTCATTATTTTTAATATTGATAGAATACTGGGGTAAACAAATTCCATGTTTCATGTCATTAAATTTTTTCCATACTTTTTGTAGATGTGTGTATGTGTGTGTGTGTGTGTGTGTGTGTGTGTGTGTGTGTGTGTGTGTGTGTGTGTGTGTGTTTGTTTGTTTTTTATTTTATTCTTTTATATCGAGGTGTATGTGTGTGTGTGTGTGTGTGTGTGTGTGTGTGTGTGTGTGTGTGTGTGTGTGTGTGTGTGTGTGTGTGTGTGTGTGTGTGTATGTGTGTGTGTGTGTGTGTATGTGTGTGTGTGTGTGTGTGTGTGTGTGCATGTGCATACATGCGTGCATGTGTGTGTGTGTGTGTGTGTGTGTGTGTGTGTGTGTGTGTGTGTGTGTGTGTGTGTGCATGCACGTACATGTGTGCGTGCGTGTGTGTGTGTGTGTGTGTGTGTGCATGCACGTACATGTGTGCGTGCATGCGTGCGTGTGTGTGTGCTTGCATGTGTGTGTGTGTTAGTGAGTGTCTGGGTGAGTGTGAATCCATGTGTGTGTGTCACTGAATGTGCTGGTATGAGTGAGATGAGTGTTTCATACATTCATTCACTCACTCATGCATGCACGTGCACATGCACATGAGTGTATGTGTGCACATTTAAAAAAAAAAAGTATTCTTTTCTATCGAGGATACATGCATGTAGGTGTGGGTGTGAGCGCCTGCCTACCTGCATCATAGGGCAGGCCAGGTGAGGGCCTGAGGATGAGGCTGTCAGCAGACATCTCCAGACCCACAGGCACCACCTCCGCCGTCACTGTCACGTGGTTCTTGTACAGCTTGTTGATCGTGTACGCCACAGACCTGCACACACATGCACGCACGCACGCATCCTCCTCCATTATCCATTATCCTTGATATAAAAGAATAAATAAATAAATAAGATAGGTTTGATTGTACAGACTATATATATATATATATATATATATATATATATATATATATATATATATATATATATATATATATATGTATACATACACAAAAATCTCACTGTTGGTGAACCTCAGAGCTCTAGCCAAGGAACAAGCAACAAAAACCCCAACCATATATTCTAGAGTGTAGGAAATACAGCATAAAACATGCTTAAAATCTCTACTAAAGATTTCCAGCCGATCTGTTGCAATGTACACAAATTTGAAGTGGAAACAGATGATGTCCTATGGCATCAATCTTACTAACACAGGGATACATGTACGTACACATACATCAAGGGTAAAAATTCACAGTATTTCACAATCAGATTGCTTATTACAAAATGATTCTTCAGTCACACACATTTAGACACACTTATACACACACATGTATGTATGCATGCACACATGCATGCATAAATGCATGCATGTATGCATAAACGCATGCATGTATGCACACACACATGCGCACACGCACGCATGCATGCGTGTGCACATACATACACACGCACACACATGCAAATTGCACTGCTTATTCAATGTACCATCTGAAAATAAAAGTTTGACTTTGACTTTGACATGCCAGAGCAGATTCAAATCAGATTCATGAAATATAAACTCATGTTGTCTTCCCACATAACATCAAACCATACACACATCATTACAACAATCTAGGAAACAACACAACGCAATATAAACAAGAACCAGATCAAAATTAAACACCATATGTCTAAAAATGATAATAACTTTTAAGAAAATGTCATTAAACAATGCATTTCAAATTCAGCTCCAAAATTAATGTGATGGTTTCAGAAAACAAGAAAAGAAACAAGAAAAATCCACAATCAGAAATGGGCAGCACTGCATAAGTGACAACATGCCTTTCTTAAGGAGTATAGTCTGTGTGGGGATGGGATAGCTCAGTAGTCAGAGCACTTGCTTTCCCCAAGCCAAAGTTAAGCAGTATTGAGTGTGGTTACCAAGTGGATGGGTGACCGTTTGTGTATCATGGCTTCAGTACAGTCCCTCAGTTCACCCAGCTGTAAATGGGTCCCTGCCCTCTTTAGGGTCAGGGAAGGTAAAGCAGTGAGGGAGAGGAGATGGGAGCCGCCCTCAATATGCTGGCCCCTAGAGAAACTGAGGCCTCTGATGCCTCAATCCCCTACAACCACGTAGGTTAAGGGACACCTTTATCTTTTTTTACCTATAGTCTGAAGTTTATCAAAAAAATCTACTGTGATTTAAAGTGGCTATACAACACAGTCCAGTACAGTACAATACATTACACTGCAGTACAATGCAGAACCACGCAGTACAATACAACAGAATACAACAGTAAAATACAACACAATTCAATGCACTACAATATAACACACTGCAACAGAATACACTACAACATTATGCAACACAACACAACACCACACAATCTGTGCACTTTTCAAGGAGATTCTATGCCTATAATCTCTATCAATCCTCTCTATCTCTCTCTCTCTGTCTCTCTGAAGTTGATGCAGAGCATTGCAGCATGACAATCACCACTGTCAGTGCCCCATGCTATAAACACACGATACTAGTGTGCATGCATTTTTTAAGATTCTGTCATCCAATTCCTTCTGATATGCAATGGCCTGCTCTACCCAATGGCGGAACAGGTTTCTACATCTGTGCAAGATGCTCTGTATGCATTTGTAAACAGGACCTCAGTTTATTCAATGTCATTCAAAGGACATTTGGGGGAGTGGGGTCAGTCCTGATGTATGTTATTTCCATGGAGAAAAAACAATGCGAACAGGCATCTTGGTGATGGGCTGAACCCGAGCTGTCAGATTGTGAACTCAATGCTCTAACCACTAAGGTTTCTCACTCCCCATTCCCCATCATAGAGAAGACTGCCAAGAACAATCGCTGTGTGCTCTACAGAAATAGAAAACTGACTCCTTCTGTGCTTAACTAACTATTGACATGCCTGGCAAACTCTCTACAAAAAATGTGAAGCAAAAGCAGAAAGAAAAAAATAAGTACAACAATGCATGCATAAACACATCAACTAACTACCATAACCCACAATACAGCACATGCATAAACAGATGAAGGAATCAACTAACTAGCAAAAGACATAACACATGCATAAACATATGAACTAATTGTCATAACCCACAACACAGACATAAACACATCAACTAACTAGCACAACCCACAACACAACCCATGCATAAACAAATTAACTAACTGCCATAACCCACCCCCTCCAAACCATGCATGAACAACACAAACTTTTACAAGCAAAAGCAACACCTCTCCTCCCCCCCCCCCCCCCCCCCTCCACAAGTAAAGGGAACTTTTGCAAAGTCAACGACAAAATAGTACTAAACAAAAATTTAACAGGCAAAAATACAGATTCAAAAACCATAAACTGAACTAGCAAACTAGCTATCATAAGAATCAAAAGCATTTCAAAACAGAACATGTGAACATTGTGCCTTCAAAAAACTCAGTTCTACAAGAATGCACTATCCCTTACCTTGCCACACGACCAAAACTATATAAAAACAACAACAACAACATTCACATAGATATAATACTATACTGTACTGTATACTATGCTGTTCATTTTCTTCCTATGTGTAGCACCACACCATGTTTGCTACAGTGTTACATGAAACTCTCATGATTCTTTGCCCATTGCATGCAGCACAGTACACATGCAGAAGGTTGTTTAGCATGCTTCCAGAATAGTCCTGTTTACTGTCCATTGATAATTTCAAAAGATCAAGATTTGTCTCCTCTCTCTCTCTCTCTCTCTCTCTCTCTCTCTCTCTCTCTCTCTCTCTCTCTCTCTCTCTCTCTCTCTCTCTCTCTCTCTCTCTCTCTAAAGAATTATGTCAAAGTTTAGACTTGGTGTATCAGATATAATGTTCATAAATTCAGATACAGAGGATATGATGTTGATGACCTCAGGTTACTATGCCCGTTATGTAAGCAAGCACCTGAAAATGAGGTGCATTTTGTGTTGTGCTGTCCAGTGTTAGAGGATGTTAGGCAGAGTTACATCCCTGTGAAATACAGAAAGCAGCCTAATTCATTTAGACTCTGTTTACTCATGGCATCAAGTCAGCCTGAGGTTGTGCGCAGCCTCACTCTATATTTGTGTAAAGCCTTTAGAATAAGAGATACTTTATTATCGGAAGTCATATTTTTGTTACTGTTTTTGTTGCTATACAATTCTGCTGTTTTCATTGCTGTTGTCTTTTATTCCATCAAAACACTAAGCAGTTTGGCAACCCCCTTCATGTATGGGCCAATGGCCTTTTTGTGAATAAACTTTTCGAGTTCGAGTTCGAGTTCGAGTTCTCTCTCTCTCTGTGGAACTGGATGTCAAAAAGCACACAAGTGTTTATTCATTATCCTCAAAATAAAAGAATTTGACTTGACTTGACTGAATCTCTCTCTCTGTGTGTGAGTGTCTCTCTCTCTCTCTCTCTGTCTCTCTCTCAAGTTTGCGTGCATGCGTGCGTGCATGTGTCTGTGTGTGTATGTGTGTGTATGTGTGTGAGTACTTGCATGCATGTGTGCGTGCATGCGTGCGTGCGTGCGTGCATCTGTCTGTCTGTCTGTCTGTCTGTCTGTCTGTCTGTCTGTGTCTGTGTCTGTGTGTGTGTGTGTGTGTGTGTGTGTGTGTGTGTGCATGTGTGTTGTTATTGTTGCTGTTGTTGTTGTTTCTTTCCCACCTCTGGAAATTTCCCTTGGTGCTGGACTCAAAGATGATGGGGATGACGGCCCTTGATCTAGGGGGCACCACCTGAGACAAGGGGCTGCTCTGTCGCAGCTCTCGGCAGTCAATCTGAAAAATGCCCGACAACGATCAGGAAAAGACAACACAACACACTATTCACCCTTATAAAGGATTTTTATAAAAAAAAATTATATTTCAACAGCCCACAAAGTTTGAAATAAAGAGCCACATTTTTTTTTTCATTTATAAATGTCAACGGTCAATACTATAAAAAAAAAACCTGTCTCAGAGTTTAGAATATGGAGCACACATACTATAGTTTTGTGTGCACACATTGACAGTCAATCTGAAAATGTATGGACACCATAGCTGAGAGGTTGAGACCCTTCGACTTCAATCCCATGGGTCCATGAAGCCATGGCCTCAAATCCTAGCGGTGTCTGGTGAATGAAGGGTGGGGATTTTTACACTCTCCCAGGTCAACTTCAAGCGCAGATCTGCCTGTGCCTCGATGTATATATACACATATATAAGAGCAAATACGCATGTTAAAGATCCCGTTACTCATGTACACACAAGGCAGGGTTATGGAAACAAGAACATACCCAACATCCCCAACATCAGAGTGCGGCTACCTCCATGGTGGGGGGAAAAAATGGTGGCATACGCGAAATCTCACCAATGGTGAACTTCAGTCACTGTGCCGCACGTTAGAGAAGAAAACCAATGTGGATGACAAAAATGACAGCTACCACAATCAACACAACACACAAAGTTGTATGATGAAAGGGTTAACCCTCTTGCATTCGGTGTCTCTGAACACAAACTGCCCCTAGATTTTGCATTCCATCACAAAATCAGGTCAGGCACACATGCTCGCTGGCCTTTTCCGCCTTCTAAGTACATACCAGCAGCTATAATTATCTTCCAGGCACTCAGCAGGGTTTCTCCTTCTGGCCTGACAGAGCTTTGACATGTGGTAGCAATTAGTGATGGTTACAGCGTGATGGAAATCTACTGTGTGTAAATCCCGGCAACTCCCGGACCAGGGGGTAATTATTCAATCCCAGCAAATCCCAGATTGAGACTAAGAGGGTTAATGTAATTTTAACTGAAAACAAAGAAACCCAAAAAACCCCAAAAACAAAGAAACCCAAAAAACAAAACAAAACAGACAGAAAAGTTGAAGGCAAACAAAGAGGTAATAGATGACAGACTTACTGACCTCGGCCTCCACCAGGATGTACTGGCTGAGGTTGTTGATGATGGTCAGCTCCTTGTGGGACACCGAGCGCAGACACACCTTGCCAAACTCGATGGTGGGGGGCCCTGAAACACACCCCACTGCCTCACTTTAACACTGAAACACACTGACTGAAACACACCACTGCCTCACTTTAATCCTGAAACACACTGCCTTACTTTAACACTGGCTCTATAGTACAGGGGGACTGGATAGCCTAGTGGTCAGGACATTGCACTCGCAATTTGACGACCCAAGTTCAATTCCCGTTTGAGGGGATTTTTCCCTGGAGTTAACATCAGTGCTGACTCCACTCTCCCCAAAAGCCTTTTGGATGAGACTGTAAACCGAGGCCCTGTGAGCAAAAGCACGCAGAATATCTTGCACACATGTTAAATCCTGTTCCGCTTTTTGCAAGAGTGAGCCATTGTGTGCTGGTCGGAACAGATGACAACATTTACAAAAAGCATGCACATAGGGACTGGATGTAAAAAGCACATGAGTGCTTATTCCATTATCCTTGAAATAAATAAATAAATAAATAAATAAATAAATAAATGAATAAATAAATGATACGCCAGTCACTGTGCCACACATCAGAGAAGAAAACGAATGTGGATGACAAAAATGACAGATAGCACAATCAACACAACATACACACAAAACTGTGTGGTGAATGGGTTAAAGTCATTTTAACTGAACTTGTCATTGTTGTTGAGCAGCATTGTAAGCTTTCAGCTTGTTGCTGTTCTATTACAAGTGTGTATGTGTATAATTTTCTTGGAATAGAATTCTGTTTAAAGCAATGGACATGAGGAAATGTACAAATGGTGATACAAAGAAGAGGGGTTACAAATATTAACAAAACAAATCATCTTTATAACCTAAAACAACCTTTACATTTTAACTATCTGTCTCTGTCTCTCTCTATCTCTCTCCCTCCCTGTCTCTGGTGGTTAGAGTGTTGCAAATTGCACTTGGGATCTGCTGGCTTGGGTTCAAATCTTGTTCAAGAGGATTTTTCTGCTGGAGTTAACATCAGCGGCAACTCCCCCCCCCCTCCCCAAAGTCCCTTCAGATGAGACTTTAAATCAAGGTCCCATGTATGAATGCAGGCAGAACATCTTGTGTACATGTTAAAACCCATTCCGTGTTTTGGAAGAGTGGGCCATTGTGTTCCAGTGGGAATGGATGACAACATTTTCAAAACTGCATATACACAGGGATTAGACATAAAAAAAAAAAAGCACATGGGTGCTTATTCCATTATCTTCAAAATAAAAATTAAAAAAATAAATAAATAAATAAGATAAAAACATGTCTGTTCATCCCTTTTCAGTGATTCAGTTAGCAGCTCCAGAATTGAGTAACTGGTGAACTAACCCATGGCATAAAACAAACAACAAACAAAGGCCCCTAACACTGATGACTGACCAGTGAAGGGCAGACTACACCTGATTAACAGTATCATCAGTCAAAGATAAGGGACACAGGCCACTGACAAACGACATCATCAGCCAAAGATAAGGAACACAGGCCCATGAAATACAAAACACACCAGACAAACAGCATCATCAGTCAAAGATAAGGGACACGGCCACTGACAAACAACATCATCAGCCAAAGATAAGGGAACACAGGCCATGAAAACAACACTCAGACAATACAGCACATCACAAGATAGGACCAGGCCATGAATACAAACAATCAAAGACGACTCATAGTCAAGATAAGGGACACAGCAATGAAATCAAACAATCGACAGACGACTCTTAGTCAAGATAAGGACACAGGCATGAATACAAAACATCAGACAAACAGCATCACCACAAAGATAGGACACAGGCCATGTCCAGCAGACCGCATCACAGCAAAGATAAGGGACACAGGCCCATGAAATACAAAACACATCAGACAGAGACATCATCACAGCAAAGATAAGGGACACAGGCCCATGAAATACAAAACACACAGACAAACAGCATCACCAGCAAAAGATAAGGGACACAGGCCATGAAGAACAAACAACACTAACAACAGCACATGCAGTCAAGATGGGACTCACAGGCCAGTGAAAGACAAACCACTGACAGAACAGCCATTCATGCAAACAAACACATGGCCAGAAGAGGAACCAGACTCACATCGCACCACGCAGCAACATGCACACGTGCCATAACACACACACAAACGTACACATACATACACACCCACAACATACATACACACACACATGAATGCACACATACACACACATACATACATACACACACACACACACAACACACCAAATGAACGCACACAACACACAACCACACACGTGCACACACACACATGCACACATACTCGCATGAATGCAAGCACAGACCACACACAATAGACACACACAATGCACACACACACAAACACACACTCACACACACACACACATACAACACACACACACACACACACACACACACACACACACACACACACACGCTCACTCACACACATACACACACACACACAACCTACACACCACACACAACAAACACACAACACACACAACACACAACACACACACACAACACACAACATACACACACAACACACACACACACACACACACACACACAGAACACCCACACACACAACAAACAACACACACACACACACACACACATACACACACACACACACACAACATGCATACACACACAACACACACACACACACACACACAGAAGACTGACTTACAGGTTTGGACAGGGCCTCTCTCTGAGCCTCAGCCAGTTCCTTGGTGCTGAGCAGTTTCCACTGAGCGTTGGGGAGTGGGGGGGCTGAAACAGAGCAGGGGGCTGTTGTCTTAAAAAAGTTAAAGTCTGTCCCGAGCCTAAGGCTCATCAGGCCGGTGCTTATCCCAGTTTCTGTGGTGTTAAGCGACTGAGAGTCATAGACTCCCCCCTGGATAGGACGCCAGTCTATCGCAGGGTTAACCCCCAACACAAGGTTGGTACCCCTTTTACACCTTTTACAACCTTTTCCAAGGGCACAAGCCATAGCCGAAAGCTGGGATCAAACACGCAACCTTTAGATTACGAGTCCAACGCCCTAACCACTAGACTACAGCGGCGGCTGCTGTTGTCTTACTGTGCTTATTTGTGATGCTCCTAAGTTGGCAATTTTCAGATTTTGATTGATTATAAAACTGTAGCCATTATTCTGCCTTGTAATAAAATATCAAGTCATCATTTTGTATCCTTTCGCTTTTAAACGTGCTTTAATTAAAAATGCCCCAAGCCCTCATTTTGACCATTTATTATGATGCTAAACTTGTCCATTTTCTCATTTTGTCATTTTCCTGCAGTCTATCATTTCAACTTGTAATAGCTTTTCATAGAATTGTCAGATTTTCAATCTGGTTTTTTTTTCTATTGTATAGCCATTTCATAGCAGATTAATAAAATGTCAATAACTAAAAATTGACCTCTGGTGTAATGTGACTCCTTATGTGGTGGAGCGTCACATTTGTTACAAGGGGAAAAGGATAAAAGGCAAATCGCCAGCTTCTCTCATCAGCAACATCATCACTAAATCCTTCGGATGAGACTATAAACCCAGGCCCCGTGTGTGAATGTACACAGAACATCTTGTACACACGTTAAATCCTGTTCCGCTTATCGTAAGAGTAGGCAATCATGTGCCGGTAGGAACAGATGACATTTACAAAACTGCATACACCGGGACTGGACATAAAAAAGCACAAGAGTGCTTATTCCATTACCTCTATATAAAAGAATGATATGGAAAAAAATGAAATGAAATGTGGCATGAGAATCCATGAAGTCAGCAGGGCCAGCGAAGACAGAGCATATGGAGAAGAAGATCATGTCACTATCAATGGACATGGTGGCTAACACCGTACTCAGTGATACTGATAGGTGAGACAGGTGAGACACCCCCCCCCAAAAAAAAAAAAAATCTAGACCATAACAACAGCATCAGCAGTGAAGTCCCTTGACCAAGTTAGCTGTTGGGTGGGAAGTGGGGGTGGGGGTGGGGGTGGGAGGTGGGGGGCAGGGGAGAGGGGAGGGGGCAGTGAGTGCCATGTTGGGTGACCAGTGTCCTCAGACAGCAGCCCTCACCTGGGGAGTCAGGCTTGATCTCATCCTGCTTCAGCTTGCGGGGCCTCAGGCCTGCTGCAGACTTGATGCCAATGTCCGTCGGATTGTTGGTCAGCTTGTACTCTCTGCACACACACACACACACACACGCATGTATATACCCACACACACACAGGCACACACACATACACACATGCAGGCACAAACACACGCATGCAGGCACACACACATGCATGCACACACACACAGACACATGCACGCACGCACACACACACATACACACACACACACACACTACACACACACACACACACACACACACACACACACACACACACACACACACACACACACACACTACACCCCCCCCACCCCCACCCCCACACCTACACACTAAGCACACACACTTTTTCTGCCTCTTCATGTCATGGAAGTCTCTGAGGGCGTGCAGATGCTCCACATAGGTGTTGCGGTGAAGCTTGCGCTCCGACATCTCCTCGTCCTGGAAGGCGTAGTCAGGGTCCACGTACTGGTGCCGGTCCGTGCCCAGGAACAAGGTTCTGCAGGCAACACACCGCTAGGTCACTTTCATTTCTTCTTATGCACATAATTACTAATACACTTTTTTTTCTCCTTTTTTTTTTGTCCTTAAACCCTCATCTCCTCATTGCTCCCCCCCCCCCAACCCCCCCCCCTCCCCCCCCATCCTTCCTTTGTCTAATATCACTTTAAGTGTACAGACGTAAAATCAAAGACACACCATTAGGTCACATTTCACCTCAAAGTCTTTGTGTGTGGGTGTGTGGGGGGGTTGGGGGGGTGGGGGGAGGGGAGGTGAGGGGGGTGTATGTGTGTGTGTGTGTGGGGAGGGTGGGGGTGGAGGGTGTATATGTGTGTGTGTGTGTTTGTGTGTATGTGTGAGTGGGTGTGTGTGGAGGGGGTGTAAAAGGTGTGTGTGTGTGTGTGTGTGTGTGTGTGTGTGTGTGTGTGTGTGTGTGTGTGTGTGTGTGTGTGTGTGTGTGTGTGTGTGTGTGTGTGTGTGTGTGTGTGTGTGTGTGTGTGTGAAAATCCAAGTCCAAGTCAACAATGAAAGCCATAGAACAATGATAACAACAGAACAATGCTAACAACAGAACAATGATAACCATAGAACAACCGCAACCATACAACACTAACAACCACACAACAACCACAACCACACAACAACCACAACCATACAACCACAACCACACAAAACAACCCACAACCATAATACAACAACAACAATGACAACACCAAGCACAGGGCACACGCACTTGAAGGGCCGGTCTCGCTCAGTGGGCCGAACGCTCTGGGCTCGGTCATTGGGGAAAGCCCACACGCACGTTCTTCTTTCCCAGGTCCATGGAGCGGGGTCTGACCCGGTGCAAGCGGGTCTTGGTGGACCCGGCCACAGCATTGCGGGGCGTCTGGGGACCCAGGTCAGCGAAGGTGGTGTCCACGTACATCCCCACCTCATTGCTGATGTACGGTGTGATTCCTGCAACAGTGTCGTGTGTGATGTAGTCGTTGTGTGATGTAGTCGTGTGCGATGTAGTCGTGTGCGATGTAGTCGTGTGCGATGTAGTCGTGTGCGATGTAGTCGTGTGTGATGTAGTCGTTGTGTGATGTAGTCGTGTGTGATGTAGTCGTTGTGTGATGTAGTCGTGGTAGTGTGATGTAGTCGTGTGTGATGTAGTCATGTGTGATGTAGTCGTGTGTGATGTAGTCGTGTGTGATGTAGTCGTTGTGTGATGTAGTCGTTGTGTGATGTAGTCGTGTGTGATGTAGTCGTGTGTGATGTAGTCGTGTGTGATGTAGTCGTTTTGTGATGTAGTCGTGTGTGATGTAGTCGTGTGTGATGTAGTCGTGTGTGATGTAGTCGATGTGTGATGTAGTCTGTGTGATGTAGTCGTTGTGTGATGTAGTCGTGTGTGATGTAGTCGTGTGTGATGTAGTCGTGTGTGATGTAGTCGTGTGTGATGTATCGTGTTGATGTAGTCGTGTGTGATGTAGTCGTGTGTGATGTAGTCGTGTGTGATGTAGTCGTGTGTGATGTAGTCGTGTGTGATGTAGTCATGTGCGATGCAGTCATGCATGATGCAGTCATGTGCAATGCAGTCATGCAGAACACAGTCATGCACAACATAGTCACGGGTAACACAGTCATATGTAACACAGTCACACACAACGTAGTCACACATAACACTGTCACACACAACATAGTCACATGTATCACAGGCATGTGCAACAGTCACATGCAACTCCATCACATGCAACACTACCACATGCAACAGTCAAGCGCAACACAGTCACACGCAACACAGTCATGCACGTGCAACAAGTCACACGCAACACAGTCAAACGCCAGTTTCTGGACAATATGGCTTCAGTGCTTGATAATGTCATATGAGTGATGAATGGGTAAGGACACATTTCATTCTACTTCACACCAAATTTTAAAATTTACTGTTTTCTTCTTCATTATCAAAAGTTCAGACAACAACTTTTATTGTCTGTCAAATGAGCAAAAATGTGTTGTGCTGCTGTAAAGTGCCTGACAAGTTAGGCTCAGCATATTCGACTTTACCGTGGGAGATAATTCTCTTTAAAGCCTTTCTGAAAAAAAAAGGCAGAAAATAGACAAGAAGGAGGTGACAGGAGGAAAAGGAACAAGCGAGATAGAAAAGAGGGAATTCCTAGAACAGAATTTCCTGAAGATGGAGTGTGTGTGTGTGTGTGTGTGTGTGTGTGTGTGTGTGTGTGTGTGTGTGTGTGTGTGTGCATGCATACGCACATGTGTGCACACACTCAAACATGCATGTGTGCATGCGTGTGTGTGCATGCATGTGTGCATACATGCATGAATGTGTGCTTAAGTCACAAATACCTATCGATATCATATATGCTAAAAGGCCCACTTGATATATTTTCCCATAAACTTTCCCCCACCTGGGTTGAAGCGAGGCTTGGGCTGGATGCAGATGGGTTTGCTGTGACCCATCAGCGTGATGGGCAGGGTGGAGATCACTGTCAACCTCGTCGCTGTGGGGTCTTTACTGTCCGCAATTTGGCCCAACACATCCACCAGCTGCTCTGGCTTGAAGGATCCTGTCAAACAAATCAGCCATCCTTTCAACATCACATGAGAACATGGACTGCTAAGCATGTGTTATGTGTGATATATATGTATGTATGTATATATATATATATATATATATATATATATATAATATATATATATATATATATATATATATATATTATACTATATATATATATATATATATATATATATATATATATATATATATATATATATATATATATATAAATTTTCTCTCTCATTCCTCAGCTAGAGCTCCAAAGTTCACCGATGGTAAGATTTTGCGTATGCGACCGTTTCTGCCCACCATGAAGCTAGCTGCAGTCTGATTTTGGAGACTGTGTGATACACAAGAGTAACGGAAGAAAGGGAGGGGAAGGGGGAGGTTGAGAAAGAAAAACAGATGTAGTACCAGTGATCTATGCTCTTCTTCAGACAGTGAGCTATGTTATGTGCAGAAAACAAGGGAAATAGCCAACCAAGTACTTTGTCCTAAACAGAGATGGGCAAAGTCAGAAGATGAATCAAGAAGGAAGGTGACAAGATGGTTAAGTTTATAACCTGACAGACAAATAAGCCATTAGGTTCTGGGTTCGATTCCCGGCCTTACCCCTTTCTTCCCAGTTTGACCAGATAATCCTACTGAATGTTAAAGTCCTTCACATGAGACTTCAAACTGAAGTCCTGTGTGTGAAAGCATGCAGAACACCTTGCGTGCGTAGACATTAAAAACCCCATTCTCCAAAAAGCCAGGGAGGTACTCACCAACTTGCTTAGGAGCGAAGGAAAAGATGACGTCCTGGGTCTGCCCGGGGGGTATTTTCCCGTTGGGGGGCTGCACGGAGAAGTGCGCGATGCGGCGGAACTGGAAGAGGACGGGGAGGATGTTGGACTCGTTGCGCACGGTGCAGAGGTCATCCACATGGCCCCCCACAGGGCACTCATCAAAGTCCAGGGAGCTGGAGGGCGAGATGTCCAGCAGCACAGGCAGGGCTGTCCCCGTCAGGGCCATTTCTGCATACGTTCCTGAACACACCACACAGTGCAAACAATGCACACACACCACACAATGCACACACCATACAATGCGCACACAATGCACACACACCACACAATACACACACCACACAATGCACACACCACACACTGTAGCCTGTCTGCCTCTCCACCCTGCTCTGTTGTAGTGTTTTGTGATATACTGTGATGTGCTGTGTTGTGGTGTACTATACTGTACTGTACTGTACTGTACTGTACTGTACTGTACTGTACTGTACTGTGCTGCACTGTGCTGCGTTGTGCTGTGTTGTGCTGTGCTGTGCTGTGCTGTGCTGTGCTGCAATATGCTATGTTGTGGTGTGATGTACTGTGCTGTACTGTGGTGTGCTGTGGTGTGCTGTGCTGTGCTGTGCTGTACTGTGGTGTGCTGTGCTGTGCTGTGCTGTGGCATGCTGTGTTGTGCTGTGTTGTTATGTGCTGTACTGTGCTGTGTCTGTGCTGTGTTGTGGTGTTCTGTGTCATGCTGTGCTGTGCTGTGCTGTACTGCGCTACGCTGTGGTGTGGTGTACTGTGTCTGTACTGTGCTGTGTTGTGTCTGTGCTGTGTCTGTGCTGTGCTGTGTTGTGTCTGTGCTGTGTCTGTGCTGTGCTGTGTTATGCTGTTTTGTGCTATGTTGTGCTGTCTGTACTGTTGTGTTGTGATGTGCTGTGATATATTGTGCCATGTTGTGTTGTATTGTGCCATGTTGTGTCGTGTTGTGCTGTACTGTGTTTTTTCAAGTCACTGCTTTTAACTGAAACCTTCAGGTTTCTTGGCTTATGTTCCCATAGACAGAGTTGCGTTGTGAAGAAAAATGCTGTGTTGTGCTATGGAGTGAAGTGTGTTGTGAAGTGAATGCTGTATTGTGAAGTGAAATGCTGCCTGTGTTGTGAAGAAAAAAATGCTGTGTTGTGAAGTGCTCAGTTGTGATATGAACTGCTGTGTTGTGGAGTGAAGTGTGTTTTTATTTTATCTGTTTTCGGGGGGGGGGGGGGGGGGGGGTTGAGGGGGAGCGTTGGTGTGTGTGGGGGGAAAGGGGGATGGGGGGGAATAGCTTAGTGCTCAGAGAGCTAAACTCGTAATGAGAACTGAGGTTGGAGGTCTGAGTCACTGCTTTGACTTCCCAGCTAGGTGAAGGTGACTTTGTTTCTGCAGAGTTTTCTTTCCCCGAGTCTTCCCTCCCTCACCTTTGGTCTTGATGTTGTTGCCGTCCCCGAATCCCTTGCTGGAGCCGATGATCTCCAGGCGAATGAAGAGGGCGAAGTCTTTGCGGGGCGGAGGCTTCACCTGGCTCTTCCAGCCCAGCTTGGAGGCGTTCCACCTGTCAGGTCATGGGGGGGGGGGGGGGGGGGGATACACGTTATACTGCATGTTAGTTCTTCAGTTTAACGTCCTTCCACTAAATAGTGATATCAGACGTGCATGTCTCTGCACTTATGTGCTTGTTCCATTACCCTTGATATAAAAGAATAAATAAATTGATAAATATTTCTTTATGTTGTTTTTTTTGTTCCATGGCTTAGAGCCCGACATTCACCAATGGGGGGTTTTTTGTGTATGCGCCCTTTTTGCCTGGCATTATGGTAGATGAAATACTGACTTTGGGGATGTGTTTTAAAAACAAAACCCAACCAGTGTGCAGGTGTTTTTGTTAAAAAAAAAAAAAATTGTCATCCTTTCCCTACTGGCATGCAAAATCCTACTCTTGGAAATTTTAAACTGGTTTTTTTTAATGAGTGTGCAGGGTGTTCTGCTTTTGTTAAAAAACATTGGCCCTTTGGGTTTTAAAAAGTCAAAACCCAAAAAGGAAATTTTTCGGGGGAATTTAGAATAGACACAAATGTAAACCCCCGGGGGGAAAAAAATCCCCTTGAATGGGTGTCTCATGGTGGCTCAAACCTGATCCATCAGATTGTGACCCCAATGCTCTTACCAAAAGGGCTACCCCCCCCCCTCCTCTTTACCTTTTGGAGAAGTATCAACATCATTGCATTCAGCTTTATTTCCCAATGGATGACCGCACTCAACAAAAAAGATCACAACGGGAAAAAAAATCCTACTTTGATCTTTACTTCTCAAGTAACAAAAAAAGAAAAATCGTTAACAAGCTTGCACAGCTCAGGGTTAAAACAAAAAGACGCATTTTACCCACAACACCTAAAAAGACGTGCACATGCATCACGCCACACAAACACACACACCTCTTCCAATTTTTCTTTCGAAATTTTTCTGGGATCACTTAAAGTGCAAAGAGTTAATTTTGAAGACTACTACTACTACATAAAAGATAAATTTAAATTAAAGGGTTTAAATTAAAGTCTGTCCCACCTAAGGCTTTAAACAGGGCCCGGGGCTTTATCCCGGTTTTTTGGGCGTTAAGCAACTGAGAGTCATAGACTCCCCCCCCGGGGTAGGACGCCAGTCTATTTGCAGGGTTTTTAACCCCCCAAAACAAAGGGTTTTTTACCCTTTTAAAACCTGGGTGGGGTGAAAATAGCCGTAAAGTGCCTTTTCCAAGGGCCAACAACGCCAAAACAGATAAAAAAGGAAAAAAAAATGAAAACATCCCCCTGGAAAAGTGGCGGCTGCTTACCTGGGGCTAAACCTAAGAAGAAAGGCGACCTTCGGTAGGGGGGGACAAAAGCCCTGGTTTGGGGGTGGCGGTGAAAGAGGGAGGTGATGTCGTTGGTGGAGCCCCGCTTG
>CM060333.1:10576624-10581624 GCA_030674155.1 Stramonita haemastoma
TTTGATAAAAGGACAGTTAACAGATTATTGAGAAAATGCCTTAAAATCAATAAATCTTTCTGTAAACACACAAATCATAACTGGAACACTAAACTGTATAAATCAAAAACAAAATGTTCTTTTCACTACATTCCACATAAAAAAAGAAAAAAAAGAATGAAAGAAACAAAAAACACATAGTCGACAGGATCATCATTCAATGACATGAAACTACAGCAGTGATATTTGAATACATCAGCAAAACGAGCTGGTTCATAAACCAAACTAATCAATCAACCAATTAATCAGTCAACCGACCAATCAATCAATCAAAGATTGAGCAATCTGCTCAAATTAAACTGACTGATCTAACAGGCATTCATCTCTTCAATATATCAATCAGCCAACCAACCCATCCATCCATGCACTGGCAAGCCAGCCAACCCAACCAGTCAATCAACCAATCAACCAACTAACTGATCACACTATCTAAACAGTACATAAAACACACACACACACACACACACACACACACACACACACACACACACACACACACACACACACACACCACACACACACACACACACACAATATATATATACATATATATATATATATATATATATATATATATATATATATATATATATATATATATATATATATATATATATATATATATATATATTATCCTTGAAATAAAAGAAAAAACAAATAAATAAAGGAATGAATAAAAAAAAAAAAAAATTTTTAATGAACGTACCAGCAAAGAAAGAGAAAAACAACCCAAGCAAAGCACATGAATAAGCAGACGAAGACAGCCCTGTATAAAAAAACAAACAAACGACCAACACCATGACTGGCACTGACCCAACAATGGGGACCTCGATGACCTCTCCATCCACAGTGACCACCAGTCTGTCTTTCTTCACCGTCTCGTCGTTGGATCATATTCCACTATGGCCGCCACACACAACCCTGACGCCACTGGCAGCTCTGGGTTCTTCACCTTCAGGTGAAAAAACTGGGGACAACAAAAAAAAATTTTTTTTTAATATCAATAGATGTGGGATTAATTAATATCTTCATTAAAAAGGAGGTGATATCATACTATAACTATGGTAAATTATATCTGGGGTATGTTCAGAACACACAGCATGAAGCTACAGACGCTTTTGAAACACGTGTACTCCATGACGAGGATATCAGTATGAATTAAGAAATGAAGGAAATCAACACGATTATGAGATGCAGACAAAGAATACAACATCACCAGATACCACAACTAGTTTGTTCAAAGTAATAAAACACGAGGGTTTTTTTTTTCCCCTGCATCTCATCACCACAGTATACACACAGATCTTCCTTAAATCTTTGTTTCTTACGTAACTGATGTCTGAACACAAAATCTCACCACTGGTCAACCTTAAAACTCTAGCTGAGGAATAAAACAAAATAAAAAAATGTTTTACAAATCAAATAAATGAACTGTTCTCTGATTTAATAATTTGGCGAGGCATGATTCTGTCTTAACTGGATGACTGACCCAGTCCCTTCGGGGTGTTTTCTTCTTTCCAGATTCCATCATTCCTCAACATGGAATATGACATTTTTTGGGTATGTTGTATTATCTACAACTCCTGTTGCTATTAAGGAGACTGGTGCACTGATGAGTTGAAAAGAATAAATGAATCACTGTTGAAAATGATATATATTAATCAGCATATCCAACTTCTACTGACAGGACTTCAACTGCTGACCCTGGGATTGCAGATGTGACACTGGACTCACAGTATCTGGGCTGCTGCATGCAATCTGTCTATCCATGGTGCCCGGCACACCTATTCTGGTCTTGTATAAATTTATAGATCTGCATAACTATGGCACAACAATTGTGAGATACCACCTTATATTCATAAGTATACATCAATTATGAAGTGTATCATCATATGTATAACTGTTATCTATCTTTCAAGTACTTGGTGATGCACAGAGGATGAGAAAATACAGGGAAAATCTTCCTGGTAAAAAAAATATATAGATAAGGATGTTCCAGTTTTTAACAAGCAAGAGGGTGGGGTAGTTAAAGAGTGTTGAGCTTGCAATTCAGTGGCACCAGTTTCTTCTTCATTGTTGTCAAACGCTCAGACAGCAACCATTGTCTTTCACATGAGTAGAAATGCATTTCACTGCTACTTAAGTGCCTGACAAGTCTGGCCCGGTGTATTCAACTTTGCTGTGATGGCACTGGTTTGAGCCACTACCAAGATGTCTATTTGAGGGGAATTTTTTCCCCTAGAGTTAACAGCAGTACCAATCCTCCTCCCCTACCAGTCCTTCAGATGAGACTATAAACTGAGGTGCCCTGTACGAATGCATGCAGAATACCTTGCATACTCACTAAATTCCATTCCACCTTTCAGACAAGAAGGCCATTCCATGCCAGTAGGAATGGATGACAAAAAACATTTTTAAAAACATGCACAATGGTGTTGTGTGTGGGCATCATCCTCCAAGAAAAGAAAGTGGCTACCTTAATTGTGGGAAAACAGTTTGCATATATATGCAAAATCTCCATTGGTGAAATCTACTCACTACTTACTTTACACTCAGAGCTCCATTCTAGTCATTAAAAGAGTAAAAAACAAAGAATCAAACAAACCAGTAAATGGGCAAATTGGCAATACAGATATAATGTTCACGACTAAAATCCTCGGTATGTTCTGAAGAATGCTGACACTGTCTTTATTATGATGGATGCTATGTGAGTGAATACAGTGTTTGCCTTCCATTCATTCCATTCATGTGGGCCCATGAAGACTTTGATTTGATTTGATTTTCAGCAGTGGTTTTCTGGCGATTTAAAAGTGGAGCTGTTTTGGGTTGTTTTTTTGTGTGATTCCCTTCTCAATGGACCATTCCAGCGATGTGGCGAGGGGGGGGGGGGGGGGGGGGGGGATCTACTGCATGGGTAACAGCTTACCCTCCATACTAACTAACCCAGGCTTTGCACTCTAGAGCCTAGACTGCAACTCTATAGTCTTCTAAGACTGACAGATGCCTACAGTTGTTTCTCTTTAGAATCTTCCAGGTCAGCCTAAACAGCAGACCTACCAGTGTCTAAATTTCCTTAATTATATACTTGCAGAAGATCAAGTACGCATGTTCAAGTTTTCTCATTTCATGTCGATAGACTAAAGAAAAACTTAGTTTACCCAGCATGCACCCTATACCTGTAGAGGAATATGCTCCACTAGATATAACTTGCCCAAGACACAAAACCTGAAAAATTCAGTGTAGTGTCTCAATGACTCCTCAAGTATTAATGCAGAAGAAATGAAGAGTCTGATATCTCTCTCTCTCTCTCTCTCTCTCTACTCTACTCTCTCTCTCTCTCTCTCTCTCTCTCTCTCTCTCTCGTGTGTTATTCTCGATATAAAAGAATAAATAAATAATCTCTTTCTCTCTCTCTGGAGGACAGATAGCCTAATGGTCAGAACATTGCGTTCGCAATTTGATGACCTGGGTTCGATTCCCGTTTGTGGGGTTTTTCCCCTGGAGTTAACATCAATGTTGACTCCACTCTCCCCAAAAGTCCTTCGGATGAGACTATAAACCAAGGCCTCATGTGCAAACACATGCAGAACATTTTGCGCACACCTTAAATCCTGTTCCGCTTTTCATAAGAGTAGGCCATTGTGTGCCAGTGGGAACAGATGACAAACTTTACAAAAACTGCATACACACTGGGACTGGATGTAAAAAAAGCACATAAGTGCTTATTCCATTATCCTTTATTTATATATATATATTATATATATATATAAACAAAACTCAGATTCTCTAGGCCATCGTGTGCCGGTGGGAACAGATGACAATATTTACAAAACTGCATACACACGGGGACCGATGAAAAAAAGCACATGTTGCTTATTCTGTTATCCTCGATATAAAAAATAAAAAAAAAAAAAAAAAAAAAAAATCAACAATTATGAAATCTGGCAAAACCCTGATCAATGCCTAACATTTTCCTTTCTCTATCAAAGAGATTTCCAATCCCAAGTAGCCGGATATGTGCACACAAATGTGTAAACTTTCAACCCCAAACTGATGCCATTAGTCTTATAACCTACTTACCTAACAAACATGGCTGATGGGTACAAATATGTTGGTAATTGGGCATTCTGTGTGATTCCATACCGACAGCCACACCTTGGTGCCTTGTTGTACTTATTCCTCATCAGCCACCTTGTTCTGTGTGCCCTTCGTGTGCGCATCTAAGCTTGTATACATGTACGTCCCTGATCATTTGGCTTCGTGTACTTACCCTACTCTTGGGGCGGTAGTATCGGATGCTGCGACTGCTGCCTGACACATTTTTCACTGTCACGTTCACCGTATACACCGTTCCCGGCTCAGTATTGTCAAACACAATCGTCGAGGGTACAATACGCACACCGTGAATATCTCCCTCCATTTCGTCTGCCTCTTTCTGTTTCTGATGGGACTAGACGTTGTAAAATCAGTTGTAAAATCGTCGCTAGTGTCTGACGGCCGACATACTGTTTGGCGACAGGTTGCTTGGGACTCTGCTTAGTATTTTTTCAAGAGTTTTGTTTTCGTACTAATACCTGAAAACTAAATCATTGAAAAATAAATTTAGTGTTCTTATATAAAAAGCTTATTAAACAAAATTTTATGCCTTCCATTTGATCTTTCAAACTATTTTTTACAACAGTTTATTTTGACTTTCAAAACTAACAAAAGTGACTTCGCTTGAAGTGTAACCAAGCGATCCGCCATATTGTCTGTACACAAACAGACGGAAGCCGAGCTGCGGGGCAGGCAAGATGGGAGTGGATTATTACAGTATCCTGAATTTAACGCGCAGTGCGCGCGATGCAGATATCAAGAAAAGGTAAGACTTTGTATTATGATCACGTTTGTTTTCCCGAATGAAACCTAAATGCTAAAACCACAAAAGAAGAAGAAGGGTCTCAGTGCAAAGCAGACTCCCT
>CM060333.1:10588597-10623597 GCA_030674155.1 Stramonita haemastoma
TAACAATGATAACCATTAACACAGTAACACAATATTCCACAGCATTTCCGAATTAAAAACAACACAGTAACATCATTACAATTACCACAATATTCCATATCTGTAAACATACGTCAATGATGCTATTTCACAGGCACCTGAGTGGTAGGTAGGCACAAAACACACATTTCATACATTGCTTTCAATACACAATTTTTCAAGAAAGGGTTATTTTTTTTTCCTTTCTTTTTTTTTCTTCTTTTCTTTCCTTTTTTCTTCCTTTTTTTCTCCTCTCGTTTTCTGTATTTTTCTTCTTTCTTTTTTTTCTTGTTTTATTTTTTTTCTAAGTGTTTTTTTCATTTTCTTTTTTCCTTTTTTCTGGTTTTTCTTTCATTTCTTTTTGAGGAGGAGGACATTACGAACAATAAATTCCACACATACATCATTCTCTTTCTTTCCTCTTCCTTGCCAAACGTTATTTTCCCCGGAAAACACTTCTGTCAACATACCATGTTCCAAAACAACAGATTCAAACCACATCACACAGATAATAAAAAAACAAAAACAAAACAGACTGTCCATGTGACAGATTAAAAAAAAAAAACACACCCAAAGAACAAAAACCAACCAAGTCAGCTGTATCATAAAAAATAGGACTGTCCATTTACAGATTAAAACATACAAACAAAAAACAACCAAATCAGCTGTCTGTTCTTTCATATGACTCACGCAGAAAGCCATTTCTATCACTTGTATTTCATCTCACATTCAAAAACCCAAACTTTATAAACAATAAGGATGGTTGGGCAACTCACCCGATAAAAAAAAAGGGGGGGGATGAGAAAAAAAAACATCCATTCATTAAATTGGTGAGTGGTCTGCCCCTTTCTGTCATTTTCATGCCACTTCCATTCCCAACAATAAAAACAATATACTATTTTAACTGATGGAGCCGTACCTTGCAAGCACTCAAAGTATTAAACTATCACACTGAGATGAAAAAACAAAACACAGAAAATTTAATAATAAGCACATTCCTCATCATCATCAATGGGGAAAAAATAAAAAAAAACCTACTCAGATAAAAATGCAGTGTTCACATATTTGTACTTTTTCCATGTCAGAACAAATATAGATATTCCCAACGTATCTTTTGGTACAACACAAAATTATACATATACATACCCACACAAACACACAATAGCATACTCTCCACCCTTACCTCTCTCTCTCACTCACCCAAACACAACCCACACCCTTTCCCCCCCCCCCCCCCTCACTCCCCCCCTCTCTCTCTGATCATATAAATCATAATTGGCAACTTGAAAAATTATGCAAGCCCACTGCTGATTGTCTACAAAATCTGCCCAAAGTTTTGTGAAATTTTCACGAACTTGTCCAACTTTTGGTCACTGATATCAGTTTGCCTTTGCATGATTTTTCCTGGTCTGCATCGTAATCACACACACACACACACATACATCACACACACACACAACACACACACACACAGAGGAGGCATTAAGTCACATCTCCTCTCACCTAGTCTACCTTCAATTCCCCCCCCCCCCCCCCCCCAACAAAACACACACATACACAGACACATACAAGAGGAGGAATTTAGTCACATCTCCTCTAACCTAGTCTACCCCCCCCAAAACCCCCCCCCCCCCCACCCCCACCCATCCCCCCCCCCCCTCCCAACAAAACACACACACACACACAAGCGGAAGCATTTAAGTCACATCTCCTCTCACCTAGTCTACCTTCAACACAACTTCACCCCCCACACCCCCCCCCCCAACCAACTCACACAAACAGGAGACATTAAGTCACATCTCCTCTAGCCTAATCTCCCCCCCCCCCAAAAAAAAACAAAAAAACATAATCAACCCTCAACCAATCCCCCCAAAAAAAAACAAACCCAACCCAAAAAAAACACAACACACACACACACAACACAGAAGAGGAGTAATTAAGTCACATCTCCTCTCACCTAGTCTAACCCCCCCACCCCCCCCAAAAAACACAACACACACACATGGAGGAATTTAGTCACATCTCCTCTAACCTAATCTACCCCCACCCCCACAAAACACAGACACAGGATATTAAATCAAGTCTCCTCCTTCCCCCTCCCTGCCTGACACACAGGCATTTTCCCCTCAATCTTGAATAGATTCCATGCATACTACCCCCCCCCCCCTCCCCTTTTCTCTTTCTCTCTCAAAAAAAAAATTCAAACCATTTCTTTCAAACTATGATGCTGATACAAGCACAAAGAAGAAAAAGAAGAAAAGCAAACAACAAACACAATCAAAAAAAAAAAGAAAAAAAGAAAAGAAAAGACCAAGTCAAAATGTACATTCATTTCCATCATTAAAAAAAGAGAAAGAAAGAAACCTGTCGAAATGCATATTCATTTTCATCATTAAATTACAAAAGAAGAAAAAAAAACTAGTCAAATTGCATATTCATTTCCATTGTCAAATCAATGATGATTTGGGCATTACTTTCTGATCAACATGTCTCATACATAAATATTCCCAATATGAATATCAAAACATTTGGAAGTCAACACAATCCATAACATAATAACATCAAAGCCAATAAGTTAAAAAAAATCAACACACACAAAATAAAATATGCTAGCCAAAAAACCCCCACAAATTTCCCAACCAAATAAATCAATCAATTAAAAACAAACAGCCAACTCTTACACACATGTAAAGTTACACTGTCATATACTGCGAAACTGACAACTCAGAAAAGTTCATGCAAAAACTGCCTAAGCTTTGAGTAATGATCATGGACGACCAGTTTTTGGTCACGATGTCATCAGCCTGACTTGCACATATTTTCCAGGTTGCCCTTCATACAGATTACACACAGCTGGCACCACGCACATGCAATGCACACGCACTCCATAACCCACACACACACACAAGGAGGTATTTAGTCACATATCTTCTTTCCTAGTGTACCTCTCCCCCCCCCCCAAAAAAAACAACACACACACATGAGGTATTAAATCCCATCTCATATCACACCATTATCCCCCCCCCTCCCACACACACACACCATTATCCCCCCCCCCCCCCCCCCCCCACCACACACACTTTTGTTCAATCTATTCCAAGATACTGAGCATATTGGGTTCCTTTCATAATTTCCCAGAATACTCTCTCCTTCTTCTCTCACCCCCAAAAAAGCTATAAAAAAGAGATTTTTTTAAAAAAAGGTTTTCAAACAATCTCTTTTAAACTATGATGCTGATACAGCACAAAGAAGAAAAGCAAACAACAAGCATCATCCCCCCCCCCCAAAAAAAAATCCACTCAAAATGCATAATCATTTCCACCATTAAATCAAATATGGTTTGGGGCATCACATTCTGACAAATATGTCACATATATCCAGAATTTTCATTAATATCAAAGCATTTTCATATCAACACAATCGGTCTTGAAACAACCCCACAGCCAATAAATATCTTTTAAAGAGTTCACACACACACACACAAAAAGAAAAAGCACAAACTAAAAAACAAAATTACAGCCAAATGATTAAAACAAACAGCCAACTCCTACACACATAAAAATTACAATGTTATTTACTGCATAACTGACAACTCAGGAAAGTTTTGCGAGCTGACTGATAGTTGTTTGCAAAAACAAGTTTTTAGTAATGTTCATGGACTTGACCAGGTTTTTGTCACTGATATCTGTCGACTTGCAAACATTTTCCATGTTGCCCATCACACACAATACATGCACGCAGCGTGTGTGCGCACACACACACACACAAATGAGGAGACATTTAGTCACATCTCCTCTTGCCTAGTCTACCCCCCCCCCCCCCAAACAAAACAAACACACATCGCCACCCACACACACACACGAGGAGGAATTTAGTCACATCTCCTCTCACCTAGTCTACCCCCCACCCCCATCCCACCCACCCCTTGAAAAAAAAAGAAGAAACAAACAACCCGCCTAAAACAAACAAAAAACACACCACACACACAAATGAGGAATTTAGTCACATCTCCTCTCGCCTAGTCTAACCCCCCCCCCCCCCTCCCCCCAGCACACACACACACACACACACACGAGGAGGGATTTAGTCACATCTCCTCTTTCCTAGTCTACCCCCCCCCCCCCCCCCCCCCTTGAAAAGAAACAAACAAACCTCCCAAAAACAAACACACAAAAAACCCTCACACGCACACACATACAAACACACACACAAAGTGACACACATGAGGAATTAAATCCCATCTCATATCACATTATTACCCCCCCCCCCCCCCCCCACAACACACACATTTGTTCAATCTAAGATACTGATCAGACAGCCTTCCTTTCATAAATTCCTAGAATACTCTTCTCTTTCTAGGGAAAAAAAAAAATATCAAAAGATTTTAAAGTAAGTTTTCAAACCATCTCTTTAAAACTATGATGCCGATACAGCACAAACAAGAAAAGCAAACAGCAGACATCATCAAAAGAAGAGAACCCCCCCCCCCCCCCCCCCCAGTGAAAATGCATATTTTCACTTCCATCATCAAATCAAAGACTCTTTTGGGCATCACATTCTGACAAACGTGTCACATAATGTCAAGAATTTCCATAAATATCAAAACATTTTGATATCAACACAATCTGTATAAGTAACTTACAGCCAATCAATAACAATTAAAAAAAAAAAAAAGTTCACACACAAAAAAAGAAAATGCACTAACAACAAAAAAACCAACAAAATTTCCTACCAAATGAAATCAAACAGACACATAAAATTACAACGTACATCTTGGAAAAGTTATGAAAGCTGACTGATGGTTGTCTGCAAAAACTGACTAAGCTTTGAGTCATGTTCAGGGACTTGACAGGTTTTGGGTCACTGATATCAGTCAGACTTGCAAAAATTTTCCATGTTGCCCATCATACACAATACTGAATACATGCACGCACGCACACACGAACACACACACGCACGCTCATGCACACACACGCACACAAATGAGGAGGGATTTAGTCACATCTCCTCTCACCTAGTCTAACCCCCCAAAAAACACACACACACACAAGGAGGAATTTAGTCACATCTCCTCTGCCCTAGTCTACCCCCCTCTCCCAACAAAACAACACACAAACATGAGGAGTCATTTAGTCACATCTCCTCTAACCTACTCTACTCCCCCCCCCCCCCCCCCTCTAACAACAACAACACACAACACACACACACACAACACAACACACACACACACACACACACACACACACACACACACACAGAGGCATCAAGTCACATCTCCTCTCTCTTAATGTACCCCCCCTTCCTCCATCCCCCCCCCCCCCCCAACACACACACACACAGAAAATTTAAATCACATCTCATATCATTATTATTCCCAGAATACTCTCTCTCTCCCCTACTCTTTCTCCCCCCCCCCCCCCCCTACCAAGTATAGCTTGATTATAGGTATATTCAAAAAAATTGTTTTGAAACAATCTCTTTCAAACTGTGATGCTGATACAACACAAGGAAGAAAAGCAACCAATAGACATCATTAAAAAAAAAAAAAAAAAAAAAAAGGAAAGAAAACCCCAGTCAAAATGCATATTCATTCCATTTAAATCACAATAAAAAAAAAAAAAAACCCCATCAAAAGCATATTCATTTCCATTGTCAAATTCAAGATTTTGGGCATTACTCCCTGATAAACATGTCACATACGTAAATATTCCCAATATGAATATCAAAACATTTGGAACTAAACAGCCCAAATCATTTTTTTTTAATTCCCACACAAAAAAGAAAATACACAAGAAAAAAATACACACAAAAAAACAACCCCCCCCCCCCCCCCAAAAAAAAAAAAAAAAAAAAAAAAAAATATAAAATATAATATATATATATATATATATATAATATATATTAAACTTATCTCTCTCAAAAATAAAGAAAACAAAAAGTTTTTAAAAAAAGATAAAAAAACAAAGCAAACTTTTTTCAATGAAACTATATCAAACTATGATGCCAAAACATCTTTTAAAAAACGGAACAAAAAGAAAGGCAAAGAACTCACACATACACACACAAAAAAGAAAAAAACCCCGAAATGATTATATCTTTCCATCATTCAATATGTTTTGTTCATTACTTTTTGACAAAGATGTCACATATGTAAAAAAGCTAACATTTCCATGGATACCACAGCTTATTTTGTGTTCAACACTATCTTTAAACTAACTCAGCAAATAAATAGATTAATCTGAAGAAAAACAAACAAACAAATCCTATCATACACACACATTTCATGTAACTTTACAAGTATGTGCACACATAGTATTTAATCACTCACACACACACACACACACACACACACACACACACACACACACACACACACACATACACACACACACACACCTATTCAGATAGCATATAATCATATATATGCACAAGGACTATCTCTCTCCATGTCTAGTCACATAAAAGATAATTGACAACTTGAAAAAATTACACAAATCGACTGCTGATTATCTGCAAAAACTGCCTAAGGTTTTCAGTAAACTTTAACTACTTAACACCTTTTGGGTACTGATATCAGTCTGACTTGCATAATTTTCCCAGGTTGCCCATGATACAGATTACAACCACATGTATGCAGACACACACAAACACACACATACAGGAGGAATGAAGTCACATCTCCTCTCACCCCCCCCCCCCCCCCCCCCCCCCCCCCCACACACACACCAAGCACAGGCACGCACACACACAAGGAGGAATTTAGTCACATCTCCTCTTATTTCCTCCCTCCCACTCACCCCACCCCCCCCACACACATGCACAAGGAGAAATTAAGACACATATCCTCTCCCCTGACTCCCCCCCACCAAGCACACATACAGACACATTCACTCACACAAAAGGTGGAATTGACTCCCCTCCCCCTCCCCCACCACCACAATATACAGTGAAACACACATACAGACACATTCACTCACACAAAAGGTGGAATTGACTCCCCTCCCCCCCCCCACGCACATATACAGTGAAACACACACTACAGACACATATCACCTCACACACAAAAAGGTGGAATTGACTCCCCCCCCCCTCCCCCACCTCCACCACATATACATGAACACACACATACAAGACACATTCACTCATACAAAAGTGAATTGCTCCCTCCCCCATCCCTCCACCACACGCACATATTACAGTGAAATACATACAAGTACATTCACTTCACACAAGGTTTGGAATTGACTCACCCCCCTTTCTCTCCCAGTGCACACATACAGTGAAACATACACACACACATTCACTTCACTACAAAGGTGGAATGACTCACACCACCCCCCTCCTCACCACCACAAACAAAACACATTGAAATGCACATGTTTCACATCTCTCACCACGTTCTCCACCCCCCTACTCACCCAAACATAAACACACACACACAAGGCATTAAGTCACTTCTCTCTCACACATCCCCCCCCCCCCCAACACACACTTACACTTTCTCTCTCAGATCATATGACATCAGTTTGACTTGCATCACTTTTCGAGGTAACCCATCACACACATTCCAACCTCATAATCCCTGCCCCCTCATCCAACATGCACACTACACCACTGTTCTTCAATCTAAGATACTAATCTGATGTCTTTCGTTTCATAAAATTTCCAACATACACCACCTCTATCTCTTTCTAAAAAAAAGGGTTGTTTTCACAGAAATTATATTAAACTATGATGCCAAAACATAAAAAGGTAAAACAACTCACACACAGACCAAAAAAAATAAAAAATCTTTAAGTGAATATTTCTTTCCTTCATTAAACATAGTTTTGTTCATTACTCTGTAACAAAGATGTCACGTATTAATTTAAAAAAAAAAGAGTTAACATTGTCATGGATGTCACAGCTTATTCTCTGTTCAACACAATCTGAATTACAACTAATTCAGCACATGAATAGATCAATTCAAAAAATGAAAATAAAAAACCTGATAACAAGCCCAACACACACATTTCATCTAGATTCAATCACAACACACACACACACCACAGCACACAACAAACACACACACACACACATTCAGATAGCATACCATCATTAATGCACAAGGGCTATCTCTCTCCATGTCTGGTCACATGAAAAATAATAAGCAATTTGAAAAAAATATGTAAGTTGACTGTTGAATATCTGCAAAAACTGCCTAAGGTTTTCAGTAATCTTTAACTACTTAATACCTTTTGGGTACTGATATCAGTCTGACTTGCATAATTTTCCCAGGTTGCCCATGATACAGATTACAACCACATGTATGCAGCCACACAAAACACACACAAAACACATACACACACACACACACACACAAAAGTGCGAGGAGGAATTTAGTCACATCTCCTCTACCCCCCCCCCCCCCCCATCCCACACCAAGCACACACACACAAACACACACATGTACACACACACCACGTGTGTGAGGAGGAATTTAGTCACATCTCCTCTCACCCCCCAACACCAAGCAAGCGCGCACACACACACACACACACGCCAGGAGAAATTAAGATATCTCCTTTCCCCCCTCCCCTGCCCCTCATCAAGCACACACATAGTGACACCCCCCCCCCCCCCACCACACACACACAACACAACACACCTGATGAGGAATTAAGTTACACTCTCCACCTTATTCTTCCCCTCCTTCCGAAACACACACATACCCACCCCCCACACACATTCACACAAGGCATTAAGTCATTTCCCTCACTACCCCCCCCCCCCCCCCCCCCAACCATTCCAACTGACACACACTCTTTCTCTCTAATCATTTGAATCATAATTAGCAACTTGGACAAATTAGGCAAGCCCACTGCTGAATGTCTACAAAATCTGCCTGAGGTTTTCAGCAGTCTTCAATGCTTCACCACTTTTGGTCACTGACATCAGTTTGACTTGCATCACTTTTCCAGGTGGACCATCATACACAGTACAACCTCATAATCACCCCCCCCCCCCCCCCCCTCCAAATCCAACTTGCACATACACACACTTTTTTCAATCTAAGATAATAATCAGATATCTGTCATTTCATAAATGTACATACATACCCCCCCCCCCCCCCCCCCCCCCCACCATACACAGTGACACACTCTCTCAAAAAGCCAACAAAATTTACACCAAAAAAAGCAAAGCAAAAATGCTCTTTTTCACTGAATCTATACAAAACTATGATACCAGTACACCATCCCCCCCAAAAAAACACAACAACAACAACAACAAACAAACAAACAACAAAACATCACATAGACAAAAAAAAAAAAAAAATAAACCCTTCCCCACCCCCAAATGCACATTTCTTTCCATCATTCAACATGAGTTTTGGATCCTTCTGACAAAGATGTCCATACCTTAACATGTTCACATCTCCACAGATATCACAACTTATTTTCTATTCAACATAATCTGTAGTGCAATTAACTCAGAGCACTGGAATAAACGAAACTAAAAAAAAATTAATTTGAAAAAAAAAACAAATACTAATAAAACCATGCACACATTTGCTTGTAGATTCACAAATATGTGTATGCATAGCGCACATGCGTGCATGCCGCACCACACACACACACAAAAGGAGGAATTAAATCAATCTTTCACCTCATACCCTCCACCTACAACCCTTCCCACTCACTTATGGCAAGCACATACACTTTTCTTTGATCTAAGATACTAATCAGATCTCTTTTTATTTCATTTATTTCACACATGCTCCCACCACCCCTCTCAATAACCCCCCCCCCCCCCAAAAAAAAAAGGAAAAAAAAAAAGATTCAAGTACAGCAGAAATTCTCCTTTTCATGAAATTCAATTATTGTCAATTTCATGAAATAGATATCAAACTATGATGCCAAAACATCCCCCCCCCCCCCCCCCCCAAAAAAAAAAAAAGAAGCAAACACACACCACACCAAAATTTTTTTTTAAAAAGACCCCCCCAAAACCAACTTAACCCCAATACATATTTCTATCCATCATCCAACATGGCTTTGGCTTCTACTTTCCAACAAATATGTGACATACGTAATAAGTTAACCTTTCCATGAATATCACAACTTATTTTATATTCAATACAATCTGCAATACAACTCACATCACAAAAACCAATAAATAAATTTGAAATCTGGGATGGTAAAGGATGGGACAAGACAGGATGGGATGGGATAGGATGGCACAATATGATAAACAATATGCATGGTATGGAAGTATAATGTAGTATAGTGCAGAACACAGGAAGAGTAGTGCCATACCACTACCACCACACATAAGTTTCTCTTCCTGAAAATCAAGCTGCCCTGCCCAAGACAGCATATAATCACAGTAAGTGCCACATTTTTCCCTGTTTAAATCTTGCTTAGCTTGTTTGGATAGTAAACAGTTTTTCAGCACAATATAGAATGGCATATTCTATGCTAAGTGGATTCTTCACCATTTAAGCCAAAAATGTGATGTTACCACTAAACCCAAAAGTGCGATAAACAAAGTCACCACTAAAGCCAAAAATGTGAATTTAAAAAGTCACCACTAAAGCCAAAAGTGTGATAAAGAAAGTCACCACTAAAGCCAAAGATGTGATAAGTCACCACTAAAGCCAAAAATGTGATAAGTCACCACTAAAGCCAAAAATGTGATTAAGTCACCACTAAAGCCAAAAATGTGATTAAAGTCACCACTAAAACCAAGACAGTCACAAAAGAAAGAAACCACTAAAACAAAATGTGCCATAAAGTCACCACTAAAGCCAAGAAAGTGATCAAGTCACCACTAAGCCAAGCCAAGATTAATCTGATCTAAACAAAATGCAAACATTAAAAATGACGGACTTGGCCCAAGCCAAAAGCTTTGTGATGTCATCAAATTACCAAGGCCTGTTTGTTATGTTGTAAAATGTTGTGTTGAGATTGCCTTCAGCTATGACAAGCTCTTAACATGAAGAAAGTCACAAGCCAAAAGTGCCATAAAGTCACCCTTAAAAGGCAAGGATGTAATAAAGAAACTAACCATTACGGCAAGAATGTGATCATATCACCACTAAAGACATGAATAAAGCCAAGAATGTGATCATATCACCACTAAAGCCAAGATAAGCCAAGAATGTATCATATCACCACTAAAGCCAAAAATAAAGCCAAGACTGTGATCATGTGACATAAGCCAAGAATGCAAACAGAAAGTCACTACTAAGGCAAAGAATTTCATTAAGAAAACCCCCACTAAAACCAAGAATGATATAAAGAATTTAACTTACTTAAAGTCACCACTAAAACATTTGTCATCTGTTATTCTGTGTCTGTGGAACTTTAAATTTTTCTCACACAAAATTTTTTAAATCTTTATTGTCATTGTTAATGAGAATACTTTTGATAGTCAAGCCTCGACTTTCAAAGATTTCAAATGGGAAGTTTGTTACAGGTTGTCAATTTTGGTCATTTTCAAAGATTCAGTTTTCAATCTTTTTTTTAAATTTTTTTTTTATCTGGTTTTCCATTTTAAAATAGTATTCTAAGTCTGAAAATTGCCATTAAATAATCCTGTTTAAACTGGAAGGAACATCTCTCATGTGTTTGTCCCTTTCTTCTGTATCCTTTTCTTTCTTTCTTCTTTTTGTTTCTTACCCATGTTCTGTTCCCCCCCCCCCCCCCCCTTTTTTTTTTATTCTGTTCTTTCCATTTTTTCCCAGCCTCTAATTTTGTTGCTGTTGTTGCTGTTTTTGGTTTGATGCCCATTTCTTCATTTTGCTCTTTCTGTTTATTGATCCTTTTGCTGGTTGTCTTGTGGTTCTACCCTTTACTTTGTTATTAACCTGCTGTCTTCTTTGCGTTTTCTTCTTTTTCCATACGCTTACTTCTTTGTTTCTATTGTGCTTTTCCTTTACAAGTTCATTTATCTTGTACTTCTTCTTCTGTTTCTTTGGCCTCTTTTAGTTCTTTTGCTTAGTCTGATGCTTCTTATTCTTTTTTTTTTTCAACCTACAGTTAATCTGATCTAAACAAAATGTAAACATTAAAAATGATGGACTTGGCCCAAGCCAAAAGCTGTGTGATGTCATCAAATTACCAAGGCCTACACTAAAATGTTGTTATGTTGTAAAATTTTGTGTTGAGATTGCCTTCAGCTATGACAAGCTCTTTACATAACAACTTGCACTCTCCTTAAAAGGAGAAAAATCTTCTGAAGTATAGCTGCCTGTAATATGGCGAGGTACTTGAACAGTCATACACGCAAACTTCTCATTCAGAGTGTAATTTTAATCTCACAGTGATTCCTAAATAGGATGAACCAGTCTGAGTGCAGATACACACACACACACACACACACACACACACACACACACACACACACACACACACCACACACACACACACACACACACACACACACACACACACACACACACACACACATACACACACCACATGCACAAAAAATAATTATCTTGGAAACTGCATTTCCTACTTAACCTCACTTTTTCTAGAATCTATTTAAATAAGTATCTGTTTTGCTAAAACATTCCCCCTCCCTCTCTAACATAGAAAAAAAAACACACCATGTTTTCCCATTCCCTATTCTTGTTCTCACACTCACTCACCCATGACTGTGCCATAACCATTCTCATGCCTCTTCCCACATACAGCTAGCTATCCATCCTGCCCCTTCTCACATACCCCCCCCCCCCAATCTTCTACACTTTAAAAAATGAAAAAAAAAACCAGAAAAAAAGTTTCTGTCATGCCTTGTATCATCATATCCATCTACCTTTTGTGTCCACATGTGGGGCCAGGTTAAGATAACAAAGGTTACTGTAAAGGTTAGTGTTTGTGTTAGCACATAAGATTAGTCACTGGGAAAATGCTGTTGGTCAGCTGGCATGTCTGCTTGTATATATATATATATGTAAGCCATGTGGACACAATGGTACATAGACACAATGGTACCCAGCTTTTGACACTGGTTTTGGAAATTTTAAGTCACAAATCGTCTGTCCTTTCAACCATCCATGGTTGGATTTTTTATTACCATGTTCCAGTTTTGAAATCAGCTCAGTGGTTTCCAGAAGCATACCTTTGCATACAAATGGACTGGGGGTGTTTTGTAAAGAACCAAAATTAATTAAACGAAGGATCAAGCCAAAAGATACAGTTATTTCGTGCTTATTTTTTGCTTCCTTCTTGAATTTCCCCACTATTTAATTACAATTTTTCAGCTCTGAAATGAGCAATTTCCAGCTTACTGTACTTTTGAAAAATCGTGCCCGTTTCCAAAGGAACCAAAGTTGTATTAATGGCCGAAGATAGTTATCAGCCCCTAATAAAACCACAGGAGAAAAACTTGCTCTTTTATATGCTAGCCTATTTTCTATTCCCAGTTACCTAGCCATACATATCCTACCCCTTTCTCACAATTGACAAATGAACCTAGCAGTTAATCTAAGGAAAAAGCCCCTCCTTCTAATTATCAGTTTCCTTTTAGTACCTCTTCTACAAAATCAATGATGATTCCCCTCTTGCCTCCCCAAAACTTGTTTTCATAAACACATGCTGACACACACACAGACACAGACACACACCACACCACACACAACACACACACACACACACACACACCACACACACACAAACATCCACCGTGCACACAAACCAACGTGTTTTATCACATATGCAGTGAAAACACTTGTTTTGTTTGTTGCTACTTCGTTAATATAGCTTCTAATGCTTTTGTCTATTACATAAGTTTCAATGTACAGTTTTCACTTTGCTTTGTCACTTTGAACTCTGATTGACAAAAATCCATCCAACTGAGCGATTGGGAGATGACTTCCAGAGACCTACTGTGCATGTGCCAAATCAATTTTTACCTCCTTGGAGACTTTGTCTCCTGCAAGTCCTTGTTTGTTTCATCCAAGCACTCTATTCAGTTCAATTCAATCCAAATACTTCATCTCACAGAGAAATTCACGCAGGTAACAAGCCACATATAAAAACAGTCACCATGTAAACATAATACCACGGAAAATACCACAACATAGCCTAGTGTCCAAACATAAGCTCCACCCATCCACATAACCATGCAGCCGCCCACCTGTGAAGCGCCACACACTCTCACCTGTAATTAAACCTTTAACTGTTTTTCCATACAAAAGTGCGATGTTTATTTCATCATCATCCTTAATGAGAATACTTTCAAAAGACAAGCCTCGACTTTCAAGGTTTTAAAGGTGTTTGTCACAGGTTGTCATTTTGGTCATTTTCAAAAGGATTCATGGTTTTGAATCCAATATTCCTCTTTTTTTTTCATGAAAAAAATCTGAAAATCGCCCAAATGGAATTCTGTTTAAAACAGAAGAAAAATCACCCATGCTTAACTTCAATAAACCAGGCCTATTCTTGCCTCAGTTTCCCCATACACTTCTGTGCCTGTGGTGAGTTCGTGTCAAAGCCTATGGGGTTTGGAGGCTTGGGAGGTATGGTCATTTGAGGGACATGTGGTGGTCACCACCTCAGGTAGGTGACTCACTCACTCTGACTCTGCAACTAAGCCTTTACCATCATTAGTAGGGGGCTTAGTGGGTGGTATCCTGCATATGTTAGCTCAGAACAGGCACCACTGAACACCACCAAAGTGACTCAGCAGCAGTGCAGGGCCCCTCTGGCTGGTGGCCCCACGGCGGCCTACTATTGATATGCACCCTGGTGACATCTGACCCTGAGGATGAGATATAACAAATCTGGTATGACTGTAAGCAGGAGTTGAAATGAGTCAGTGTGGGAACAGCGACAAAGGATTCACAGAAGATGAGCAGCGGAACCCCCCCAAAAACAACACCTTCAAAATTAAAACACCACCTCTCCATTGTTCCATCGAGCATGCTCACAAGCCCTTCTCTCTTTTTTCTGCTGCTCTGCTATTAGTTCTGGGTCTCCTCTGACCGAGCCTAGAACAGAAAAAAGCATCATTTACTCATTAGCACAAGTGTCTGGTACATCACTCACTCAGATCAGCCATGTCCCAAAGGACCCTAGGAGGGCAGGCAGACCAACTGCGGGAGTCTTTGTCCACGTGCTCTCCTGTGGGACTTAAGGAGGTTAGACCAGGTTGGCGTATGCTGTGATGTTGTCAACCATGATTTGTTGTGGGGCACTCATTCTCTTTGCCCGACTGGTACTTGCAAACCCCTTCCTAAAAGGCTGTAATTCTGTGGATGACCAACCACATCAGCTTCTCCCACTGTACTAAGTCAAAGGCTCTTTGGGCCCACATGCTTTTTGATTTCTTCTTTCACAAGTTATGGTATAGATGTCTTTGTAGTATTTGAGGAAGTGTCTGGTTGCATATCTCGAATGCTTGGTTCTTCTCTAACTTCTGCTGTCAGAGTCCATGTAAATCACAGCCATATGGAATAGATCTCACAGGGAATTTGTAGAGGTGGCAATTGGTGCAGAACTGGGTTGTTAGTTAAATCCTTCCCGAGCCATAAGGCAGAGTGCTGTTGCAATCCGGTCTTTCCCTTCATTGTTTGATGTGCATCTCTTGCCTAGGAGCCTAAGTTAGAATTGGCAACTCTTCCACAACTCCAATTATCTTATCCGTTGTACACTGCGCGGTGTAACCATGATTTCGATTTCCAGGACACCAGCCAGCAAATGCGCGGATCGCCCGCAACTTGTTAGAGTCTGTAACGCTGGATTTCAGTTCTGTTTGCTGCTGCCCAGAAACATGTCAAAGGTTAAATAGAGGCTTGACAAAGGGTTTCCACCAATGAAGAATGGAAGTGTGTGTGTTTTGAGTGATTTTCATGATTTACTAAAAAGCAAAAAATTATGGTTATAGTGAACTAGGCATGCCCTGCAAACCATCCGTCTTGAAGAACTCGCCAGTGATTGTCATAAAACTTCATTCTTGCATTTAACAGAGCCTTTTAAATATCCAATTAGGCAGTTGTCAATGTTGAAGTGCTGATACTTGCAGAAGGCCGTCAATCATACCCTGTGCAAGGCCTTTTGGAAGTCATATAAAATTGAAGTACAAGGTATTTTGGTTTGAGATGCCATTCTATCAGAATCTCGCAGTTGAAAATTTGTTCATTGATCTGTGGTATCTTGGTAAACCCGCGGTTATCTATGCCAGGATTTTTTGCTTCGCTTTTCAAAAAGATTTTACTACCTTGACAAGACATGGTGGCTGTTTATGAGACTTGGTCCGAGTTCTGACAGTTGCTTGAGATTTCCTTCTTGGCAGGGTATTAGCAAAGACCGATGTTCCATTCATCCAGCCATTTTTGTGGGATCTCTGACAAGAGTCTTGAATCGCCTTGCTAGTCTGAATAATCATTTAAAAAAACCACTATCACTGTGACCCAGAAGTAGCTGGCCAACACTGCATGCAGGCATACTATACATGTGGATCCTAAACTAGAGCCTCTGTGGATGACCAAAACCAGGATAAACACCGTAATCAGGTATAGGCTGTGGGTGAGACTGAAATGAGCGGTGTGGACCATCAACGAATGGGATGTCAAATAGCACAGGGGCAGCAGAAACCCCCCAAAAAACCTGTCAAACATGTAAAAACTACCTACCTCTCCATTGTTGCTCATGAAGCCACTGTCACAAGTCCTCTCTCTTTTCTGCTCCTCTGCATTTGTTCTGGGTCTCCTCTGTCATGAGCCTATAGAACAGAAAAAAGCATCATTTACTCATTAGCACAAGTGTCTGGTATAATCATCAGAAAAAAGCACATCACTGTTCTTCTCACTTGTTTTCAGCATTATTGTCAAATCTTTTCAGATGGCTAGAATGAGATGCCTTGAAGGTGAACAAGGCTGCATCTCCCAAAATATTCAGAAACTCAGAAAGGTTAATAAAATTCTTGTACAATGAAATGATTTCCTTTCATTTAAAAAGAAGTTGTGTTTCCATTTTATAGGATTGATTTTACATGCATTAACTAAAAACCAATAAAATCTTTGGCTTTATTTATTGAACTTTATGTTTGATTCTAAACCATGTATGAGGGTCTCCAATGAGATAACATACCTAGCCCAAACCCATTCATACAATCATTGTGTTCAGCAATTTATTTGTGAAAATATCCAAAAGTCATGTTTGTCCATGTCATAGCCTGAAACTGAGAGTAAAACAGTAAGATTCATCATTCAGTGGCATCCTGTGGCTTGAGCAAGTATGGAAGTCACAAAGTCACAGGAAAAATGGCATATATATCACAATCTGTGAACTGCACTGTGCAGTCATACCTGTCACGAATCCTGTGGACACATTGGTGCCACTGCAGGGTATATCAAAGCCAGCCACTTTCATCCCCCCCCCCCCCCCCCCCTTTAAAAAATTCTTACTTTTCCTTGAAAAAGAGCATGTGTCTGTATTACAGCTTCTCCCAAACTTCCAAATCTGTTACCTTTTTGACCTCTTCATACAATGCCACGGTCATCCTCTCAATCTTGGCAACAGACCGATGTTTGCTCCTGAGCACCCAGCGCATTATTATCAAAAGGGCCTAATGACTGGATCTGGATCGTACATTACCAACAGTAACCAGCAACACACAGTAGCCAACCCTTTTGCTATTTGATAGCGCTACTTGTCCCTGAAATATGCAAGCAACAAGGCAATACACTGATACGATTGCTAATAATTGTAAAGTCAACAGAGCACTGCGTTTAACAAAACAGAGAATCAGTATTTACCGTTATGTAGCTTTAGCCTACTGAGTACCTTCTCACTACCACCTCCATGAATGTCGCGCAATATTACCACATGGCTTGGAGTCTGAATACCAGAACGATGTAGGCATAAGCATATTCTACTAAAATAAAAGAGAACTCTTGGGCTTTAAAAGGTTTCGAAGGCTTTTGCTTGGCGTTTATAAACTTATTCTCAATTTGTGGTGCGTAGCAATTGTGTTCTGGCTAATTTCCAGCTGTAGAAATTGTTTGAAATGAGAATTTTTTTAAATGTCTAATATAGTGTTAAGGGGATTGTGTGTGTGGGTGCCTGCATGCATGTGGTGCACACATCAAGTCAAAATGATCTTTATTGAGGGCAAAAGATTAAGCTTACACAACTTTTTTTCATCCTGCCCTCACTATAAAAAATCATAAAATTTGACTTCTAAAGCATTCAAAGACAAATATCAACCTTTGTTGAAAAACTCAAATAAATGAGGATTTTTTTTTTTACAACAAATCTCTCAAGATAAAAAAACCCAAACCCAAGACAGTACAACATAAGCTCACGTCATACATACAAATGATAGAAATACAAAATAACATGGGCACGAATAACAACAAACAGCCAAATGTGGGGTAGTATCAACATAATCGTGGACTTACAGTTTGTCCATCAAATGTTTCTTCAAAAGCTTCTTAAACATTTGTTTAGAAGGAACTGATTTCAGACAGGGAGGTAGGTTATTCCACAATGTTCTTCCTGAATATGCAAGGCTTGATTTATAGAATTATTATGGGGCCTGGGCAGAAACAGTCTATGGGTAGGCCTGTTTTTATTGACAGCAAAATTTTCCACAATTCTCTTTGGGGCTTTTCCGTTTAATATATTGAACATACATAGGTACTTGTTGAACTGCAGTCTGTTTTTGAGTAGAAGAATATCTAGTTCTTTATAGTTGGTGGTGGTCAGTGTATTAGGATTCAATGGATTAGTTTAACAGCTCTTTTATGTAGGCGGCTTATATGCTTTAGATTTGTTTCAGTGGCACTGTCCCATAAGGTAGAAACATAATTTATAAGAGATAGAATATGTGCCTGAAAGAATAGTTTTCGTGACTGTAGATTTAGAAAATTTTTGATTTTTCAAAGTTGAAATAATCTTACTGAGATTCGTTTTCCTAATGCGCGCGCGCGCGCGCGGTTTGTGTGTTTGTGTGTGTGTGTGTGTGTGTGTGTGTGTGTGTGTGTGTGTGTGTGTGTGTGTGTGTGTGTGTGTGCGTGCGTGCGTTTATGCGTTGTGTGTGTGTGTGTGTGTGTGTGTGTGTGTGTGTGTGTGTGTGTGTGTTGTGTGTGTGTGTGTGTGGTGTGTGTGTGTGTGTTAGTGTACTATCTGTAGCTTAAAACAAAGCTGAAAGCTTTTAAGAGAACCTAAAATCGTCCGGATGATTTTCTTATAAGCTGGTCCCACTGTAGTGGGGGCGGATAGCCTAGTGGTCAGAACATTGCGCTGGCAATTTGAAGACCCGGGTTCGAGTCCGGTCGAGGAAATTTTCTTCCTGGAGTTAACATCAGTGCTGACTCCACTCTCCCCAAAAGTCCTTCGGATGATACTTTAAACCGAGGCCCCGTGTGCGAACGCACGCAGAACATCTTGCGCACACGTTAAATCCTGTTCCGCTTTTCGTAAGAGTAGGCCATCGTGTGCCGGTGGGAACAGATGACAAGATTGACAAAACTGCATACACACGGGGACCGGATGAAAAAAAGCACATGATTGCTTATTCTGTTATCCTCGATATAAAAGAATAAATAAAATAAATAAATAAAATAAAATAAATAAGTAGTGGTAGTGGTAGTAGTAATTATCAGTCATTGATTTATTATTATTATCATTATTGTCATTATTATTGTTATTATTATTGTTATTATAATATCACATCTCATCATCATCATTGCACTGATCAGCATAAGTAATTTGAAAAACCAGGTTTTTTTCCCCTTGTAAATGACAGTACGTGCACACAATGAGCCTAAGTAAGAACGACGCAGTTCCGTTCGTTGCGAACGGCAAGCATGCTGCATCACACGTGAGGACCTATGATCACATGGGCTGTTGAAAACCAATCATTGATCTTATAAATATAGACGCGGGACTTCAAGTCACGTTGGAACAGACGTGCTCGGCGACTTCATGGTTGGTTGTTTAGCTTTGAGAAACAACATACCAGTGGCAAGTGCCGGAAATGATCATTCAAAATGAAAGGAAAAACACTATCACGTAAAGGACTCACAGAAAAGGGTATGGCTAAAAAGAACTCCATTCACTGGTTTCGCAAAGGACTTCGTCTGCACGATAACCCGGCTTTACTGGAAGCAGTGAAAGATTCTGACAGCTACCGTTGTGTTTACATTCTCGATCCGTGGTTCGCTGGCTCATCGCAAGTCGGTATAAACAAATGGAGGTAAATTGCTGTTTGCGGATTGTTCGTTAAGCTGTATTCATGTAAGTTGTTTATTGTGTGTGTGTGTGTTTTTTTTTTTTACTGGCGGCTTATCAGTTACGTGATAATTATATCAATCATTACAGTGGTAGGCCTACCCTTATGCACTTTCGTGCAATGATCATACAACCCCAAATCGTCAATCGATTCGAGTTACCATTGAAGTGTTGAATGTTTGCAGTTCAAGAATATACCCTCAGGTTGGCATCTTGGACTAGAAGGTGTCTAGAACATACTGCGAGGGTGTAAAGCCGTCGTAATTTTACAATGATTGTATTATACATGTACAGAAAAGGCAAAGGCAAAGGCTTAGCACCATCAGAATCCTGTGATGGAGTCTGACCCACTTGCCTGGCAGATGTGTGGGCTGGGGTAGGAGGCGATGACGTCGATTGTTGACATTGACATTCAAAAAAAAAAAAAAAAGATTCTAGAGCCCCAAAATAGACCATACAGCTTGAATCTAGAAAAGAGCTGGAAGTGCAACATTTTCCAGTCCAAAATGTCAGAGAGAGAGAGAGAGAGAGAGAGAGAGAGAGAGAGAGAGAGAGAGAGAGAGAGAGAGAGAGAGAGAAACTGGAAATGGACTGTTTTATTGAGGGTATTTGGATAAGCCAGTGGCTTCTTTACACCAGGTCCTCATCAAATGAAAGAAAATGGAAAAAAATGAAACAAGCAAGTGGATAATAGACATTGCATGTGCACTTAAATAAATTTATTTTATGCATCAATAGTTCAACAGATATTTTCCACATACTGACAAGCACATGTATGTCTTTTCCAATAATTCTAAGGCATATAGATTCTATGTTACTGACATACCTACCTACATACAAGAATTAAATCAACTGGACAGAAAACCATAAATTAAAAACAACAACAAACCATAAAATCCAGAATTCATGACTAAGACAAAAAATGGCTTTACCACAAACACATTATCATAGGCTGGCAATGTTACATATGACCATAGTTAAAAGCTCTACCTAATATCCTCTCCTTAAGATCTCCCACCGTATCAAAACATAACAGAGAGAGAGAGAGAGAGAGAGAGAGAGAGAGAGAGAGAGAGAGAGAGAGAGAGAGAGAGAGAGAGACTTATGCACAAAATCTTTAAAATGGTCATGCAAGCTGTCAAACAGTGAAGCACACACACACACACACAGTGACACACACACACACACACACACACACACACACACACACACACACACACACACACACACACACACACACACACACACAACGGGAACAGATGACAAGATTTACAAAACTGCATACACATGGGGACTGGATGTAAAAAAGTACATGAGTGCTTATTCCACTATCCTCTATATAAAAGAATAAATAGATAAATAAATAGATAAATAAATAGATAAATAGAACCACCCACCACATATGTATATAATATACTCATACAAAACACACACCACACACACACAAGAAACAACACACAACACACATACACACACACACACACACACACACACACACACACACACACACACACACACACACACACACACACGCTTGTGCATGTTCAAGTGTGCCTGTGTATGTATTGTATGGAGGCAACCCAACAAAATTACTTTAATTTTGATTTAAGATTGCTTTGGAATATGAGGAATGTTGACTGGTTATAGCTAAATTCAAGTGTTTTTTTAGTCACTCTGTGTTTGCATGTGTGTGCACATGCATGTATATATAATAATGGTTTTGTGTGTGTGTGTGTGTGTTGTGTGTGTGTGTGTGTGTGTGTGTGTGTGTGTGTGTGGTGTGTGTGTGTGTGTGTGTCACTGTGTGTGTGTGTGTGTGTGTGTGTGTGTGTGTGTGTGTGTGTGTGTGTGTGTGTGTGTGCTTGCATATATATGTGTGTGTGGGTGTGCGTCTGAGTGAGTGAGTGTGTATGTGTAATTAGTGTGTGTGTGTGTGTGTGTGTGTGTGTGTGTGTGTGTGTGTGTGTGTGTGTGTGTGTGTGTGTGTGTGTATGAATTTTCTGAATACATCATGCTTGCAATGGAGAGGAGATGGGCACTAACACAAGATGCTGGCCCCATGAGAAGTTGAGGTCTCTTGACAATTCATACCATACCACATAGGTTACGGAAACGCCTACCTTAAAATATGTATTTTGTGTACATATTATTTCAGTATAGCCACACTTTAGATTTGCTCAAATTATAAAACAGCTTGATAGCATATTTCCATCGGTGATTGTGTCTTTGCTATAACTAAGCTGAATTATTATATATATAAATGAAGGAGAACTTACGTTCCATTTTGGATGGTTGTGATCAGGTTTCTGTTGGAAAGTTTGGAAGATCTCGACAGCAGCCTGAGAAAATTGAACAGTCGTCTGTTTGTCATACGAGGACAGCCAGCAGATGTTTTCTCCAGAATCTTCAAAGTGAGTGCATTCAGAATGATTTTGTAAACTTGTATACATGTGGATAGAAACAAGTTATCAGAATATGTAAGGGAAATTCTGCCTTTAGTGTAATGGCTTTATCTTTCTATTTCACTTAACTAAGTGAGCATTGCAGTCTTGGTAGTTTGTAGTTACTCTGCAACAGTAGTGTGGGTTTTGTCGCAAACGCCCAGCTGACACGCACGCACGCACGGACACACGCACACATGCACGCATGCACATGCGCAAGCAGACAGGCAGGTGCATGTGTGTGTGCGCATGCACACACATACACACACACACACACACACACACACACACACACACACACACACACACACACACACACACACACACACACACACACACACACACACACACACACAGAGTGACACACACACAGTGACACACACACACAGTGACACACACACACACACACACACACACACACACACACACACACACACACACACACACACACACGTTTGTACATGTTTATGTGTGCCTGTGTGTATGCATTGCATAGACAGAGGTAACCGTAGATTATTTTAATTTTGATTTGAGATTGCTTTGGAATAGTCTATAATTATGAGTAATGTAGACTTGATATTTTTTATTCAGTTTATTTCATTATTTTTTTTTTTATTCCTTTATTTAATTCATGAGCGCTTGTTCAGTTATCCTTGATATAAAAGAATAAATAAATAAATAAATAAATAAATAAATAAATAAATAAATAAATAAGTATTTTGACTTGACTGTGACTGTAAGTATTTTGACTTGACTGTGACTGTAAGTGTGGTTGTATTTTGAGTTGACTGTGACTGTAAGTGTGGTTGTATTTTGACTTGACTGTGACTGTAAGTATGGTTGTATTTTGAGTTGACTGTGACTGTAAGTATGGTTGTATTTTGAGTTGACTGTGACTGTAAGTATGGTTGTATTTTGAGTTGACTGTGACTGTAAGTATGGTTGTATTTTGAGTTGACTGTGACTGTAAGTATGGTTGTATTTTGAGTTGACTGTGACTGTAAGTATGGTTGTATTTTGAGTTGACTGTGACTGTAAGTATGGTTGGTGGGCAGGACTGGAGCATTACTCAGCTGACGTTTGAAGAGGACCCGGAGCCGTACGGCAAAGAACGGGACCATGCCATCTGTGCCCTGGCTGCAGAACTGGGGGTGGAGGTGGTGGTCAGGTCTTCCCACACCCTCTACAGCCTTCCACAGTTAGTACAGCATTTTTGTTTTGTTTTATTTTATTTTATTTGATTTTATAGTGGTGGTCAGGTCTTCCCACACCCTCTACAGCCTTCCACAGTTAGTACAGCATTTTTGTTTTATCTCATTTTATTTTTATTTGATTTTATAGTGGTGGTCAGGTCTTCCCACACCCTCTACAGCCTTCCACAGTTAGTACAGCATTTTTGTTTTATCTGATTTTATTTTTATTTGATTTTATAGTGGTGGTCAGGTCTTCTCACACCTTCTACAGCCTTCCACAGTTAGTGCTACAGTTTTGTTTTGTTTTGATTTGATTTGATTTTATCTTATTTTATTTTATTTTATCTTATTTTATCTTATTTTATTTTATTTTATTTTATAGTGGTGGTCAGGTCTTTACAGTCCCACTACACAACTCTCTACAGTCTTCCACAGTTAGTACTGCATTTTTGTTCTGTTTTATTTTATTTTATTAAATCCTGTTCCGCTTTTCATAAGAGTAGGCCATCATGTGCTGGTGGGAGCAGATGACATTTACAAAACTGCATACACACGGGGACTGGATGTAAAAAAGCACAAGAGTGCTTATTCCATTATCCTCGATATAAAAGAATAAATCAAAAATAAATAAAAAATCTCTCTCTTCCTCCCTCCTTCCCTCCCCTACCTCCCCCCCTCTCTCCCCCATCCCTCTCCCCCTCTCTCTCTCTCCCTCTCTCTCTTATATTATACATCGATACATAAATAAGGTGGTGTGATTCCTGGTGACATTTCTGACCGGCTGCTGTCCCGGTGGTTTCAGCATACTGGAGGCCAACAACAACCAGCCCCCGCTGACCTACCGACGGTTCCAGTCCATCTTGACGGCGCTGCCCCCTCCCCCCACCCCCCTGGAGCCTGTGACCTCCCACACGGTGCGGCACACCCGCACCCCAGTGTCTGATAACCATGATGAGAAGTTTGGGGTTCCTAGCCTGGAGGAGCTGGGTGAGTGAGGGAGGGAGTGAGGGTGTGTGTGTGTGTGGGGGGGGGAGGGGGGGGGGGGTGTGTGTGTTTGTGCTGTGTGTGTGTTGTGTGTGGTGTGTGTGTGTGTGTGTTTGTGTGTGTGTGTGTGTGTGTTGTGTGTGTGTTGTTTGTGTTGTGTTTGTGTGGTGTGTTTTGTTTGTGTGTGTGTGTTGTGTGTGTGTGTGTTGTGTTGTGTGTGTGTGTGTGTGTGTGTTGTGTGTGTGTGTTATGTTGTTGTGTGTTGTGTATGTATGTGTTGTGTGTGTGTGTTGTGTTGTGTGGTGTGTGTGGTGTGGTGTGTGTGTGGTGTGTGTGTGTGTGTGTGTGTGTGTGTGTGTGGTGTGTGTGTGTTGTGTGTGTGTGTGTGTGTGTTGTGTGTGTGTGTGTGTGTGTGTTGTGTGTGTGTGTGTGTGTGTGTTGTGTGTGTGTGTGTGTGTGTGTGTATGTGTGTGTGTGTGTGTGTGTGTGTGTGTGTGTGTGTGTGTTGTATGTATGTTGTGTGTGTTGTGCTAGTGTGTATGTATGTGTTGCAGCATGCAAGTCATGCTTGTTGTTCTTTGTGGCATGTTTTTCTCAGTCTATGCCATATTTTGTGACATTTGTCGATGCGATTGATTTTTTTATTCTATTCATTTTTTACATTTGTCAGGCGATTGATTTTTTAGTTTATGTCATTTAGTTACATTTGTCAGGCGATTGATTTTTTAGTTTATGTCATTTAGTTACATTTGTCAGGCGATTGATTTTTTAGTTTATGTCATTTAGTTACATTTGTCAGGCGATTGATTTTTTAGTTTATGTCATTTAGTTACATTTGTCAGGCGATTGATTTTTTAGTTTATGTCATTTAGTTACATTTGTCAGGCGATTGATTTTTTAGTTTATGTCATTTAGTTACATTTGTCAGGCGATTGATTTTTTAGTTTATGTCATTTAGTTACATTTGTCAGGCGATTGATTTTTTAGTTTATGTCATTTAGTTACATTTGTCAGGCGATTGATTTTTTAGTTTATGTCATTTAGTTACATTTGTCAGGCGATTGATTTTTTAGTTTATGTCATTTAGTTACATTTGTCAGGCGATTGATTTTTTAGTTTATGTCATTTAGTTACATTTGTCAGGCGATTGATTTTTTAGTTTATGTCATTTAGTTACATTTGTCAGGCGATGGATTTTTCAGTTTCTGTCAGTTTGTTACATTAGTCAGGTGATGGATTTTCAGTTTATGTCAGTTTGTTACATTAGTCAGGTGATGGATTTTTCAGTTTATGTCAGTTTGTTACATTAGTCAGGTGATGGATTTTTCAGTTTCTGTCAGTTTGTTACATTAGTCAGGTGATGGATTTTTCAGTTTCTGTCAGTTTGTTACATTAGTCAGGTGATGGATTTTTCAGTTTCTGTCAGTTTGTTACATTAGTCAGGTGATGGATTTTTCAGTTTCTGTCAGTTTGTTACATTAGTCAGGTGATGGATTTTTCAGTTTCTGTCAGTTTGTTACATTAGTCAGGTGATGGATTTTTCAGTTTCTGTCAGTTTGTTACATTAGTCAGGTGATGGATTTTTCAGTTTCTGTCAGTTTGTTACATTAGTCAGGTGATGGATTTTTCAGTTTCTGTCAGTTTGTTACATTAGTCAGGTGATGGATTTTTCAGTTTCTGTCAGTTTGTCACATTAGTCAGGTGATGGATTTTTCAGTTTATGTCAGTTTGTTTCATTAGTCAGGTAATGATTTGCTTTTCAGTTAATGTCAGTTGTATTCTGTGTCACTTTTCAGGATTTGATGCAGATGGTCTTGGCCCAGCCAAATTTTGGGGTGGTGAATCAGAAGCCCTGGCCCGCATCTATCGTCATTTGGAAAGAAAGGTATGGCTTTTAAAAAAAAAATCAGATTCATTTTTTGTTTGGAAAGAAAGGTATGGCTTTAAAAAAAAAAATCAGAGTCATTGTTTTGTTTGCAAAGAAAGGTATGGCTTTTAAAAAAAAAATCAGTCATTTTTTTGTTGGAAAGAAAGGTATGGCTTTTTAAAAAAAAATCAGTCATTTTTTTGTTGGAAAGAAAGGTATGGCTTTAAAAAAAAAATCAGTCATTTTTTTGTTGGAAAGAAAAGTATGGCTTTTAAAAAAAAAATCAGATTCATTTTTTGTTTGGAAAGAAAGGTATGGCTTTAAAAAAAAAAATCAGATTCATTTTTTGTTTGGAAAGAAAGGTATGGCTTTAAAAAAAAAAATCAGATTCATTTTTTGTTTGGAAAGAAAGGTATGGCTTTAAAAAAAAAATCAGATTCATTTTTTTGTTGGAAAGAAAGGTATGGCTTTTAAAAAAAAAATCAGATTCATTTTTTGTTTGGAAAGAAAGGTATGGCTTTTAAAAAAAAAATCAGATTCATTTATTGTTTGGAAAGAAAGGTATGGCTTAAAAAAAAATCAGATTCATTTTTTTGTTGGAAAGAAAGGTATGGCTTTAAAACAAAAAATCAGATTTATTTTTTGTTTGGAAAGAAAGGTATGGCTTTAAAAAAAAAAATCAGATTCATTTTTTGTTTGGAAAGAAAGGTATGGCTTAAAAAAAATCAGATTCATTTTTTGTTTGGATAGAAAGGTATGGCTTTTCATCAGAACCATATCATTTAGAAAGAAAGGTGTGCTTTTTAGCAGAATGTGTCGTCATTTGGAAAGAAAAGCATGGCTTTAAAAAAAAAAAAGATCAGAATCTATCATTAATCCAACCTCAAGACACACTTATTTCAAACCTAAGTTTTTCTCCTTCCGCTTCCATCTCTTACCTGTCCCTGCCTTCAACATCCACCTGCCAAAGTGCATAACGTTTGTGGGTGTGTGTGCGTGCGGCGCGCGCGCGTGCTGCGTGCGTGCGTGTGTGTGTGTGTGTGTGTGTGTGTGTGTGTGTGTGTGTGTGTGTGGTGTGTGTGTACATTCGAATTTGTCAAAACTGTAAATAGTTGCTGATTGTGCGTCGTGTAGGTTGAATGCAAGCGCTTTGATTTGTTTTTGCAAGATATAGCGCTATACAAATTCCATGTATTATTATTATTATTATTATTATTTGGAAAGACAGGTATGGATTTGATCAGAATGATGTATGGTCTGTTTGCTTCTGCCCTGTTGCAGGCGTGGGTAGCCAGCTTTGAGCGGCCGAAGATGAGCCCCCAGTCCTTATTTCCCAGCCAGACAGGCCTGAGTCCTTACCTGCGCTTCGGCTGTCTGTCCCCACGCCTCTTCTACTGGAAGCTGACAGAACTCTACAAAAAGGTCAGTCAGTGCTTCTTCACTCACATTACTACCTTTGATCTTCTGCAGTTTTTGGTCATGCTGCCGTTTTTTTGGTATTTATCATTTGGATGATAGGTAAAAGGTAAAGGTGTCCCATAACCTATGTGGTCGTAGGGGAGCGAGGCATCAGAAACCTCAGCTTCTCTAGAGGCCAGCATATTGAGGGTGGCGCCCATCTCCTCTCCCTCGCTGCTTTACCTTCCTTGACCCTAAAGAGGGAAGGTACCCATTGACAGCTGGGTGAATTGGGGTACTGTAATGAAGCCTAGGTGCGCAAACGGTCACCCATTCACCTGGTAACCACACTTGATGCTGCTTAACCGTAGCTTGGGGAAAGCAAGTGTTCTGATCGCTGAGCTATCCTGTCCCCTCTTGGATGATATATAGACATTTTTGGAATGCTTTCTGCTTAAAAACGAAGAGAGCTAAACAAACAGAAGGGCGTATTTGACATGTAAACTCTTCAAAGGGTCTGAACTAAGCACTGTGATTGTAACACTGTGATTGCTAATACTGTGACTGTACACACTGTGACTGTAACACTGTGACTGTAAACGTGAACTGTAACACTGTAACTGTACATTACACTGTGACTGTAACACTAACTGTAACACTGTGACTGTAACACTGTGTGCCCCTGTAACTAACATGTGACTGTAACACTGTAACTGTAACACTGTATAACCTGATTAACACTGTGACTGTACCACTGTAGCTACACACTGTGACTGTAACACTGAACTGTAACACTGTGACTGTAACACTGTGACTGTAACACTGTACTGAACACTTATGACTGTGAACACTGTGACTGTAACACTGTGACTGTAACACTGTGGCTGAACACTGTGACTGTAACACTGTGACTGTAACACTGTGACTAACACTGTACTGTAACACTGTGACTGTACACACTGTAACTACATACTGTAACTGTAACACTGACTGTAACACTGACTGCAACATGTGACTGTAACACTGTGACTGTACACACTGTAACTACATTCTGTAACTGTAACACTGTAACTAACACTGACTGTAACACTGTGACTGCTAACACTCTGACTGTAAACACTGTGACTGTAACTGCTGACTGATGACTGGCTTTAACACTGTGACTGTAACCTGATGACTGGCTTTAACACTGTGACTGTAACACGATAACTATAACACAGTGACCATGACACTGTGACTTTGACACTGTTACTGTAACACTGACTATTACCATAACCCTGTGGTGCCCTGTACAGGTAAGAAAGGCAGGAGCCCCCTCTAGCGCTACATGGACAGCTGCTGTGGCGGGAGTTTTTCTACTGCGCTGCTACCAACAACCCCAACTTTGACCGCATGCAGGGCAACAACATGTGGTCCAGATCCCCTGGGACCACAACCCTGAGGCTTTGGCGAATGGGCTGAGGTACTGAGTGTTGTGTGTGTGTGTGTGTGTGTGGGAGAGAGAGAGAGAGAGAGAGAGAGAGAGAGAGAGAGAGAGAGAGAGAGAGAGAGAGAGAAGTTATCAGGGTTGATAATATCCATCTCTAGAAAGGCAAAGCAATGGGGATTGATTTGTCACACTGAGTATGTCATTTATGGTATTCCAGAGTTGACTTCAGGTTATTGTGAATTATTTTACAAAGTTTTTGATGAAAGTGCTGTGATGGAGGAAGATTGAATTTTGCATTCAGTAACAGACAGGGACATTGCGGATTTTGTATTCAGTGATAGACAGTCACAAGATCAAAAAGACTTGCAAAAACAATACTGCAAGGCACTGTCCAAGGAGGAAGAAAAAGAGGCAGACCAAGGAAGAGATGGGAGGACAACATCGGCGAATGGACAGGCCTAAAACTTGACAAAACTCTGAGAAAGGCAGAACAGAGAGAAAGGAATGGAGGGAACTGGTTGTCAAGTCTTCAGGGGTGCCCCCACGGTCACCAACTACAGGACAAACGGACACAGACAGACAGACAGACGGACCGACCGACTGACCAACAGACAGACCGACCGACTGACCTACCATATAATTTTTTTTTTCAAAAACACCGTAGATGTTATGTTACAATCGGCATCAAATCAGGGTGTTGGTGTGTTTGACTGTTTGGCTCAGGGGCAGACTGGGTTCCCGTGGATTGACGCCATCATGGTTCAGCTGAAGAAGGAGGGGTGGGTGCATCACCTGGCGCGTCACGCTGTGGCCTGCTTCCTCACCAGGGGCGACCTCTGGATCTCCTGGGAGGAGGGCATGAAGGTGTGTGTGTGTGTGTGGGGGAGGGGTGGGTGTGGGGTGGGGGGGGGGGGGGGTGGGTGTGTGTGTGGGTGGGTGGGTGTGTGGGGTGGGTGTGTGGTGGTGTGGTGGGGGTGGGGTGTGTGGGTGGGGGGGTGTGTGTGTGTGTGTAGGGGGGGTGGGGGTGGGTGTTGTGGGGGTGGGGGTGTGTGTGTGTGTGTGTGTGTGGTGTGTTTGTGTATGTGTGTGGGGGGGTGGGGCGGTGTGTGTGTGTGTTATTATAGGATATGGGTGTTGTGTTTTAAAGGTAGGTGTGTGAGTTTGTATGTTATCTGTTGAGAGTGGTAGGGGGGGATGTGTGGGAGTGGTGGGTGTGTGTGTGTGTGTGTGTGTGTGTGTGTGGTGTGTGTGTGTGTGTGTGTTGCATGTCGTTGTGTGTGTTTGTATTGTGTATGTGTGTGTTATGGTATGCTGTGTGTGATATTGTGTTTGTTGTGTGTGTTGTGTATTGTGTGTGATATAATGCTGTGTGTGTATGTGTGTGCATGCGTGCGATACACATGTGTGTTGATTGTATGCGATATTATGTATCTGTATATATAATGTATATTGTGTGTGTGTCAGGTGTTTGACGAGCTTTGCTGGACATGGACTGGAGTGTGAATGCAGGCACGTGGATGTGGCTGTCCTGCAGCGCCTTCTTCCAGCAGTTCTTCCACTGCTACTGCCCCGTAACTTCGGCAAGAGGGCGGACCCCACTGGGACTTTGTCAGGTAAATGAGGAATGTGGTTTTTTTGGTGGGAGGGAGGGGGGGGGTGGTGCGTATCATTTCCCACTCAGCTCCTCCGCTCAACCATCCCAAACCAGTCTAGCCAGCCAGCTGGTGCTATTTTAGCAGAGTGACACATTGATGGGTAAATGGAAAGCCACGTATTTTAGACTCTTGATGAGTGGTGTTGTTGGTGCGCTGTGTTTGGCTGTATTCTTCCACTGCTACTGCCCTGTCCACTTCAGGCAAGAGGGCTGACCCCACTGGGACTTTGTCAGGTCAGTCAGAGAGAGAGAGAGAGAGAAGACTTATTTATTTTTTATGTTATTTTAATTTATTATTTATTTTTATTTTTAAGATTTTTATTCATTCGATGTATTTTTTTTGTTTTTTTTTTTTTTTGTTTATTTCTCATTTCCTTTTCTTCTTCCATCTTCATTTCTTTCTTTTCATTCTTTTTCATTCTCTTTTCTTTCTCTTTCCTTTCTTTCTTTCTCTCTGCACTGTATCCTGATGTGATGTGATAGACGATTGAAATGATGATGAATGATGCACTGTATATGATGATGATGTGATGATAGACAATGATGATGTAGATGCTGCAGGCACTACCTGCCGGTGCTGAAGTACATCCCCACACAGTACATCTACGAGCCCTGGATGGCCCCGGAGTCGGTGCAGAAGGCAGCCAGGTGCATTGTGGGCAAGGACTACCCCCTGCCCATGGTGGAGCACACCCAGGTCAGCCGGGTCAACATGGAGCGCATGAGACAGGTCTACAAGACGCTCCTCCTGTCTTCTTCAGGTCAGTTGGTCCGTCTGTCTTCTGCCTGACTACGTGAATTTCCAGTATTGTGATGGACTTGCGCTTTGGCCGTTTTTTATTTTCATTTATTTATTTATTTTATTTTTTATATTGAGGATAATGGGATAAGCAATCATATGCTTTTTTTACATCCAGTCCCCGTGCATATGCAGTTTTATAAATGTCATCTGTTCCCACCAGCACACGATGGCCTACTCTTACGAAAAGCAGAACAGGTTTTAACGTGTGCGCAAGATGTTCCATACATATATTCATCTGTATGGGGACGGGATAGGTCAGTGGTTAGAGCACTTGCTTTTCCATGTTTAAACAGCATTGAGTGTGGTTACCAATTGGATGGGTGACCGTTTGCGTGCTTTGTTTTTGGTACAGTCCCCCCAGTTCACCCAGCTGTAAATGGGTACCTGCCCTCTTTAGGGTCAGGGAAGGTAAAGCAGCGAGGGAGAGGAGATGGGCGCCGCCCTCAATATGCTGGCCCATAGAGGTCTTTGATGCCTTGCTCCCCTATGACCACATAGGACACCTTTACCTTTACCTTTTTATGTTCATCTGTTGATGCCAGAAAAACTATTGGTTATTTTGTAACTCCTGAAAAGTTCAGTGTTTGAGACAAGCTGCAGTTTTCTGATAACAGCTGTAAATCCACTTATGATTGCTTCAAGATATGAGACAGTTTTTTTGGTGATAGTTTTCAGTAATCATTACAGTGTCAGTTGTTCAATACTGTAAAAAGAAAAATCCATGTTTAATTTCTGTTATTGCCTATCAATGCTTAGTTTCTGTGACATTCTGTCTAAGGATGTGATGTAGGCATTTCATGGGTAAGATATTTGGTCTGCTGTTTCTCAGTTATAAGTAGATCACATTGGCTTCCCTTCTGCCGTACATAACATGACTTGACTTGGTCCTGAATTCTTTGAGGAGTTATTTGGGTGCTGCTCATTGTGATGACAGCTAACAAAAATCGGATGTGGAAAGAGGGCACATGCACGAGCAAGGTGAGAGCCAGGAGTCGAGGCATCTTTTCCACGGAGATTGTTTTTTGGGGGAAGCAGAATTTTCCTGGCTACTTTTGGCAGCTGTGATGCGGTATTGCATAAGTCAAGGATGGTAAGTATATTTTTCTGAACAGAGATTTGAAACAAAACCCACCTTTTCAGGCAGTGTGTCTCACAGAAAACTCAACTCTGAGGACCTCATTTTCCCTTCAGGTAGCAGTGTGATTACTGGGTTCGTTTGTCATTCAGGTTACAGGCCATGGTTGGCCTACTCTTCTGCCAGAGATGGATGGATGGGTCTCTAACGTGTGTGCAGGAGGTCAGGTGTGGCTTTGCAGCCGGCACCTTGGTTTTAGTCTCACCTGAAGGATGTGCAAGGGAGTGGGGACAGCTCCAATGTTTGACTTCAGGGAACAAATCCCCCAAATAGGCAGAACAAGTGATGTCAAGGAACATATGCCTTGAAACCAAGAGAGCCAGTGATAACTTGAAGTGTGTGTGTGTGTGTTGTGTGTGTGTGTGTGTGTGTGTGTGTGTGTGTGTGTGTGTGTGTGTGTGCGTGCATGGATCTGTAATTGCTGATCTGTGGCTGTGCTTGCCTGTCTGGAGTGAGTTCATGTATTAATTTTCAAGAATGCTGTGGAGGCTTAACAAGCTGTTTTTTCTGTTTCTTTTTTTCAGTGGCTGGTTTCAAGCGCAAACTGGACCTGCCCAAAATCCCCAAAAGTAAGTGGTGTACCACAGAAGTAAAAAAGAAAAGTGAGAAAAAAAATTCTGTGGGTTGTTGAGTTTTAACCCGTGTAAAGTAAAAAGGGAACAGGATAGCTCAGTGGTCAGAGCACTCACTTTCCCCAAGCTAAGGTTAAGCAGCACCGAGCGTGGTTACCAATTGGATGTGTGACCGTTTGTGCGCCTTGGTTTCAGTACAGTTCCCCAGTTCACCCAGCTGTCTATGGGTACGTTCCCTCTTTAGGGTCAGGGATGGTAAAGCAGCGAGGGAGAGATGGGCGCTGCCCTCAATATGCTGGCCCCTAGAGAAGCTGAGGTCTCTGATTCCTCCTCTCCTATGACCACATAGGTTATAGGACACGTTTACCGTACCTTTTTACCTAAAGTAAAAAGATCAGATATTGCTGAAGAAAATGTCTTGTAGTTAAGGTTGTATCGATGTTTTATAATTCAAAGTTTGATCAAGTTCAATGGCCCTTCCCCCCCACCCCCACCCCCAAAATAGTTGTAATAAATTGTCAGAAAATGTATGACAGAAATCAGATTGACTAATCTGGTGGCATCATTGATTAACAGCTGTTAATTGACAAGTGCTGGGGTGGGTGGGGGTGGGGGTGGATGCAGTGACAATGTGACAAGCTTGGAGCAGAATTCCATTCAATGATTGTGAATCTGTTCACAACTCTTGGTGACAGAAATGCATCATTTAAATGTTGCTCAATGGACTAATAAGCTGGATTTTAATATATTCAAAGATGATGATGATGATTGATGATGATGATGATGATGATAACAAAAATATAATATTATTACTACAACAACAACAACAACAACAAAACAAAATAATAATAATAATAATAATAATAATAATAATAATAATAATAATAATAATGATGATGATGATGATGATGATGATGACAATGATGACAATGATGACAATAACAATTACAACATCAACAACAATAATGTCATATTTAGAACACAACAACAACAACAACAACAACAACAATAATGTCATATTTCGATGCCCCAAAAATAAAATGGAGGAAAATGAATGAAGCATAGATCCTGTGCTCATTGGTGTGTGTGTGTGTGTGTGTGTGTGTGTGTGTGTGTGTGGTGTGTGTGTGTGTGTGTGTGTGTGTGTGTGTGTGTGCAGTGGACATGTTTTACCTGAAGGCCAGCATGCTGGGCAACACGTCTTCAGATGAGGACCACGACCACACCTCCGCTATCATGCGCAGAGTGCCCTCTGACCTCACTGCTTGTCCCAAGTGACCTC
>CM060333.1:10626097-10663597 GCA_030674155.1 Stramonita haemastoma
GTGCATCATGAGGTTGGTGGGCATCAGGTTGGTGTGCATCATTGGATGGTGTGCATCATTGAGGTTGGTGTGCATCATTGAGGTTGGTGTGCATCATTGAGGTTGGTGTATGTATATGATATAATGTGCTCTCTGGCCGATTCCCTTGTATTGGGTGCTGCCCATACTGTGTCAGTCAGACAGACAGAGAGGTGGAGAACACTCTGAACTCTGACATGACAATAAATATTCATGACAATAAATTTCATCAAGAGGACAAGTTGCTGAGCAACTTACAGATGAATACCAAGAATACTCAGTGAAGTTTACCTCTAACGAATACGTAAGAAACCCACAGTTAAAAACTGAAAACTACAAGAAAAAAACCCTAAGAACTTGAGATATCATAACAACTCTGATTTCAAAGGCTTTACTTGGAATAGAGAGCTAAATCATAAATAATGCTCAGACTGTATGTGCCACTTAAGAAGTAAACAGTCTTAATGTATTGGGGTGGTTGGTATGTTTTGCTGGTATATATATCTATGCCTAATACTGTTAATTGATACTGGACGACAAATGAAATGTACTTAATTTTTAATTGATTGATTACGTGATATGGGCATGTCATGTATTCGCTATGCATTTCTACCCACATTTTTTAACATCGAGATACCCACCCACTCTAAATTTAGTCATACTTTTTTTTTTTTTAATGCACATCTATGTCAATCTTTACTTATTATAGTTTGAAAATACCAGGGATTATGTGAGCTTATAACATGATGTCTATATCTTCATTATCTGTTACTCACTCACCTGTCTCACCTGTCAACATCATCGAGTTTAGCATTAGTTGCGCATCCAATGACACCAGAGTAGGCCATTTTGTGCCAGTGGAAACGGATGACAAAATTGACAAAACTGCATACACAGAGGGACTGGATGGAATACAGTACACATTTTTTTAATTCCATTATTCTTGAGATAAAAGATTAAATAAATAAATAAATAGATAAATAAATAAATAAATACACCCAGCTGTACTGTCATCTCTTCTGCTTCTCAGTGACATGTTGGTACCTATGATTGATAAAAAAAAAAAAGAATGGTATGTTTCAACACTAAGTAAGCTTATCTGGAAATTGAGATGTCTTATTACATTGGGAAAAGACTAACATTTTCTCAGTTGAGCTTGTTGCTGTTGTAAAGGCTTTAAATCATCTGCTAAATACTCCATTTGCATGTTTACGAGTATTATTTTACGTTGATTCTAACTCTATTCTTCAGTCTTTGCAATCTTTTAATACTCATATAAGAGGTGATAGAGTGACTAAAATTGTTCTCATATCTAATTTTTTTTTTATCTGTTCATGGTCCTGTGTACAGTTTTATTGGATTCCATGTGATTGTGGTCTTTGGGGAAATGAATAGGTAAGTAATGGAATGGGCTAAAAAGCGGGCAAAGAACAACCAAATACCATTGAAATGCAGATTCTGCCGTCATTACAAGAAGGATGTTGTCTTCTCAAGAAAACTTGCTGGGACCAGTTTGATGCTCTGTACCATGCTACATATCATTCAAAAGGATGTGCCAGAAGTGAATCGATCAAGTTTAGATATACAGATTTTTTTGTTAAGAACAATTTGTGTCTTCATAGATTGTTGGCAAGTTTAATGTACATAGTAAGACTTGATGTCCTCAAAACTAAATTCAGTGGAAATGTGTCATGTATTTGTGGTGATCATATTACTTTGCTACATGTTATTAATTTTTTTTCACGGTGATCAGCTGAAGTTGTATTTGCCGGCTTGGTAGTGCAATACTAATAATGCTAGTTTGTCCTTGTCAGGCATTTTGTTAGATGATCTTGAAAATTTAGAAATAGTGAAAACCTTGATTAAGAGCCCAGTTGGTCTATTTTTTTAAAATTATTCTTTTTTTATGTTTAATGTTTAAGTTAAACGAGATTTTAGGGTGAATTTTTTTGGATATGTTAGAAAACTTTCAACTTCATAGATATGCTCAGATTTCTGTTTGTTGTAGTTGTATACAATATTCATGAACGTTCTTACACATGCAGACACACAGACACAACACACACACACACAGACACAGGACACACACACACACACACACACACACACACACACACACACACACACACACGTGCGCACACACACACACACACACACACACACACACACACCTGTTGATGAATTAAGGAGTATCAAGATAGATGTGGTGGAAGATATAATCATGTTATTCTAAGACAGTCAGGCTAACATTCCTGAACGTTCATGATACTCTGTGACTGATGGCCATGTATAAATGTTACATGATTATATAATGTGGAGATTGAGGACATGTGTAGTCATAGAACTGATAGAACTGCTTTGTTTTAAAACATAAGAATGTGTGCATGCATGTGTGTGTGTGTGTATAAAATCTAATGTGTGTGAGTGTGTTGTGTGTGTGTGTGTGTGTGTGTGTGTGTGTGTGTGTGTGTGTGTGTGGAGTGCGCACACACTCATACACCTGTGTTTATAAATGGTGCAAGATACCTATATTTGTGTGAAGATTTAGGCGTGTGTGTTCAGTTATTATGGGCTGTGTTCATTATGCTTTACATCACCAGGAACATGAAGTGCAATAGACAAATGTGATGATCATTTTTGGTGTGTGTGTGTGTGTGTGTGTGTGTGTGTGTGTGTGTGTGCGTGCGTGTGTACAAGTGTGCATGCGTGCATGTGTGCGCGTGTGAGAAGAAGAAGAAAAAGATGGAATAAATGGACTGTACAGAACCAGAACAGACAGAAAAGGGATGAGTTTTCAAAATGTGCCATGATGCAGAATCCTCAATGGACTGACCACTGAGCTGGATATGGGTGAATGGGTGATTTAATTGGTTTGATGTTGATCAAATTAATGTATGAGTGGGACTTTGAACATATCAGACCAACTCAATCAGTGTATGAGCATATCAGGCCAGTTTAGGGTTTTTTTTTTGCGTCAAAAACAAAATGCTTTCATACACACACACTGATTGTCACTCTGCCCCAGCATGGTCAAACTGCAGCTCCATTCTTTAGCTCCTTTGGATGAGACTATAAACCGAGGTCCCATGTGCCAAAGCACACGGAACATCATGTGCACATGTTAAAACCTGTCCGCTTTTTGGAAGAGTAGGTTATTTTGTGCTGGTGGGAACGGGTGACAAAATTTACAAAACTGTGTACACATGGGGACTGGATGTCAAAAAGCACACGAGTGTTTATTCCATGATCCTCAAAATAAAAGAATGAAAAGTTCCTAGATGATTGATGTTTCTGTTTGATCTCCTTATTCAGTAGAATTAAAATGTTTTGCTGTAAGTTTTGTTGGGCTCAGTTCACTTATATCAGGATTTACGCTTTGGAAAAAAAAAAAAAGGACATTTGGACCCATCTCTGCACAATACCTGGGTGTTCACAGCCAGACAGTTAGGATGTGGCATCTATTAAGAGGACTGCTTAGATTCTACATTTCACAGTGTGAAGGTGAAGTGTATGCAACAGAGAGTTTCCCAACCACCTTCCAACAAAACAGAGCGTCACACAATTCGCAGGTGTGTCCAGATTTAGTAACACGATGCTGCAACAGGGCTCTCATCGCATGGGAGGTAATCTACTTACCGCCCCATCACATTATGCTTTAGAATCAAGTAGTAAAAAGAAGTTTTCATGAATCATTGAAAATTGGAATTGATATGTTTAACCGTGTGTGGGGGCAGCAGTGAACCAATGAATCCCAGCCTGATGCTGCAAGTGAAGACATGGTGGTTTTGAGTTGAGGAAAATAAAGAAAGGAGTACATGTATGTTGAAAACACTCAAAATGCGTTTGGAGTATCTCTAAATCATTGGATGAGAAGACCATTGTGGATCTACAGGGTACATTGCCGCCGCTGTAGTCTAGTGGTTAGGGCGTTGGACTCGTAATCTAAAGGTTGCGGGTTCGATCCCAGCTTTTGGCTATGGCGTTGTGCCCTTGGAAAAGGCACTTTACGGCTATTTTCTCACCCCACCCAGGTGTAAAAGGGGTACCAACCTTGTGTTGGGGGTTTACCCTGCGATAGACTGGCGTCCTATCCAGGGGGGAGTCTATGAGTGTGACTCTCCGTCGCTTAACGCCACAGAAACCTGGATAAGCACCAGCCTGATGAGCCTTAGGCTCGGGACAGACTTTAACTTTTTTTACAGGGTACATTGATGTAGGAAAGGATCCATCATTGTGTGTGTGTGTGCGTGTGTGTGTGTGTGGTGTGTGTGTGTGTGTGTTCGATTTAACGTCTATCCACGAAAAAATGATTTTAGACAGTATGTGTGTTTGCGTGTGTGTGTGTGTGTGTGTGTGTGTGTGTGTGTGTGTGTGTGTGTGTGTGTGTGTGTTCCATTGAGCGTCTATCCACTAAAAAGTGATTTTAGACTGTGTGTGTGCATGTGTGTGTGTGTGTGTGTGTGTGTGTGTGTGTGTGTGTGTGTTGTGTTGTGTGTGTAATGATTGTTTTGGTCTGAATATGTTGTAAATATGGTGCATATGTTATATCATGCTGTGTACATATTATAAATATGGTGCATACATTATAATTATCATGCTCTGTTTTTGCTTTGTACATATTGTATCTATATGGTGCACACGTTATATCATGCTCCGTTTTTGCTCTGTACATATTGTATCTATATGGTGCACACGTTATATCATGCTCCGTTTTTGCTCTGTACATATTGTATCTATATGGTGCATGCGTTATATCATGCTCTGTACATATTGTATGGATATTTAGTGCCTGTATCATATCATGCTCTGGCAGCAGTGATGTTTGCTGTGGTGTAGACAAGCTTTGACAGATTGTTCCTGGATAGTCCACTGTCTGTCTGTCTGTCTTGTTGTTGTAACTTGTTGTTTGGGCACAGAAGTTGCACAGTTTTTAGTAATGCTGACTGCGTTCTGTTTGAATCTAAACTTACATATATATATTTTTTATTTATACCATGTTGTTTTGTGTATGCTCCGTGTGTGTGAGTAATATATATATATATATATGTAAAGTATATTTCATGCCATTCATGTCACTGGCCATAGCTGTCATTCTTTAAAAAAGAAAAAAAGTTTTAATAAAAAAAACCAAACAGAATTGAGATGGGCTTTTTGAGTGTGTGGAAAATCTTTTGCGAGTGTTTGCACCTTGGTCCTCTGTTTATAGTCTTATCTATAATTATAAGGGTTCTCATGGAAAGGGAATCTGTATCATTGTTTAAAGTTATCCAGGGGAAGACATGCCTTCCAACAGACACCTCAGCGGAGACTGTGCTGAGGCCTCAGTTATCTGTGCTCAGTTACCTCAGTGGAGACTGTGCTGAGGCCTCAGTTATCTGTGCTCAGTAACCTCAGTGGAGACTGTGCTGAGGCCTCAGTTATCTGTGCTCAGTAACCTCAGTGGAGACTGTGCTGAGGCCTCAGTTACCTCAGTTATCTGTGTTGAGGCCTCAGTTACCTCAGTGGAGACTGTGCTGAGGCCTCAGTTACCTCAGTTATCTGTGTTGAGGCCTCAGTTACCTCAGTGGAGACTGTGCTGAGGCCTCAGTTATCTGTGCTCAGTAACCTCAGTGGAGACTGTGCTGAGGCCTCAGTTACCTCAGTTATCTGTGTTGAGGCCTCAGTTACCTCAGTGGAGACTGTGCTGAGGCCTCAGTTACCTCAGTTATCTGTGTTGAGGCCTCAGTTACCTCAGTTATCTGTGTTGAGGCCTCAGTTACCTCAGTGGAGACTGCTGAGGCCTCAGTTACCTCAGTTATCTGTGTTGAGGCATCAAGTTACCTCAGTGGAGACTGTGCTGAGGCCTCGGTTACCTCAGTTATCTGTGCTGAAGCCTCAGTTACCTCAGTTATCTGTGCTGAGGCCTCAAGTTACCTCAGTGGAGACTGTACTGATGCCTCAGTGGAGACTGTGCTGAAGCTTCAGTTACCTCAGTTGTCTGTGCTGAGGTTACCTCAGTTACCTCAGTGGAGACTGTGCTGAGGCCTTAATTTTTTTTTTTGAGATTCTGAGGCCTCAAGTTACCTCAGTTATCTGTGCTGAGGCCTCAAGTTACCTCATTTACCTGAGGTCACCTGTGCCTCAGTTGTGTGTTTGCTGCTCAGACCACGAGGCCATCCCTTCTCTTATGCATTGGTAATCTAGTCTAGCAGTAAGGTACCCGCCTACCTAGAAAGTGAACAGTGTGGGTTTTGATCCCTCTGTTCAAGCCCTAACTTTCCCTTCCATCAGTAGACCTTAAGTGGTGGTCTGGATGCTAGTCTTTCATTGGAGACAGTAAACTCGGGTAATGTGAGCAACACTCATTCAATGCTTATTAAAGAGCCATGGCAACACGAGTTGTCCCTGGCAAAATTCTTTAAAAAAAAAAAAAAGCCTCTCTGATAAGGAACCAAATACATGTAAGTAAAGGTAAAGGTGTCCCATAACCTGTGTGGTTGTAGGGGAGCAAGGCGTCAGAGATCTAAGCTTCTCTAGGGCCCAGCATATTGAGGGCGGCTCCCATCTCCTGTCCCTCACTGCTTTACCTTCCCTGATCGTAAACAGGGCAGGTACCCATTTACATCTGGGTGAACTGGGGAACTGTACTGAAGCCACAGTATGCAAATGGTCACCATCCAATTGGTAACCATGCTCGATGCTGTTTAACCTTGGCTTGGGGAAAGCGAGTGCTCTGACCACTGAGCTATCCTGTCCCTGGGCTAAAAGACAGATTCCCCCCTCCCCCGATAAAAGGAGTTAACGGTGTACAAGTTGCAACATGTTCTCCATGGGAAGGATAGCCCAAATTTTATACAGAGGAATCTACTTTGAAAGAACAGTGTGGGACAGCCTTGTGGTTAGAGCATTCAGCTCAAGTTCTGACGATGTGGGTTCAAGCCACCACTGAGATGAAGAGATTTTTCCCCTGGAGTTAAATCAGTGCTGACTCCACTCTCCAAAAGTACTTCAGATGAGACTGTAAAGTGACTTCCCATGCATGAATGCATGCAGAACATCTTTCTCTTCCTTCCTTTACATTCACCTGTCCCGTAGTCCTGTAGACCGTGGGGTCACCACTGAATATTTTGCAAACAGCTTCCTCCACTCCCCCTAGCCCTCTGCTTTCCTTAGCAAATTGTTCCACCTGAAATCTTGGGCACACATTAGAACCTGTTCTGCCTTTCCACAGAATAAGACTTTGCATGCTGGTAGGAATGGATTTGATAAAAAATTTTAAAAACAAACACTGGTGTCCTGTTTTGGGAAAAAGTCGGAATTCGGCTACCTCACTCGTGGCAAACAGTCACATCTGCAAAAATCTCACCATGGTGAACCTAGGAGCTGTAGCTGAGGAGCAATACTAAGAAGGAGACAAAGTTCAACACAACACACTAAGACAGGACACTCTCTCTCCACAACCACACCCAGTCCTGCAGTGTATTGGCAGCAAGTTTATTTACACACATTATTGCCTGGTTGTTGAGTACATTCACACAATCTCCAAAATCCTGATTCCACTAAAAACAGAACACCAACAAACAAAAAGGTATAGTCCCTAAGCATACAAAAAATTAGAGAGGGGGAGGTGGGGGGAGGGGGGCATAAGAATATGAATAATTCTTGACAATTCAGTCACCAAAAGTGAGGCTTTTCCCCTAAGCTTAAAACAGATGAAGAGGGAAAAAGACTCCATTTGACCATTTTGGACATAATTTTTTTCTGTTGATGGTAGTGATTAGTCAAAGATACCACCAGGGACTTTTATTTTTCTTTGAACGACATTGATACCAACAAAATAAACAACAACACACACACACACAACACACACACACACACTATTCTCTCTCTCTCTCTATTATCTGAAAAGACACAGAACGATATATGAAACACATTTTTATCACACAACACAGGGATGAGGAGCAAAATGATTAAATAGTTGCACACCGACACACTCTTTTGTCTCAAAAAACAACAACAGTTCATATTGTCAACATTTTCAGCAAAACCCCACACATTTATATATATATATGTGTATCATACAGAACATTAATCTCAATGATAATAAAATCAAACCAGTCCGCAGCAGTCATGGGAAACTCTTCAGGCATGGAAGGAGACAGACACACACAGTGATACATTCATGTTGTCAGCTGCACTGTACTATACTGGCAATGAGGAACAACACACAGTCAAAGAACTACAACAAAACTGATAGAAAAAAAACCAAAATGTCCGTCACAAAACTACAAAAGAGAAACGCAATTTCCTTGAAGAGTGCATTGGAGGGGGGTAGTAGTTTCCATTTATGTATCATGTGCATGCACAAGATCAAAATATGCAGGTTGAAAATTTTCCTGGTCTTAAACATTTCACTCTTCTTCTTTCTAATGTTCTCATCTTGATCCTACAGACATTGCAAATGGGAGGACCAGAAATGTCTCTTGCTTCACTGATGGCAAGAGAGAAACCCCAAGCGAGGCAATAAAGTATTATTCCTGAAACAAGGATTTGAGCAGTGAGTCTTGATTCGGCTGAGAATTTTCAAAGATTATGCTAGCATGTTACAGATTTGTTACATAAAAACCCACAGCATATGATGTATAAGATACATAAACTTTTAATACAAACACCCGCAAATTAATACTGTTTGCAGTACATAAAGATGGTGATCTATATGTTGAGTGTTGCACACACACTTCATACTAACACAAAAGTTCCACGCATCAGAACGATTACTTTTAGCAAAACTATTCTAGTTTCTGAATTAAAAGTCACAGGCAAAAATGAGCACAGTATTCTGCTGAAAGTGTATGTGTTTGTTGTTTGTTTTTTTTAACACACAACTGGGTAAATTTACTTAAATTTGACATTACACACCCACTCCCCCGCCCATTACGCACCACTCCCCCCCCGCCCAAATACTTGCTTTTCTCTCTCGTCACTCTCCTTGGAAAAGAGGACCAAAAAAACCCCAAACAAACGAACCCCCCCCCCCCAACAAAAAATGCATGCCTTCTTGTGTCGTGTTGCACTTCAACCCTGAATTGAGAATGCAGCCACATTCCCAAAATCTCCCTTTTACTGGAGAACCTTGGAGCTCTTGCTGAAAAAATTAAAAAAAGAAAACCCACAAAAATCCACATCACATCCAATATATCAGTCTCTCTTTAGAACCACAAAACTCCTTGGCTCATTAAACACACAGCAAAAAGTAAGTGACTTGATTAAATACTGTAAATCTCCCAACTTGCTGTACAGAGCAAAATACATCGACTTGATTAGATAAAAAAAAAAATATCGTAGTCCCCTTATAGATGATGAAAAATGGTTTTTGATTTGGTTACATTTTGATTTTGTGTCATTTACATTACTTTTTTTTTGTGTAGGACAACAAAGTGAAAGGTGAGCTCAGGACCCCCCTTCCCCCCCATTTCCAAAAAAATTATAACAAAAAAAGATTTCCAGAAAGGAGAGTTGCATATTGAATGGAAGAACCCCCCCCCCCCCCCCCATCTTTGCTAACTGCAACCAGAAAGGACAGAAAGCAATAATGAGTGTTCTTTATTTTTTTCAATGAATGCCATGTGAACCTAATGTGTTCTACAGTCCCCTTAAACTATGCTTTGATATCACTTTTTATTTATCAGATTTAAATTGAGCATGATTGCACATCATTTCAGCATCCTAAACACGACTGGTATACAATTGATTAAAACTTCATCGTTACAGTAGTCGTTTTCAGCCCTCAAAGTTCCAACATCAATGAATATGTATCACAGTGTCATACATTTAAAAGGTAATTTCAGGCCTTCACACATGAGATGAATTATGCACAGGTATTTACAGTCATCTTATTTCAGCACTTCCGATCTAAAAGACACGTGATAAATGTTGCTGGAAAACAGGCGAATCTTGTTGCAATTTAACATGAAGTTTCAAGAGCTAGGTATGTGAGTGCCAGTTTCCTCAAATCATTCCGTCTTTCCAAAATAAGGAAACGCACACACATGCAAGCGTGCTCACACACATGCAAGCGTGCTCACACACACGCATGCACACGCACATACACACGTAGACACATTCACTCACACACACACACACACACACACACACACACACACACACACACACACACACTAGACACATTCACTCACACACACACACACACACACACACACACACACACACACACACACACACACACACACACACACACACACACACACACCACTCACTCACTCACTCTCACACACACAAAGTGGCAGTGATTTGTTCACACGAGATCTCAGATCTTTTGCTTTCAACATGGAACAGACGAGATCTGACAATCTCAGAGCGTGGCTGACAATTTTTTTTTTTTTTTGCTTTGAACACAGAGGGAATCTCACAAAAAAATACAAAAAAAACCTGTCAGAATCAGAGACTGGCTCAGATGATCACTCTCTGCTTTACTCAAAACAGGAAAAAAAAAAAGCAACTGAGAATATAAAAAAGATCTGTCAAAATCACTCAGAATTAGACACTAGCTCATGAATATAAATCGTGATCACTTTTTGCTTTAATAATAATCAACACAGGAACCGAGAGCATATTAAAAAAAAAAAAAATCTGTCAAAATCACTCAGAATCAGAGACTAGCTCATATATATATAAATCATGATCACTTTTTTTTTGCTTTACTCACCATAGGAAAAAAATGTAATCGATTATCCCCCCACCTCCCACCCCCCAAATCAAGGGGTGATGTGGTGATGGGTGATCACAACACGACCAATACAATTTCAAGCAGACAAAGAGTGATATCGACACAGCACAAACAAGTATATATTGATATATACAATATATATATACACATAGCGAACACAACCTCCAGTGAACACAGCATACACCTTGAATATTGCACAGTCCTGAATAAAAAGCATGACATAAAAATTCATGGACTACATGATCACTAACAGAACAAAACACACACACATGTCTTCACTGAAGATTCTACACTGACACAGGCAGTAAGAGTGTGTGTGTGTGTGTGTGTATTCTGTGTGTGTGTGTGTGTGTGTGTGTGTGTGTGTGTGTGTGTGTGTGTGTGTGTGTGTGTGTGTGGTGTATGTGCTGATGTGTGGTGTGTGTGTGTGTGTGTGTGTGTGTGTGTGTGCGCATTCTTGTGTGCGTGCATGTGTGAGTGTTGATCCAACCCACAAAATACACAAAAAATTTGTTAAAGCATCCATAGCTGTGTATAGATTTGTAGACTTCAGTGTCGTTAAGATCAAAGGACGAATATCAGCAAACTGGTTTATTTCCCTACCCCACTATACCACTTCATATCAAAGAAAGAAAACCTAATAACCCCTACCAGAATCTGTTGTTATCTGATATCACTACCACCAGCCACACGTTTCTAGTCTATTTAAACAACTTCACTCCCGAAGTTGGAATGTGGCTGCCTTCTTGGTGGGTAAAAATGTTAGCCTACACTAAAATCTCACCCAGGGTAAACCTCAAAGTTCTAGCCGAAGACAAAAACCAAAAAGAAATTTTCAATCAGCATAAAAAGGAATGACTTCACCTTGTTTTTATATATATTTCATTTTCTTCTGTCTATACCTACTATCTATCTTCTACTCTCTCTCTCTATCTATCTTCTCTCTCTCTTCTCATCTATCTATCTATCTATCTATCTATCTATCTATCTATCTATTATTTATATGAAGGTGCTTTTAATTTCAAAGTATTTTTGTTACCAGGGCTGAAGTGAGACATCACTGACCCTGGTTCTCATGTATAGTTTTCCACAAAACATAGTGCAGCCTTCACCAAAAAACAACAAACCAAAACTAGGTCCCTCCATCTGACGAAAAAAGCCACAATTTTGTATATTTAGGACCCTTTGTGGCTCTTTTCATGGCAACAGAGTGTTCATGGTCATCTTTGATGGAAGCGGTTGAAGAAGACTTGAGACAGAACATGCATGCATGTAGCTGGTGGGGGTGGTGGTGGTAAAACATTCTGCAGCAGAGACTACATGTTTTTGATTGGGTACAACACAGCCCCTTCTCTCTCTCTCTCTCTCCCCACTCCTCTCTCTCTCCCCTACCTTGCTCTACTCACTCCTCCACGCACACACACACAAAATCACACACACACACACACACAATACAACACACACACCACGCGCGCACGCACCACGCATCGCACACACACACACACTACATACACACACACACACCACACTACACACACACACCAACACCATGCAGTTCTTCATGAATAAAGAAAACCCAGCATCAAAGAACAATGTGGTCAACATCGGTGACAAAATCAGAGACTGTACAGAAAATACAGCAAAAACTCTGTAGGTGTCAGTATCAACAGCAGGAGAGCAAGAACAGTTGTGCTAACAGTCAGTTGGGAGTATCTTTACACATCGATTACACACAGAACATCTTGCGCACACGTTAAATCCTGTTCCGCTTTTCGTAAGAGTAGGCCATCGTGTGCCGGTGGGAACAGATGACATTTACAAAAATGCATACACACGGTGACTGGATGTGAAAAAACACAAGAATGCTTATTCCATTATCCTCGATATAAAAGAATAATAAATCAAATCAAATCAAATCACACACATCCCAACACGCTCCATACCCACAGCTGAGTGGAGTTGATCAGTATCACAAAATCATGACAAATTGTACTGCAGTTGAATATTATATATTACACTGTGAGTACTAGCAGGGCAGCCAGAGGACATGAAATATCCAGTGAACACAAAGCGTGTGGTCTTAGGACAAAATAAAATCCCATGTATAATTAATACACGCTGAGGGCAAGAAAATAACAAAGTTCATCCATGCACCCCTATGAGTGAAAGAACAGCAACAAAAAATATTCCCCCCCCCCCCCCCCCCACACACATATATTCTTCTTGAGCCAGTATTGTACACACAGACTGTATTTACCGTAGTCTATATCACTTATACTGGATTGAAGATATCACATTAATATGACTGACCACAACTGCCGACTGTAAATTCAATAGAGTATTGCACAACATAGCACGAACATATGAACACAACACCTGGGAGAGATTAAAAAAAAAAAAATGTCTGATACTAAATGTCTTTTTTTTTTTTAAACCATAGCCAGCACTTCAATTCGATTCTTTGCCAAATAATCATAGCAAACAAAGATAATCATAGCAAACAAAAATAATCATCGTAAACAAAGATAATCATAGCAAACAAAGATGTCTTCGGCTATAACCAGGTGCAACAACTGAAGCACGCTGTACATGAATAACAGAGCAAAGCAATCAACCTTTGAATAGTGGATGGGTGTGACCACCCCTCCCCATTCATAAAAAGTGGGAGTCAGGGTGTTTGGGGGGGGGGGGGGGAGGGCGGGGGCAAAGCCCCTGGAAGCTGAAGCATTTAAAAATAAACAAAACCTCTAGACAAACCATCTCCTGAAATGAAAACTAAATTAAAAAAAAATCGTGATTGAAAAAAATTTGTAAAATCCCTGTACTTTACTGTCCAGAAACAACTGTTAGTCAAGAAGAAAAAAAAGTATTGCTAGCCTTGTTGTGTGAGCCTGAGCAGAAAATCTTCCAAAATGTGTGGGATTGTGAGCATATATACGTAAAGACAATATTAAAATATCATTAAATATGTATAGGGTTCACATGGACGTCTCAACAGTATAATATTCAGACACTTTTCAAGGAGCCTTTTAACCTTTTCCCATTGGGTTACCTGCTACAGGGCAACCACCCATCTGCTAGCCCTTTCCTTCGGATCACACACTACTGGGTTACGGAAGCATACCAATGTGCACAGTGCATGCGTGCTGGAAAGAGGGGTTCTTTCCCTTAAGCAGGGATAAAGTTAAAAAATTCCAGGGTGTAATTCCTGCTGTGTTAGATTTGCAGCCTATCCATGCTAAGCTCTGTCATCAATCGCTGCCCAAAATAAAACTGGCAATACATGCATATTTCTGTGTGTGTTTGTGTGTGTGTGTGTGTGTGTGTGTGTGTGTGTGTGTGTGTGTGTGTGTGTGTGTGTGTGTGTTTCTATTTTTTTTTTGGGGGGGGGGCACAAACATGAATAGTCTCTTGTTTATTATCACCCTTAAAGAGAACACTGTTGATAGACAAGCCTTGATTTTCAAGTTTACAAGGAGTTTCTGTCACAGGTTTTCGCTTCGATTATTTTCAATAGAACTCAAGATCTTGAATGTAATATTTCCCAAAAATAAAAATTCCCAAATCCACCAATACAAAATTTCCATTTAAACCCATACAACATTGAGTATGTACACATTTGTGAAACGAATGACACCCAACACTCATGTGCCTCTTTTTGTATATAGCCCACAGTACTTACAATTAAAAACTCCAAACCAAACCAACAAATCACTGATTCACAAAGATTACAAGGTTATAACACTGTCAACAATTGGAACAATGGTCATGTCTAGTTAGGCACAACACAAACGGCTTCCTCACAGCAAAAACTAAAAAATCTCCTGCACTGTGAACTGCATGCGGCCTACGACATTGCTAAACGTTTGTTACCCTGTCATTTGGACAATTGTTACAGCTGTATTACAATGTTTGTTACCCAGTCCATTTGGACAATTGTTACAGCTGTATTACAATGTTTGTTAATTGTTACAGCTGTATTACAATGTTTGTTAATTGTTACAGCTGTATTACAATGTTTGTTACCCAGTTCATTTGGATTGTTACAGCCATATTCCAAATTGTTACCCAGTTCTTTAAGACAATCATTATAGTTGTATTATAAATGCTTGTTATGCAGTCTATCACAGTATTTGAACAATTGTTACTGTTGTGTTATAATGTTTGTTGCACGGTCCATAAGGACACCTGTGAATAGCTGCATTTTTCCATGCCTGTATGAACACTGTGTTATTGTTATTGATATCAATATCAATATATATCAATATATATATCAATATATATATCAATATATATCAATATATATATCAATATATATCAATATATATATATATTCAATATATATATCAATATATATCAATATATATCAATATATATATATATATATATATATATATTATATATATATATATATATATATTATATATATATATATATATATGTCAACACATGTACCTGTATCTCCTTAACTTTATGCTTTGCTCCCTCTCCACCCCTCCCCCTCATCTCATCTGATGAAATGAACAGATGTTATACTGGACACAAGTCAGAACGAGGCTACACTTCATGGTGGGTAAAAAACGGTCACAACTCAAGATACTTACCCCCTACTCCCCTCTTTGACATGAAACATAATAAAGGCAACGGAAAAGCTCTTGGCACACATACAGCAGTCTTTCTTGACAAAACTTAACAGGTATATGAAGCAAACTGCAGACAAGGCTATGTGTCACCCAGCCTCAGGAGCTCTGCTCTCTGGTTATCAACCACTGTGATCACCATGGGTGAATCGATACTTCCTGGCTTATTTCTCATGTAATTGATTAAAAAAAAAAAAAAGTACATTTATTTGACAATGTTGGTCTTATATCAAAAGCACACACAGTAAGTAAGCTACTGTCTTTCTTCCAAAATTACAGCTAAAAAAAAAAAAATGCTTTTGGAAAAAAATCCAAAAACACAAGAGTAATTTTCCCTCTGAAAACACAGAACTCTTTTTTCATCCTTTAATCTAACCAGCTTTCTGTTTAAAAAAAAAAGAAAAAAAGGCCAAGCCATTTTCCACTCTTAATAACATTTCTTTAAAAACCAAACTAAAGTAAACCATACATAAATAACAACAACAGCAACAACAATCCTCACCCCAACCCCCCAAAAAAACAGCAACAACAACAACAAACAAACATCCCCCCAAAAAAAAACAACGACCAGAAACCAAAACAATAAAGCAAAATCAAAACTTAACACCTCCCCCCCCCTCCCCACCAAAAACCAACCAAAAAATCCAAAGGGTCTGCTTGTTTTCACATCAGATATAAAAGTAAGTTTCTTCCCGAGATCTTCCTCACCATTGCTCTCAGATCACTCATTCCCCTCTTTAAAATAAACCGAAACGACAATAAAACTTGAGTTGAAAAAATCGCTGCTGGTTATAAACTAATATCATACAAATAGCTGAGTCCCAAAAGAAATGATGTGTATTATAATAAAGTATTGCACTCATGTTATTTGTGTTGTCAGATCTGTGCACCCTGCTGCCAAAATAATCATCAAGATTCTGAACATCGGGGACTAGAGTTCTTCATGAGCAAGCTGGTCTGAATGATGGTGACTCTCCCCCACACACTCATCCATGGTGACTCTCCCACACACTCATCCATGGTGACTCTCCCACACACTCATCCATGGTGACTCTCCCACACACTCATCCATGGTGATTCTCCCTGCCACATTCATGGTGACTCTCCCACACACACACATCCATGGTGACTCTTTCACACATCCATGGTGAGTTTCTCACACACATCCACGGTGACTCTCCCCCACACACATCCACGGTGACTCTCCCCCACACACACATCCACGGTGACTCTCCCCCACACACACATCCATGGTGACTCTTTCACACATCCATGGTGAGTTTCTCACACACATCCATGGTGACTCTCCCCCCCCACACATCCATGGTCTGTCATGATCAGTGGATGTCAACAGCCATTTCTGGCCACTAGCACTGAGGACTATGGCTGTGGACATAGCTCATGAACAGACACAGGCAGACAATGATAATGACTATGGTGGACTATGCCCACGACGAACAGGGTTGACTGTGGTTATGATGACTATGGTATGGGCTCTGACCTTAATATGAATATAGTGAACTATAGCCATAATGAATATGAAGGCCTATGGCCAAATAAAATACAACTTTGGACAAACAGTACTGAACACCATAGGGTATGGACATATAACACAGAAGATAAGGGTTATGAACAGTGCAGGTTATAATCATGAATATCGTGCACCACGCTAATGAACTATGGGCATGAAGAATAACGAACACAGCAGACGTATGATGTTGGATACAGTGGACAAAGGTGATGAATTCTGTCAGTGTGACTTAGGACATGGTGGACAGTGGTCATGAACAAATGGGATATGGTCAGTGAGAATTGTGGACCATGGTGACCAATGAACAAGATAGACAATGGTCAAGAATACTATGAACTATGAAAATGATGCGCAGTGATCATTAACCCTTTGCTGGGCACAACGCCCCAAAGCGCCCGACCCTGTCCTTGGGCAAAACGCCCCAAAGCGCCCAGCGACACGACCGTCACTTCAGAGCGATCATACAGTCGAAATTCCCGCCAATCTCGCTTCAAATCTCGTGAATATAGAAGCCACGAGACTGCCCGCGAGACTTCCGCATGTTTATTACAAATGGCGGCGATTGGAGTGAGTTTGTTGCAAGTTTTGGAGGAAAAAATCGCAAATTTTTCCAAGATGGATGCTATCTTCGAACCCGACATTTACGATCGTTTTTACAGCTTCCATGCCGAAAATATGACGCTGTGAGATGTGTTAAGTTAAAGTTAAAGTCTGTCCCGAGCCTAAGGCTCATCAGGCCGGTGCTTATCCCGATTTCTGTGGCGCTAAGCGACTGAGAGTCATAGACTCCCCCCTGGATAGGACGCCAGTCTATCGCAGGGTTAACCCCCAACACAAGGTTGGTACCCCTTTTACACCTGGGTGGGGTGAGAAAATAGCCGTAAAGTGCCTTTTCCAAGGGCACAACGCCATAGCCGACAGCTGGGATCGAACCCGCAACCTTTAGATTACGAGTCCAACGCCCTAACCACTCGACTACCGCGGCGGCTTGTGAGATGTGTATCTAGGCTCAAATATCGATGTAATCGATCCTAGTAGTGTGTGCACTTCTGAGTTTGTTGACTGAAGTGAGAGAGACGACTTTGACTACGGCGAAGTTCGAGACGAAAATCGATCGTCAAATCTAACACGGCCGATACGCGTTTTGAATTCTACTCTTAGATTTGGGGAAATTATCGTGGATTTCAAGTTCGGCAATGGTTCAGAACTTGATATATTTTGTTATTTGGTTGCTATTTGGGATTTTGATACGGTAGCGGCTCAAACTTAAACGTTAAGCTGATCGCGATCATCGGTAAACAAAAATGGCGATCGTCGGAATGTTCGATGTGTTCGTGCACCATTTATCAAAAAAACTAAAAAACCAACAGTAGGTTGAAAATATCTTTTCTATAATTGTTTCTTAATGTTTTAGTTTTTATTTAATCAAAATCCATGCACGCATTCTAAAGTTATTGCAACGCTAACTGTAACACACACAAACCAATCAATGACTTTGTGTGTTTATGCATTATAATTCTAAAAGAAAATAAAAATAATGACAAAAATTGGGTATTAGCAATTTCTTTATTCATTTCTGCATCTTGCTGTTTTTATTTCATCAAAATCCATCTGACCATTGTAGAGTTATTGCATGTTAAATACATACACCCACTCACAAGCCATCCACCTCCATTTTCTCTGCCCGGCAGGAAGGTGACAAATGATTTTGCTGTGCCCAGCAAAGGGTTAAAAGACAAGACCATGGTCATGAGACAATGAATTATGACCACAGAGTACCACTGTCACGAGCAAACATAGATCTACATGTGACGGTACTCAAGGTTAACTGTCAGGTCAGAAACACACTGATAATGTTCAGACAATGCAGACTAGTCATATACATGTATAGGTTCACTCACTATCCAGCTTTCACAACAAGCACAAATCAAAAATGTATCCCTTTCTTTTACCAATGCTGGTACTAACAACCTATCAAACTTCTGATGTTCATCTGCAAGTGTCATCATAGATCTACATTCTAGGTTGCTAGCATAGACAGCAGCATTTGTTCCTGCAATGGCCAGATGTCTCTTTTGATGGATAAAAAGCATTAACAATGTCAACCAGTTAATCTTTACTATGAATTAATGCACTTGTATGCTAATGATTTATTAAAAAAATATCTATGCTATGACAAATTCTGAAAAGTATCAGAAAGGAGTATAGCTGAATCCATGTAGATTGACAAAAGAGGGCTTTCAAGAACACAAAGAACAAAAGCTGACAGCTAGCTATACACACAGCAGCAGTGTGGTACACTGGCTGACTGCTAGTTATACACACAGCAGCAGTGCAGTACACTGGCTGACTGCTAGTTATACACACAGCATCAGAGAAGTACACTGGCTGACTGCTAATTATACACACAGCAGCAGTGAGGTACACTGGCTGACTGCTAGTTATGCACACAGTGACTCCTTATGTGGTGGTATACTTTTGACAATAAAGTGTAATGAAGTGTTATTTCAAATAAAACCCCAAAAGAGGGTCTTCAGAATCTCTTTAGGGTCAGGGTAGGTAAAGCAGCGAGGGAGAGGAGATGGGCGCCACCCTCACTATGCTGGCCCCTAGAGAAGCTGAGGTCTCTAATGCCTCGCTCCCCTACGACCACAGAGGTTATGGGTCACCTTTACCTTTACTACCCAAAAAGACAATTTGTTTCATTACCATCCCTGCTAAGCTGTAAGCAAAACCCCCAAAAACAAATATGACAGAATATATATATATATAGATCATATAATAGTTTACAGAATAATAGATTTGTAGCAGGGACATTTTCATCTCACAATCCCTACCCCCCTCTTCAATCTTTCACAGAATGAAAATAGGACAGGGGCTGCACAGTTCATCAAATGGAAGGACTACACACACATAACTTATGTCTTGAATCAGGAGTAAATGTTGTCACTGGTAGCAGCAACCGTGAACTGAGCGAAATGACTGTACCTGGCTGAAAATGATGCAGGATGAAAAGACGCAGGTCTACAACTGTTTCAGTATTAGCCAGATAATCTCCATGTTGGCAGGCAAAATCTGTATGTACACCTACGTTTACGATCCATGTTGACTGATGTTCTCTATGCTGATATGCTATCACCGGATGCGCCTCATCTCTCCGCTTCAAAAAACGTCATAGCCAAAAAAATAAAGATCGTTAAGTGCTCACACTCACAGTGTACCAATGTGTGAAGGAGTGACACCGAGCACATTACTTTAAAAACCAATAGCCTGAACTTATTTTATACATACTCTTCAGGCTATATAAACATACCATCCATCTCCGTGCCTACAAACCAGGATCTCTACAGCTGAGCACCCATCATCACTCATCACCTTGTAAGCAGAGGATAATGTCGGTCGATGGATGCCTACACAACTCAGGCCACCTGTCACCTCAAGGAGTGGAGACAGATCACTGTCGACTGTCCGTCAGTCCCATGGTGCCAGCAGCTGAATGCCAACACTGTAATGCTGACAGCAACTTTCCACTGTCATCCTCAACACACCACTGCCACTGCTGTCCTTCCCATCCCATCGCATCAAATCACATCGCATCTAATCCAATGATGTTGCTTAGAGCCCCGCCGACCGCACAGGCCATATCAGGACTGTCACCAATCAGATCATATTGCATCCCATCCCAACACATCACATTGCATCGCATCACATCCCATCACATCTTATCACAAACTGCAGCAACACTTGATTCACGAATCAACACACCTCAGTTGGCAAAAGCAGAGTGAAAGTATTCAGGGACTGTCACAAAAGGAAACCTAGCCTGGCCCACCAGCGCCCATGTCTCTACACTACATACCGATGTTCAGGGACTCTCACAAAAGGAAACCTAGCCTGGCCCCAGCGTCCACACTCCCCTACATACCGATGGTGCTGTTGTGGCGCGTCTTGCGGGCCCCGGGCTCATCCTCCCCCTCAGTGCCTGCCCGCGTGGAGTGGGAGAGCGCCTCTGTCTTGTTGAAGTCGATCATGGCGTAGCCGGGCGATTCAGGCACCGACACCACGCTGGTGGGGGAGGTGGGCGACATGTTGGTGGCAGCGGTAGCGGCGGTGCCACTGCCACTGGGCCCCGACGAGTCTGACGACGATGACGCCACCTGGTTCAAATCCAGCTGGATGTAGTTGATCCCCACGGGTTTTGGCGCCTGCTGTCGCCCGGAGAGACGAGTGGCCGCCGCGCCACTGGTGGTTCCGTGCATGGTCAGGTTGGCGTAGTTGGGGGTCGAACCCGCCGTGCGGTCCACCCCCAACCCTCCCCCTCTGACCCCTGACCCGCTGCTGCTGCCCCCTCCCCCCCCAGCAGTGGTGCTGACCCCTCCCCCTCCTGCCGCTTCCGCGCAGCGGGGGGGTGAGGGCTGGTCCACGCTGACGTTGATGTAGGTGGGGCAGGTGCCTGAACCGTCGGGGTCAGCCAGGAACACCTCCGAGTCGCCAGCCTGCAGCCCAAGGTCGTCGTCGTCCGGCCCCAAGGCTGCCGAGAGGTCAGGGGGCATGGACAGGGGGCGGCCGGAAGCCGGGTTGCTGCTGCCGCCGCCGCCGCTGCGCGGGAGGTGGGGATGGGGGGGGAAGTTGTGCACGGCCCCTGCCCCTCCTCGTCCAGCAGGTTCTCCATGGAGGAGGGAAGGTCAAGGACGGCGTAGTTCACCTGACCTCGACCCCCGCCGGGACCCCCGTGCTGCCCGGGGCGCTGCATGAAGTGGATGAGGGGGGCCGAGGCGTCGATCTGGAAAGCCCCTGTAGACGAGGTGGAAGTGGGGGCGGACAGCCTGGGCCCTCCTCCCCCGGTGTTGATGTACTGATGCTGCCCCGCGTCGCTGTGGGCGTTGATGCCGCCGTTGATGTACAGGTGCTGCTGGGAGGAGTAGGAGGAGGAGGACAGGGAGGTGCCCCCCCCTGCCCGCGGCTGGTGCCCGCTACTGCCGGGGCTGGAGCCCAGCATGAAGCCGTACTGGTCCTGGGGCTCCACCAGCGATGCCGGCCGACTGCTGGCCCGACTGGCTGGGGCGAAGTGACCGTGAGACCCCCCTCCCCCTCCTCCTGTGGCTCTGAGGTGGTCTTCCTGCCCTGCTCGCTGGATGCTCTCCTGCACCATGTTGAAGAGCTCCTCGGCGTAGCGGCATTTGAAGGCGTAGATCCCGGGTCCCGTGGGGCAGCGACGCCCGCTCTCGAAGGAGAAGAGTTCCGCGTCGAAGCCGTAGCGCCTTAGGCAGCGTAGAGGCCAGTGGATGGGTTCTTTGCCTTTCTGTACAGTGCATCAATGAGAGTCTGTTAGGTTTTGTTTTGTTTGTTTGGGGTTGTTTGGGATTTTTTTTGCAAAAAAGCTGTTATCTTCTGTCTTATAGGAGTGTTAGTTTTCTGCAATAATTAAAGCCACTGTCTTTTGTGCGAATGCATGCAGAAGTCCTTGCATACCAGTTAAAAACCGTTCTGCCTTTTGGGAAAGTATGCCATAGCAAACCGGTAGGAATGGATTGACAAAACAAACAAAACCCGCAACATGCACACTGGTGCTTTGTTTAGACATCATCCCTGAAGTCAGAATGCAGCTACCTTAATGGTGGACAAGTGGCTACATAAAAAAAAAAATCTCACCATTGGTGAACCTGAAAAGCACAGAGGACCGTAAAAAAGAAAAATAGGAGAGGAGAGAAGTGTAGAAAAAAAAGGTGAGGAGAGGAGAGAAGAGGAGAGGAGAGGAGAGAAGAGAAGAGAAGGGGAGAAGAGAAGAGGAGCAAAAAAAAGAAACTGAGGAGAGGAGAGGAAAGAAGAGGAGGAGAGGAGTGAAGAGAAGAAGAGGAGAGAAGAGAAGAGAAGGGGAGAAGAGAAGAGGAGCATAAAAAAGAAATTGAGGAGAGGAGGAAAGAAGAGAAAAGAAGAGGAGGAGAGGAGAGGAGAGAAGAGGAGAGGAGAGGAGAGGAGAGGAGAGGAGAGGAGAGGAGAGGAGAGGAGAGGAGGAGGAGAGAGGAGGAGAGAAGAGGAGAGGAGAGGAGAGAAGAGGAGAGGAGAGGAGAGAAGAGGAGAGGAGAGGAGAGGAGAGGAGAGGAGAGAAGAGGAGAGGAGAGGAGAGAAGAGGAGAGGAGAGGAGAGGAGAGGAGAAGAGAGGAGAGAAGAGGAGGAGGAGAGAAGAGGAGAGGAGAGGAGAGAAGAGGAGAGAAGAGAAGAGAGGAGAGAAGAGGAGAGAAGAGAAGAGGAGAGAAGAGAGAGAAGAGGAGAGAAGAGAGAGAGGAGAGGAGAGAGGAGAGAGAAGAGGAGAGGAGGAGGAGGAGAGAAGAGGAGAGGAGAGGAGAGAAGAGGAGAGAGAGGAGAGAGAGAAGAGGAGAGGAGAGGAGAGGAGAGGAGAGAAGAGGAGAGAAGAGGAGAGAGAGGAGAGAGAGGAGAGGAGAGAGAGAGAGAGAAGGAGGAGAGAAGAGAGAGGAGAGGAGAGGAGAGGAGAGGAGAGGAGAGAGGAGAGAGAGGAGGAGAGAAGAGGAGAGAGAGGAGAGGAGAGGAGAGGAGAGGAGAGGAGAGGAGAGAGAGGAGAGAGAGGAGAGGAGAGAAGAAGAGAAGAGAAGAGGAGAGAGAGAGAGAGAGAAGAGAGAGAAGAGAAGAGAAGGAGAGAAGAGAAGAGAAGAGAAGAGAAGAGAAGAGAAGAGAAGAGAAGAGAGAGAAGAGAGAGAAGAGAAGAGAGAGAAAGAAAGAGGAGAAGAGAGAAAAGAGAAGAGAATAGCAGAGCAGAGAAGAGAGAGAGGAGAAGAGAAGAGAGAGGAAAAGAGAAGAGAGGGCGAAGAAGGAGAGAAGAGAAGAAGAGAAAGAAAAAAAAGAAACAAAAAAGGTGAAACGAACACTCTCACCTGGTACAGGATCAGATCGGAGGCGGCCACCTGGATTTTGCCGGGGTTGAGTTCCATTCCCTGACTGTCCACATTGTAGACTCTGAAGGTGTGACACGCTCGCTCGCTGCCGTCCCCTCCCGCCGCCGAATAGCTGCAGCCCATGCTGACCCCTGACCCCTGCCTGCCCCTCAGGAAAACACTCTGTCTGTGCTCTGAGAGCTGGGTGATAGCAGTGCACCGCAGTGTGACGTGGCACAGCGCTCATGTCATGTCATGTCAGCCTTGATCCCCACCGTGGTGTTGTCAGTGCTTACTGTGTTGTGAGTCTGCAATACACACACATACAAACACACAGCTGTCAGTTTCCCCCACTTCCAGCTCCTCTCAGCTGCTAATTAATCCATCCCATCCCAGCCCAGCTGTGCTATTTATAGCAGAAACTGACCACACAGGGACTAGGTGAAAGGAAGGAGTATAAATTTAGCACTCTTGACTAGGCCTTACTGAGTGATGCTGGATTTGTGTACTGTGAACACCATACAGTTCAGTAACATTTTGTGCTGAATATTAATATAGTCAAAAAAGCAGGACTTCTGACAAGGTTTAGCACAGTATGTAAGGATAATATGGCTGTATGGATATGTTGGCATTATGATGTATTGTAATGTTTGGCACAATAATATGACTGTATGTGCATATGTTTGGCACAATAATATGACTGTATGTGCATATGTTCAGGCACAATAGTATATGACTGTATGTGATATGTTCAGCACAATATGTAATATGACTGTATGTGTATATGTCAGCACAATATGTAATATGACTGTTGTGTATATGTCCAGCACAATATGTAATATGACTGTATGTGTATATGTCCAGCACAATATGTAATATGACTGTATGTGTATATGTTCAGCACAATATGTAATATGACTTATGTGTATATGTTCGGCACAAATAATATGACTGTATGTGTATATGTTCAGCACATATTAATATGGCTGTATGTGTATATGTTCAGCACAATATGTAATATGGCTGTATGTGTATATGTTCTCACAATAATATGACTGTATGGTATATGTTCCTCACAATAATATGACTGTATGTGTATATGTTCGGCACAATAATATGACTGTATGTGTATATGTTCGGCACAATTAATATGACTGTATGTGTATATGTTCGGCACAATAATATGACTGTATGTGTATATGTTCAGCACAATATGTAATATGACTGTGTATATGTTCAGCATAATAATATGACTGTATGTGTATATGTTCACAATAATACGACTGTATGTGTATATGTTAAGCACAATAATATGACTACTACTCTATGGACTAGACCAAGTATAAGAAAGAAGGTGACAGGACGGTAAAGATGTTCACCAGCCCAAAAGGCAAACTGCGAGGTTTTGGGTTCAAATCCCAGCCTTATCGTTTCTTCCCAGTTTGACAAGAAAACTGAACCGAATATCTATGTCCTTTGGATAAGACTAAAAACTAAGGGCCCATGCGCAAACGCATGCAGAGGTCTTGCATGCACATCAAAACCTGTTCTGCCTTTTTGAAGAGTAGGCCACTTCAAACTGCATGCATACACATGTTATGTTTAAACACCACCCCTAAAGTTGGACTGTGGCTACCTAAATGGTGGGGAAAGAAACAGTCACACACCCAAAAACCTCACCACTGGTGAACCTCAGAGCTCTAGCCAAGGAATGAAAAACCCCAAACAAATAAACAAAAAAAAGAAAAAAAGAAAAAAAAGAAGATACCAGCTACAAAAGTGACATTTTCCTTTCTTTTCCCTTTTTGCCTGTTTTGTTTTAGGATTTTAGTGTGTTGGTTTCATGTTCCCTTTAGATCTATGAAAGCTCTTGATAAACATAACCTAGGCATCAGTTCTGACTTTCATGCGATTTCTTCCCACAGACAGACAGACAAAAAAAAAAAATCACCCATGTCTACACTGTCACGTGCACACGATCTCTGACTATGGCATAGTCATAATCATCTCACAAGGCCAGAGTGGTTGGTTACCTGTGTGGATGAAAGGGGCAGGTGGAGAGAAGGTGAAGACAGGTAGGTGGATCACAGGGGCAGGTGGAGAGTGGAGCAAGGTGTAGGATGGATGTGCACGTTACGACCTCTCCCATCAGCGAGGAATTCTCTGCCCACTGCTGTCTGCACACTAATAATAGTAATAATAATAATACATGGAATTTGTATAGCGCTGTATCTTGTAATAACAAATCAAAGCACTTGCATTCAACCCATACAACACACAAGCAACCGATAACAATCCACAGCTTTAGCAAATTCGAATGCACGCACGCACGCACGCGTGCGCGCGTGCACACACACAGACACACACACACAAACACACTCGCGCACACATGCACGCAAGATGTATCAAGAACTCCATGGTATCTCAAATAAAGATGTGATATTTTTTTTATTCTTCTGTTCCCTGGTTTAGAGGTCTGAGGTTCACTAATAGTGAGATTTTGTGTATGCGACCTTTTTTTTGCCTACGGTTAAGGTGGTTGCATTCTGATTTCAGGGGCCTGAGAGACACAGGGGTGGGGGGGGGGGGGGGGGGGTGAAAAAGAGGGGGGGGGTGTGAGGGTAAAAGGAAGGGGTGTGCTAATTTTAGCAGTGGACTGAATGATGGCGGATAGTGTGCTGTGGGGGTGATGTCTAAACATGACACGTGTGCATGTGTTAATGTTGTCTTCCGCTCCTACCAGCATGCAAAGACCTACTCTTCCAAAAGGTGGAACAGGTTTTATCATATGTGCAAGAGGTTCTGCATGCATTTGCACATGGACCTAGGCATGTAGTCTCATCTGAAGGAATTTCTTGGGAGTGAAGTCAGTACTGATGTGAACTTCAGAGGGAAAATTCCTTTGAACAAGAAAGTGTCTTGAAAAAAAAGAAAAGAAAAAAAAAGTGTCTTGGAGGTGGCTCAAACCTGCACTGTCAGGTGGTGAGCTCAGTGCTCTAACCACTAGGCTATCTTGCTAATACCCACACACACAGACACACACACACATATGCACATGTACACACACACGCATACACACACACACACACTCACCTGATATATACCCCCCCCCCCCCCCCCACTGCCCTCTCTCTCTCTCACACACACATACCCACATAAACATCTCCCTCTCTCTCATCACATACACACAGACACAGACACAGACACACACACATCAACACTTCATGGCAGTTGGCACCAGGATGTAAATCAATCATGGGAGATAATAAATGAAGATCCTGTACCCAGCATGCAATTAATTCACCCAAAATTAAACTCACCCCAAAGACAATCTTTTTCCCTTCTGATGAATGTGCTGAAATAATGCTGAATCTATCCCCCCCCCCCCTTCCCAAATTTTCACAAGTATTTCTATGAAAGAGGCAAACAGTGATACCATTAGCATGGAAATACAGTCTCTCAACAGGAAGACTGATAACATATATAAAAGTTAAAACAAATTCTCTGTGCCTTACCCCCCAAAAAAGCTTTATCGAATTGCACTGTATTGTATTGTACACAGCTTTCAATCATGGTAAATTTCTCAGAGTAAAATTTGGGCTGCTCTCCACGGGGAGTTAGCATCATCACAGAAGCAGTGCCACTCTTTTTTAAAAATTTAATTTAAAAAAAAAAAACCTACTGTCTAATTTGTTTCCCTGTCGAGGGGTGTTTTTGTTTTGTTTTTTTTTAAACAGTTTTCCTAGGGACAACTCTTGTTGCCATGCATTCTTTTACATGCACTGAATGTGTGTTACACACAGGCGCTCAGTTTAACATCTCATCCAAAAGACTAGCACCCAAACCACCACTCAAGGTCTAGTGGATGGGGGGAAAAGTTGGGGCTCAAATGGAAACCAAACCCATTATTTTCACTTTGAACGGAGCTGGCATCACCTCTAAACCATTAATCCCAACGAATCCAATCTTGCTGTTTACAGCACGCCCCCCCCCCACCCCCCCTCCCACACACACCACAGAGGCCATTTCCGGCCTGTCATCTCATAAAATTTTAACTCTCAGAATCCACCCAGAAAGAAGTTCTATTCTATTTCTCAACTAAAGTCCCCCCCCCCAACTTCTGTCCTCTTGTGGGCTATCAATGCTGAAGGCTCAAGAGGCTACCACACCTGTGTGGAAGGTCCTATTCTGTGCTAGCTATCAGTGACACAGATCTCCACACAATTATTGTGGCACTGTCAGTGTCAGAAAGAAAGTGAGTGGGATAATTTATCTTTAGGAAGAAAACAGCAGGGATGTAAGTCAGTAAGTAAGGAAAGAGTATGTGCACGCAGACAGGTAAAAAACACAACGCCCAAGTGTCTGGCAGAGCAAATGTTCGGTTTATTCCAAACATTCTCCAGGCTGAAAGATTGGCCAACTGACAGTATAAACCAAACACAGACTTATATATAACACATCAAAGTGAGTACAAAGTGAGTAAGGAGGATGGGGTAGCACGTGAATCAGTGGTCTAGAGGTAATGCACCTGCCTGGAAAGTTGACAAGTACGAGTTCAATCCCCGCCTGAGCCTGAACCCCCCCCCCCTACCCTCCTGATCCACTACACCTTAAGTGGTGGTCAGGGTGATAGTCTTTTTGGATGCCATCAGTGGTCTAGTGGTAATGCACCTAGCCTGGAAAGTGAGAAGTGTGGGTTATATCTTTGTCTGTGCCCACAATTCTCCTCCTCCTCCCCCCTCCCCCAGGCAGAGAACAGCAATAGGCTGACAGAAACCCACAGAGGAGAAGAGAGAGACAGGAAAGAAAGGGAATAGAGAAGGGAAAGGAAAAGAGAACAAGAAAAAAGAGAAGAAAAGAAAGGAGAAAAAGAGAAGGGGGAAAAACAAAGAAAGAAAGAGGTTAAAAACAAGAGAAGAGAAGAGAATAAAAGAGAAGATAAGAGGGAGAGGAGGAGAGAAAAGAAAGGAGATGAGATGAGAGAACAGAAGCTGAGAGAACAGAAGAGGAGAGAAGAGGTGAGGAGAAGCGATGACAAGAGAAGCAAAGGAAAGAAAATGGAAGAAAAGGGAACGAAAAGAGAAGAGAGAAGAGAGAAAAGAGAAGAGAAGAGAAGAGAAGAGAAGAGAAGAGAAGAGAAGAGAAGAGAAGAGAAGAGAAGAGAAGAGAAGAGAAGAGAAGAGAGAGAAGAGAAGAGAAGAGAAGAGAAGAGAAGAGAAGAGAAGAGAAGAGAAGAGAAGAGAAGAGAAGAGAAGAGAAGAGAAAGAAGAGAAGAAGAGAAGAGAAGAGAGAGAGAGAGGAGAGGAGAGGAGAGGAGAGGAGAGGAGAGGAGAGGAGAGAGAGGAGAAGAGAAGAGAAGAGAAGAGAAGAGAAGAGAAGAAACAGAAAGCTGACAGGGAAGAAAACAGAAGAGAGGAGGATACAACAGACCATTCCCTATCTGTCATGTAACAACAAAAATGTCTACACAAAAAAATGGCAACATATTTTCAAGAACAAAACAGCAGCAGCATACACCGCACAACCCCCCCCCCCACCCCCCACCCCACCAGGAGCAAGAAAGTGTGTGCCTGGTGTTCCCACATCCTTTTCAAAGGCCTCAGAGCATCCAGTGGGCCAGCTGAGTTACCTTGGCTAGTGAGTAGCTTCTCTGTTGAGGTGATTACCCAGGGAATCCCATTTTGTTTAGCAGCAGGGGCTGTGAAAGTGCTTTAAACAAACAGGCTATAAATAATGATGTGATCATGATAATTATTATGCTATCCAAACACACAGCGAATATGAACCCCTCCATAATGTCTACGAAGCTTCCCTGACAACTAGTTTAATAATGACTATCATCATTTTTAGTGAAATTGAAAAAAAAAAAAAAGGAATCTAATGAAACACGGCCTTGAATAAACATTTTAAAGGGGAAAGAAAAAGAAGATGAAAGTGGGAGGGAGGTAGGGTGGAAAGGAGGGACAACACACAATTTAGAGCTGAATCCAAAACCTACTGGTTCACATACTATTTTAATGAAGATGACCATGAGGACTGCTTCCTTGCAATGCCAGGATCAGGGGGAAGAAAGGAAATGGTTTCAGTTTCTACAAATTAACCCTCTGACAGTGACTGAGAGAGGCTGATGCATGATGAACACATTCTGTTGCATCCTGGAAAGATGAAAGAAGGTACTCACAGCGTGCAAATCCAGCATAACGCAGTCAAGGGTCAAAGGGGGGACGGGATAGCCTAGTGGTCAGAACACTGCGCTCGCAATTTTGACGACTCGGGTTCGATTCCCGTTTGGGGAGATTTTTCTCCTGGAGTTAACATCAGTGCTGACTCCACTCTCCCCAAGAGTCCTTTGGATGAGACTATAAACTGAGGTCCTGTGTGCGAACACACGCAGAACATCTTGTGCACAATTAAATCCTGTTTCGCTTTTCGAAAGAGTAGGCCATCATGTGCCGGTGAGAACAGATGACAAAATTTACAGAACTGCATACACATGGGGACTGGACAGACAGAAACACAGAGAGAGAGAGAGAGAGAGAGAGAGAGAGAGGAGAGAGAGAGAGAGAGAGAGAGAGAGAGAGAGAGAGAGAGAGAGAGAGAGAGAGAGAGAGAGAGAGAGGACAGAGGACAGAGGACAGAGAGACAGTGAGAGAGAGAGAGAGAGAGAGAGAGAGAGAGAGAGAGAGAAGAGAGAGAGAGAGAGAGAGAGAGAGAGAGACAGAGAGAGAAGACAGAGAGACAGAGAGACAGAGACAGACAGAGAGACAGAGAGAGACAGATACAGAGAGAGAGATGCAGAGAAACAGAAATAGAGAAAGGCAACAGAGAAAGACACAGAGAGACATGAGACAGACAGACAAAGAGATTGTGTAATGTTAATTAAGGAGGACTGTTTAAGCCAATTAGCCAGCAACATGTAACCCAGGTATGTAGAAAAAGGCTCCTGGTTATCCATAGCGGCTCATCAGGCTGCTTTCTCTGTCTGTCTGTCTGTCTGTCTGTCTGTCTGTCTTGTATGTCTCTTTTTCTCCCTGTCTGTTCATCCCCTGTCTGTCTCTTTCTCTCTCTGTTTCTTCACCCTCTGTCTGTCCGTCTGTCTGTCTCTTTGTCTCTTGTCTGTCTCTCTCTGTCTCTTCAACATCTGTCTGTCTGTCTCTTCACCCTCTGTCCATCTCTTTCTCTGTCTGTCTCTCCACCCTCTGTCTCTCTGCCTGAGCAGCTAAGGGCCCACCTGTCTGTCTGTCTGTCTGTCTAGTGCTTACAGATTGTCTGATCCACTCCTGCCCTACCTACCACCCTCTTGCCTGCTTCTTCTACTGCACACAGTTTCATTACACACTGGAACAGCAGCAGCAGCAGCAGCAGCAGGTGTCTTCCCTCAGCAACATTCCTCACTTCCAAGGCCTGTCTGACATCTATATACAGGGAGTGTAGAATAGGCTATAATGGATAATAGCGGCTATACTGATAATAGCGGCTATATAGATACTAGTGGACAATAGCGGCTATATAGATACTAGTGGCTGTATATAGATAATAGTGGCTATATAGATACTAGTGGCTATGTAGATACTAGTGGCTATATAGATACTAGTGGCTATATAGATACTAGTGGATAATAGCGGCTATATAGATAATAGTGGCTGTATATAGATAACAGTGGCTATATAGATAATAGTGGCTATATCGATAATAGTGGCTGTATATAGATAATAGTGGCTATATAGATACTAGTGGCTATAATAGATACTAGTGGCTATATAGATAATAGTGGACAATAAGCGGCTATATAGATAATAGTGGCTGTATATAGATAACAGTGGCTGTATATAGATAACAGTGGCTATATAGATAATAGTGGCTATTATAGATACTAGTGGCTGTATATAGATAATAGTGGCTATACAGATACTAGTGGCTATATAGATACTAGTGGCTGTATATAGATACTAGTGGCTATATAGATACTAGTGGCTATATAGATACTAGTGGCTATATAGATAATAGTGGATAATAGCGGCTATATAGATAATAGTGGCTGTATATAGATAACAGTGGCTGTATATAAATAGTGGCTATATTGATAATAGTGGCTGTATATATAGATACTAGTGGCTATATAGATACTAGTGGCTATATAGATACTAGTGGCTATATAAATAATAGTGGACAATAGCGGCTATATAGATAATAGTGGCTGTATATAGATAACAGTGGCTGTATATAGATAACAGTGGCTATATAGATAATAGTGGCTATATAGATACTAGTGGCTGTATATAGATAATAGTGGCTATATATAGATACTAGTGGCTATATAGATACTAGTGGCTATATAGATAATAGTGGATAATAGCGGCTATATAGATAATAGTGGCTGTATATAGATAACAGTGGCTGTATATAGATAATAGTGGCTATATCGATAATAGTGGCTATATAGATAATAGTGGCTATATAGAAAATAGTGGCTGTATATAGATAACAGTGGCTGTATATAGATAATAGTGGCTATATCGATAATAGTGGCTAGATAGATAATAGCGGCTATATAGATAATAGTGGCTGTATATAGATAATAGTGGCTATATAGATACTAGTGGCTATATAGATACTAGTGGCTATATAGATAATAGTGGATAATAGCGGCTATATAGATAATAGTGGCTGTATATAGATAACAGTGGCTGTATATAGATAATAGTGGCTATATCAATAATAGTGGCTATATAGAAAATAGTGGCTGTATAGATAATAGTGGCTATATAGAAAATAGTGGCTGTATATAAATAGTGGCCGTATAGATAATAGTGGCTATATATAAATATTAGTGGCTATAGATAATAGTGGCAATATAGATAATAGTGGCTATATAGATAATAGCAGCTATATAGAAAATAGCGGCTATATATAGATAATAGTGGCTATATATAGATGATAGTGGCTATACAGATAATAGTGGCTATATAGATAATAATGGCTATACAGATAATAGTGGCTATTTAGATAATACTGGCTATACGGATAATAGTAGCTATAAATAGTGGCTGTACAGATAATAGTGGCTATACAGAAAATAGTGGCTATATAGATAATAGTGGATAAAATAGTGGCTATACAAATAATAGAGGCTATATAGATAATAGTGGCTATACAGATAATAGAGGCTATATAGATACTACTGGCTATACAGATAATAGCAGTTAATAAAATAGTGGCTATATAGATAATAGCGGCTATATAGATAATAGAGGTTATATAGATAATAGTGGCTATATATAGATAACAGTGGCTATATAGATAATAGCGGCTATACAGATAATAGCGGCTATACAGATAATAGCGGCTATACAGATAACAGCGGCTATACAGAGAACAATGGCTATATAGATAACAGTGGCTAGCGTAAAAACTCATGGCTTGAAGTGAAATCTGAAAGTACAGGTTCAAATCACTGACTGGCAGGGGGGAGGGGGGTAGCCTAGTGGTTAGTGTCGCGTTCATGATCTGACATCCTGGGATCAAACCACCATGGATTTCACCATGTTTTTTTTTTTTCCTTGGGGTGGGGTGGGGGAGGCAGGTTACCTTGGACAGCATCATTACTGACTCCACCCCCCCAAAAGTACTTTTGGATGAGACTATCTATAAATGTTTTAAACTGAGGCTCCCGTGTGCAAACACAGGCTAAACACCTTGTGCACATGTTAAAAACATGTTCTGCCTTTCGGAAGAGTGGGCCTCTCTGCGCTGGTAAAATAGGATGATAGCCCCCCTTCTCCCCTCCCCCCCCCCCCCCCCAAAAAAAAAACCAACAACAAAAAAACCCCAAATAAAAACAACCAGCTTAAACACAGGTGTTGTGTTTAATCATCCTTGAAGTCAGAATGCAGCTACCTTTTAAAAGTAGAGGAGGGTAAAAATGGTTGCATATTTTATATATTTAATGGCGAAAAACAAAAACTGAAATAAACAAACAGCTCTTTCACAAACAAATCAACAAAGTCAAAACCCTAATCCACTCAGCGAAGACAAACTATTTTTCTGCTCAAGTTCTCGATGCCATGTCCATGAAATCTCTTTTTTCCCTCACCTCAACTCTCCTTGGATCTGCAAAGGCTAGCCCTCTGCCTACTGTCCACAGCCACTCTGAACTTCCTGGTATATTTTCTTCATTCTTCTCTGACAAAGTCCGCAACATCCGCTCCAAACTGGATCAGACTTCTTTCCGACCTGCACCTCCTGATCCCCAATTCACTGGCACTCCTCTTCTTGTCTTTCACCCAACAAGCGATAAAGAAATCAAGAACATTCTGAAAGAAATGACAATAAAATCATGCGATCTCGATCCTGTACCTGCTTCTCTTTTCATTCAGTGCATCCCACAGCTTATACCTACTATCACAAAAATAGTAAACTCATCTCTTCTTTCTGGAAATTTTCCATCAGCTCTCAAAACTGCGATAGTCACACCTCTGCTCAAAAAGCACGACCTCGATCCTAACATCCTGAAGAACTATAGACCCGTCTCTAATCTGCCTTTTATCTCTAAAGTCCTTGAAAAAGTTGTTCTGAAACAACTCAATAGCCATCTTCTTTCCAATAATCTCTTTCCCCCTTTTCAGTCTGCCTATCGCGTCAACCACAGCACTGAAACCACCCTGGTTCATACTCTAAACATGCTTCTCCATGCTTCTGACTCGGGGAAAATCTCCCTTCTTACTCTTCTCGACTTATCTGCTGCCTTCGACACTATAGACCATTCAATTCTCCTCTCCCGTCTCCAGAACATGTTTGGCGTTAAAGGCACAGCCCTCACTTGGTTCACTTCATACCTCGCAGACCGAGTCCATACAGTTGCAGTAAACAAGATTCAATCAGCACCTGCCAAACTGGAATGTGGTGTCCCTCAGGGATCAGTTCTGGGCCCTCTTCTTTTTACCCTCTATACTGCTCCACTGTCACATATAATAGACCGTCATCATATCAATTATCACTTTTATGCTGATGACTCGCAGATTCAAAGCAGTGACACACCTGAAAATCTTCCTTCTCTCTTGACAAATATGACCAGCTGCCTTCAAGACATCCAACACTGGATGATACAAAACAAATTACAACTAAATGCAGATAAAACCGAAGCCATGCTTGTAGGCACCAAACACAAACTCTCCTCCATTCCAATAACTTCAATAAAATTCGGCAATACGTCAGTTCCGCTATCCACTTCTGTGAAGTATCTAGGAGTCGTTGTCGATAACACTCTCTCCATGCAAAAATTCATTACCCAAACCTGTCAGTCATGCTACTATCAACTAAGGCGTATTAGCGCAATTCGAAAGTACCTGTCCACTGATGCAACTTCCAAACTTGTCACTTCTCTTATTCTCTCACGTCTGGACTATTGCAATTCTCTTTTGGCTGGTCTGCCAGCATCATCCATCCACTCCCTTCAACGCATACAAAACTCCAAAACTCTGCAGCTCGTCTGGTCCTCAGAAAGAAAAAATCTGAGCACATTGCCCCTCTCTTGCAATCTCTTCATTGGCTGCCCGTACCACAGAGAGTAAACTACAAGATCAATACCCTCTGTTACAAATGTCTCCACAATACTGCACCCTCCTACCTCTGTGAATGTCTTCACTTGTACACACCTTCTCGCTCCCTCCGCTCGTCGGCAGATACTTTGTCCCTAAGAACACCCAGATTCAACCTATCTACCATTGGCCGCCGCTCTTTCTGTTTCCGGTCCATCGATGTGGAACGACCTTCCTCTCTCCCTCCGACAAAAGCCTACTTATGACACTTTTAAATCCAACCTCAAGACACACTTATTTCAAACCTAAGTTTTTCTCCTTCCGCTTCCATCTCTTACCTGTCCCTGCCTTCAACATCCACCTGCCAAAGTGCATAACATTTGTGGGTGTGTGTGCGTGCGCGCGCGTGCTGCGTGCGTGCGTGGTGTGTGTGTGTGTGTGTGTGCATTCGAATTTGTCAAAACTGTAAATAGTTGCTGATTGTGCGTCGTGTAGGTTGAATGCAAGCGCTTTGATTTGTTTTTGCAAGATATAGCGCTATACAAATTCCATGTATTATTATTATTATTATATATACGCAAAATCTCACCATTGGTGAACCCCCGAGCTCTAGTCAAAGAACAGAAAAAAAAATCACTGTCTGCTTTAATAAAGTTAAGACTATCTGTGTGTGTGCTGTGCGTGTGGTGTGTGTGTGTGTGTGTGTGTGTGTGTGTAGGTGTGTGTGTGTGTGTAGGCGTGTGTGTGTGTGTGTGTGCGTGCGTTAAATGTGTGTGTGTGTGCGTGCATGCGTGTGCATTACATGTGTGTGTGCATATGTGTGTGTGTGTGTGGTGTGTGTGTGTGTGTGTGTGTGTGTGTGTGTGTGTGTGTGTGTGTGTGTGGTGTGTGTGTAGAAAAAGCAGCTGAGAACAGGCCTACTTAACATAAAGCCTTAAAGTATAATTTATAGCATATTAAGCTGTATCACACACACACACACACACACACACACACACACACACACACATATACACACACATAACATACACACACACCACACAACACACACAAACACAACACACACACACACACACCAAACACACACACACATATACACACAAAACATACACACACACCACACAACACACACAAACACAACACAAAACACACACACACACACACACACACACACACACACACACACACACCACACACACGCACACACACATACACACACAAACACACAAACACACACACACACACACAGAGGCACATTACTAAGGTCACAAGGAACAACAATTGTGTGACACTTTTATCTGTTTTTTGTCCAGGACAAAGGAGGACGCTGAAAAAGTATGCAAAGAATCTTTATCATGAAACAATGTGACATTTGCTCTGACCCTATGCTCAGTTGACCTTTTCCTCAAGAAGGGGAAAGAGAGGAGGGGGGAGGGGAAGGACAGAAGAAAAAGAGAAAGAGAGAGAGAGAAATGGACAGATGGAGGGAAAGAGGAAAAAGGGAGAGGAGTGGGCATTAAAAAAACAAAAAGTCAAAAGGAAAGAAAGGTGTGTGTGTGTGTGTGTGTGTGTGTGTGTGTGTGTGTGTGTGTGTGTGTGTGTGTGTGTGTGCACATATATGTATATCATGTGTGTGTGTGTGTGTGTGTGTGTGTGTGTGTGTGTGTGTGTGTGTGTGTGCGCGCGCGCGTGTGTGCGTGTGTATATATATTGTGTGTGTCACTGTGTGTATGTTACTGAGTATGTGTGTGAGTGAGTGAGTGAGTGAGTGAGTGAGTGAGTGTGTGTGTGTGTGTGTGTGTGTGTGTGTGTGTTGTGTGTGTGTGTGTGTGTGTGTGTGTGTGTGTGTGTTGTGTGTGTGTGTGTGTGTGTGTGTGTGTGTGTGTGTGTGTGTGTGTGTGAGTGTGTGTGTAGAAAGAGAGAGAGAGAGAGAGAGAGAGAGAGAGAGAGAGAGAGAGAGAGAGAGAGAGAGAGAGAGAGAGAGAGAGAGAGAGAGAGAGAGAGGAGAGAGAGAGAGAGAATGTGCAGATGTGTGTGGGAAAAATTATGGCATGTGCTTTCCAGCTCTTCTCGTGGGCCAAACAGCTTGGTGCATGCATGCGTGCGTGCCTGTGTGTGTGTGTGTGTGTGTGTGTGTGTGTGTGACATACAACATGTA
>CM060333.1:10668597-10673597 GCA_030674155.1 Stramonita haemastoma
GACACACCCCTGCTAGGGCCTACTTGGGTGAAACAGTTAAAAACACAGAGCATGTATATTACCCATCGCCAGAGGACAAGTGCGAAAGATGACCGAAGGAAGAGGAAAAGGAAGCCTCAGCACACACACAGTAGTCTTCTTCACCCTCGCCTTCCATGGAAATGTTTGATGCGAGTGTTGTGCGTATTTCAACGCAGACAATGAAACGTCATCAATTTGTGTTGTTGAGGAAAATAAGGTCAAGGCCTTCAAGGTTCCATTCCAGCTTTATTTTTCTTCTGATAATTATGATCTACTTTCTGATTTTCATACAGAATGTTTCATACATGCAACAACATTTCTACCGTTGAAAGAGCAGACCATTTCGTGCTTGTCAGAATCGGGAAAAAAACAACACAAAAAACAAAACATGCACACTAGTGGCATGTTTAGACATCATCCCCGAAGTCGGAATGCGGCTACCTTCACCTATCTTCACCACTTTTCGTAAGAGTAGGCCATTGTGTGCCGGTGGGAACAGATGACAAAATTTACAAAACTGTACACACACGATGACTGGGTGTAAAAAAGCACACAAGTGCTTATTCCATTATCCTCGATATAAAAGAATAAAAATATAAATATCACAATCAGCCTCCTCCTCCACTCCTCACAAATGGTTACATACGCAAAATCTCAACATTGGTGAACCTGAGAGCTGTAGCCGAGGAACAAAATATACCCCCCCCCCCCCCCACTTGAAGTGTGCATAATTTGAAAACAATTTTCTTTACATGCGTAAGGTGATAACAGGACATGAAGCAACACACACCGTTCTCTTCTCTCTCTTTAGCATCACATTTTTGATTCGTGGTCAAATACCCGCTTGCAAAAGTAAGAATTGGATGCTCCCACTATGTTGATAATGGGTGAATCATTTTTTAAGAATGTATTTGTAACTCGAGTATAAATATATAGTAATTATATCCTCTTATATATATATATATATATATATATATATATATATATATATATATATATATATATATATATATATATATATATATATATATATATATATATATATATATGTGTGTGTGTGTGTGTGTGTGTGTGTCTGTCTGTCTGTCTGTCTGTCTGTATTTGTATTTTAAATATGATATCAGGCGCTTAACAGCAGTGTGACGCATTTTCATTCATTCAACAGACAACAACAGTTACTGTCTGAGCGTCCGAGGAAGAAATATGTTCAAGTTACAGATCTCGGAATAATGGTGTAGGGGAAGTAACCGCTTCAGAGTGTGTTGCAAGAAGTAAATCACGGTTTTCTCCCTGTTATCTATTTTTTACTTGCTTCTATCACCATAAACTTAAAACCACTCTTAAAAGCATTTTGCGTTCAGTTAAACACATCAAGACACGCAAACATATTAAGCGAATTTCACTTGTTCCCCTACTTAACTGTTGAATTGTCTGGGTTTTTTGTTTTTTTGTTTTGTTTTGTTTTACTGACTGGTTGTTATATTACTATACCAGGTTTTCCTCTTCCAATTCTACCTTTTGATTGTTGACTTGATTGATGATTGTGTTTTATTGAATGGTAGTTAGTTACATTATTGTACCAAGTTTGTGGTTTGTTTTGAATTTTGATTGTTGATTGACTGATGATTGTGCTTTATTGACTGGTGTTTAATTACATTACTGTAGCAATTTTTCCCCTTTTTTGATTTAAAATTTGATAGTTGTTACTGTACCAAGTTTTTCCTTCCTTTTGTTCTGCTTTTTTTTTTATTGTTGAATTGATTTATATTTGTATGTTACTGATTGGTGGTTACATTACTTCACCAACTTCCTCTCTTTTTTGTTTACTCTAAATTTTGTACTACTCTTGATTGTTGTTTTTACCTTTGATTATTTCCTTTGATTACTTTTTGATTGTTGATTTGACTGACGTTTGTGCTTCACTGATTGGTTGAAAGTACACTATTGTACCTAGTTTTCTTTCTATTGTTCTGCATTTTCTAGATGTGTTCTACTCTAGATACATGGCCTTCTCAGGAAGGACTTCGTGTAGGATACCTAAATATCAATAGTGCCAGGAACAAGACTGAGGAAATATCATCAATTATACACAATAAAGGAAATAGCTTTCACATATTTTGTGTAGCAGAATCGAGACTCAACAACTTAATTTCTGATTCAGATATGTATATCCCAGGTTATGACACTGTGCGACTTGATCCTGTGACTGTCAGATCTACTGGTTTGCTTTTATACTGTGCCACCTCTCTATCCTGGAAAAGACTAACACATCTTGAACAGTTTCATGTAGAATCTATATGGATAGAAATCACATTTAGACGCTGTAAATCGATTATACTTGGCTTCATCTACAGGAACCCTGCTGAAACAATTGACTGGTATGATAAATTCAACTCAATGATGGATGCCGCAATTCTAGAGTCCAAAGAAATCTTTCTTATGGGAGATTTCAACATAGATCTGACAATCCCTGGATCAAAATGGAACATCAATTATGCCATGTATGGTTTAGAGCAAATAATTGATCGTCCAACTCGAATTACTAATAACACTAGCACCCTCATTGATCACATTTACACTACTTCAAAGACCAACATAGCAGAAACATGCTCAGTGCAGACAGGTTGTAGCGATCACTCTTCCATTTGCTTTACATGGCGGAAAAAAGGAATAAAGATACCCAAATCAGGACACAAGGAGATATCCTACCGCTCCTTTAGACACTTTGATAAAGATGCCTTCATTAATGATATTCTTAATTCAAACTTAGACTATGTTTATCAGATTACAAATCCAGATGATGCTGTTAACTATTGGATAGAGACATTCATAGCTACCTATGATAAGCACGCTCCATTTATTAAGAAAAGAATAAAATATTTCATGAAACCTCCATGGTTAACAAAAGAAATTGAAAACGAAATGAATCTAAGAGACTATTTATTAAAATCGAAGCAAAGAGATGAATATAAAAAGCAAAGAAACAAAGTCAATTCAATGAAGCGCAAAGCCAAAACAAAATACTTTCAAGATTTGCTATCTTCAGCCCAAAATCCAAAAGCGATTTGGAAAGCCATTAATACCTTAACTAATAACTCAAGACATAACTCCCAAAAAGTCATAAAAGAAATATCAGCAGAAAACCTGAATTCTCACTTTGCAAACATTGCTGACTCTATAATATCTAATGATAAAACAGAAACAAATGAGCTGATTGAATTAAAGCAATTCTGTTCATCAAAGAGCATCTCATCTGATTTTGTTATACCCCCAATAACAGTAACAGAAGTGCTTAATAGTATACTCAAATTGAAACAGTCAAGATCAAAAGACCTAGACAAAATTGATAGTCAAATATTAAAAATCAGTGCATATGCTATAACTGACACCCTAACCTACATATTTAACTTGTGTATTGACAAGAATTACTTCCCAATGAAGTTTAAACGAGCAAAAGTAATACCCTTACACAAATCAGGAGACCGAACCAATCCATCAAACTACAGACCAATATCCATACTGTCAGTCCTATCTAAACCATTAGAAAAACATATACAGTTTCACTTACATTCTCATTTTAAAACATATGATCTAATTAATGAAAACCAGTCAGGTTTTCGTGAAAACCATTCTTGCCATACAGCCTTAATACAACTCATTGAGCATTGTCTTTTGAATATCAATAATAATGAAATCACAGGAGTCCTTTTTCTAGACTTTGCTAAAGCCTTTGACGTGATTAGCCACTCTCTCCTTATCAAAAAATTAAAATGCTATAAAATTTCTAACCAAGCATTATCATTTTTAGACTCATTTCTCACTAATCGTCATCAACTTGTTGAAGTTGGGCCTAGGAGATCAACCTTATTACCCGTGAAATATGGAATACCTCAGGGATCAATACTAGGACCACTTCTTTTCTCCATTTATATTAACGACCTACCTCTGCATATCCATTGTTCATGTCAAATGTTTGCTGATGATACATCAATTCAATGTAACAACAATGATCCAAACCAGCTTGTGAATGATATGCAGGCAGATATCAATAAACTTATCGAATGGACAGAACTCAATCACATGTCTCTTAATTCTAATAAAACAAAATGTATGTTTATAACTACTCGGCAAAAAAGACAGAAATTGCGTTCTCCATTCGCGCCTATATATATCCATGGACAACAAATCGAAGAAGTAGTCTCACACAAAGTACTAGGTGCAGTAATTGACAACGATTTGTCTTGGTCAGATCACATAGCTGCATTAGGAAAAAGAATCTCAGTAAGATTATATCAACTTAGGAAAATCAAAAATTTTCTAAATCTACAGTCACGAAAACTATTCTTTCATGCACATATTCTATCTCTTATAAATTATGTTTCTACCTTATGGGACAGTGCCAGTGAAACAAACCTAAAGCATATAAGCCGCCTACATAAAAGAGCTGTTAAACTAATCCGATTGAATCCTAATACACTGACCACCACCAACTACAAAGAACTAGATATTCTTCCACTTAAAGACAGACTACAGTTCAACAAGTACCTATGTATGTTCAATATATTAAACGGAAAAGCCCCAAAGAGAATTGTGGAAAATTTTGCTGTCAATATATACAGGCCTACCCATAGACTGTTTCTGCCCAGGCCCCATAATAATCTCTATAAATCAAGCCTTGCATATTCAGGAAGAACATTGTGGAATAGCCTACCTCCCTGTCTGAAATCAGTTCCTTCTAAACAAATGTTTAAGAAGCTTTTGAAGAGACATTTGATGGACAAACTGTAAGTCCACGATTATGTTCGATACTACCTCACGTTTGGATGTTTGTTGTTCATGCCCATGTTATTTTGTAATTTTATCATTTGTATGTGTGACGTGAGCTTATGTTGTACTGTCTTGGGTCTGGGTTTTTTGTTGTTGTTTTTTATCTTGAGAGATTTGTGTAAAAAAATCCTCATTTACTTGAGTTTTTCAAC
>CM060333.1:10683597-10686097 GCA_030674155.1 Stramonita haemastoma
ACAACAACAACAACAACTACTACTACTACTACTACTACTACTACTACTACTACTACTACTAACTACTACCACTACTACCACTACTACTACACTACACTACTACTACTACACTACTACTACTACTACACCCTACTCAGCCTCCTACTGCTGCTACTATTACAACTATCATCACCACCACCCTACTGCATCATTACTACTGACGTAACCACTTGAACAGAACAAACTAAATCAGTTCACCTACTGACGTCTTTTCCTACGGGGGCGGGGGTAGTTCTAATAGCCCCCTGTCAGCATATGGCTCGTTTCTTCTTTGGCACAGTAGAGATAAATTCTTTTGGGAGGAAGGGGAAGGAGGGGGAAGGAAGAATGGGAGGCAGGAGGGGAAGGACCCACCTAGTCCTCGTTTGTCTGATTGTGTTCCGAATCTACAGTCCCTGGAGTGAGGCTGAGAGACAGAGAGAATGAAGTAGAGAGACAGAGAGTGAGGAAGAGAGACAGAGAGGTGGAGAGACAGAGAGTGAGGCAGTGAGACAAAGAAGGAAGCCAGAGAGACCGGATGTAAGGGGTATTTTCCAGCCCTCCCTCACTTCCTGTTGATCTCATTTCGGTGAGTTGTGTGTTGTGGAAGTTACTTACGACCATGAGGTAATCTTCGGTGCTGGTATAGATAGGGTAAAACGGTCAGTTAGCTTGTTGTAAGAGTTCTTTTTATAGGAGAACAGGTTTACAACTTATAGCTACGGTTACGTCACGTGACAAGGAGACTATGAAGGGAGCTAACCCTTCCTTCTGTGTGTAACCCCTTTCTACAGTAACTGTCTGCTGAATTCTCTGTTCCTCTCATGGAGTAGTGACATTTGCTGGACTTGCTTTGGTTAGGAGATGTCTGTTGTGATATTCTATGTCAGAAAAGTGTCAGTCACTGTACTGACTATCTAGTGTTTCTGACACAGTTTTCATTTTCACTCCTTGGCTAGAGCTCCAGGGTAGCCTATACCAATGAGGAGATTTTTTGTGTATGCAATCCTTTGACCACCATGAAGGTAGCTGCATTCAGATTTCAGGGATGATGTTTAAACATGACACCAGTGTGCGTGCGTTTTTTTTAAACAAGAAGTTGTCGTCCATTCCTGTGGGATCTTGGTTTATTGTCTCATCCAAAGCTGGATTTCCAGGGTGTGGAGTTGGTACTGATGTTAACCACAGGAGAACAATCTTTTCAGATGGTGGTGGTGCAAGCCTGTGCCATTTATTTAATCATTTATTTATTTTTACTTTGAGGATAATGGAATAAGCCCTCATGAGCTTTTTTTTTTGCATCGTTCTCCGTGTGCATGCATGCCGTTTTGTAAATGTTGTCGTCTGTTCCCACTGGCACATAATGGCCTACTCTTTCGAAAAGTGGAACAGGATTTAACGCGTGCCATCAGATTGCTAGCTCAATGCTCTAGCTACCAGGGTATCCTGCCTCTTGACAGTCAGTCAGTGATCATCTCCATCTGTAAAAGCAGCATGTTTGTGCAACTGTTGGAATGACAGGCCACCTGCAGCATCCAGTGAGACTGGGACCAAAAACTTTTGTCTTGTTTTTCACTGCCAGAAACCTGCAGAAGGAACTGGTCATGTCTGGCATCTCTGCAAGTGAGGGGGCTGAGAGGAGGGACAGGCATCGTCTGCTTTCTGGACATGCATCCAGGGCACTGCTGTCAAGGAGAAGCCATGATGACCTTCAGCCATTGCTGACACAGGAGTTGTGTGATCTTTATATCATTGCTGACACAACAGGAGTTGTGTGGATCTTCAGACATTTCTGACACAGGAGTTGTGTGAATCTTTCAACATTGCTAAAACAGTTGTGTGGTCTTCAATCGTTGCTAAAACCCCCCACAAAAGTTATGTAATTTTTCAGACAGATCTAATTAGATCTTTAGAACACATTGCTGATTATAGAGGAATTATGTGGATCTTCTGACACTGTTGATACAACAGGAGTTATAGGGGTCTGAAGATACTTCTGAGAGCATAGGAGTTACCTGAACCTTTCAGTCTCTGCTGGACTGTAGTAGATTGATCTCCAGTAAATGCTGTCAAAGGAACCAACGATCGTCTTTGTAAGTAGAGGTGTTATCCTGTTTCTCTCTCTCTCTCTCTCTCTCTCTCTCTCTCTCTCTCTCTCTTCTCTCTCTCTCTCTCTCTCGTCTCTGTCTCTCTCTGTCTCTCTTCTCTCTCTCTTCTCTGTCTCTCTGTCTCTCTCTCCTGCACCTGCCTTTCTTCTCTCGTATCTTTTGTACTGCTCATTTCTATTTACTCTTCTCTTCTTCATTCTCCTACACCTTTCACACTGCAACCTCAATAAATTTGTGTTGCACGTGGGCCTCAGAATGCAAGACACATTAACAACTAGCTCCACTTTATTACTTATCCACTCTTATCTTGAGCTTGTGTCCACAACAAGGTCAGACAAATCTGGCTGATCGCCGTGGGAGAGGGGCGACCCAAA
>CM060333.1:10696097-10711135 GCA_030674155.1 Stramonita haemastoma
CGCACGCACGCACGCACACACACACACACACACACACACACACACAACACACACACACACACACACACACACACACACACACACACACACACACACACACACACACACACACACACACACACAAACTGCACCTAGATGGCAGAGTGATACCAACAATATAGGGTTTTCGAAACGGCATTCCTTTCCTTCCCTCTCTCGTCTCCTCAGTGACGGCTCTAGGTAGAACATAACATGTAGAGCAAAAACCAGGGCCCATTTCACTGGCTGAACTGGCCCCATAAATAAATAAACGATACACCAGTAGTTATGTGTCGTTTCACTGCAGTTCTTAGCAACGTTTGGTATTGATTATATAGGAGTGAACACGGGTCCATGAAATCTAGGCTCGAAATCTCAGCAGCGGTGAATTATCCTGCGGAGTCCATCTCTATCTAGGTCGTAAATTGCATGCTGGGTACGTTCTTGTCATTTAGCTAGGCTACCGTGCAGAACTGGCCTGCTCTTGTACAAAAGATGGAGGGTCTTGGCATAATATGCTGTGTGTGCCTTCACACATATCGGAGGACCACGGGTCTTCATCTCATCCCAAAGACCCGCAGAGAAATGGAGGCAGAAGAAATGTGAACCCCAAGAAAAATCATCACCTTAAGGATTTCGTGTTTGTCTTTTGTAAAGAGATTCCTCCACCTTCACCATCACCTGTCCCGTAGTCCCGCGGACCGTGGAGGCACCACTGAAGATTTTGCAACCAGCTTCCTCCCCTCCTCACGGTCTTCAGCCTTTCGTAGCAGATCGTTCCACCCAAGGCCTGTCTGCTCTCTGATGTTGTCTTCCCATCGTTTCCTCTGTCTGCCTCTTCGTTTCCCTTCCTTTTTGCTGTTCCCTGTAGGACAACCCAGACAACCCAGCTGATGACAAATCGTGGCAATGGCATCAGCAATGACATAATTGTAGATGGTAAGGAGATTGCCAAAATCTGGAAGAACCAGCACCTGCAAAACTGCTTCAAGCTCTAGAAGATAATTTTTTTTTATGTAGAACTTTATTTATTTATTTATCTATTTATTTATTCCTTTATATCCAGGATAATGGAATAAGCACTCATGTACTTTTTATTTTATTTTACATCCAGTCCCCGTGTGTATACAGTTTTGCAAATGTCATCTGTTCCCACCGGCACACAATGGCCTACTCTTAAGAAAAGTGGAACAGGATTTAACGTGTGCGCAAGATGTTCTGCGTGTGTTCGCCCACGGGGCCTCGGTTTATAGTCTCATCCGAAGGATTTTTTGGGAAGAGTGGCTCGAACGGGAATCGAACCCAGGTCGTCAAATTGCGAGCACAAAGTTCTGACCACTAGGCTGTCCCGTCCCCCATTTGTCCCTCGTCTGGGCACAGGTGGGGATCAAACCTGCCCCCCCCTTCCCCAGGCCCTTCTTCCCCCCCCTCCCCCACCCCCCTTCCCCTTCACTTAGATACACTTCATTAACAACCAAATAAACAACAACAAACAAGAGGGGAAACTCCCCTCCTCCTCCCTCCCCTACCTCAACCCCCCCTCTTCCTCCCCCCTCCCCCTCCCGCCCTCTACCACACCCTCCCTCCTCCCCCCCCTCCTCCCGCCCTCTACCACACCCTTCCCCCCCTCCCTCCCTTCCCTCCCTTCCCCCCCTTCCCCTCCCTTCCCCCTTCCCCTCCCTTCCCCTCCCTTCCCCCCCTCCCTCCTTCCACCCCCTCCCTTCCCCCCCTCCCCTCCTTCCCCCCCTTCCCCCCCTCCCCTCCTTCCCCCCTTCCCCCCCTCCCCCCCTTCCCCCCCTCCCTCCTTCCACCCCCTCCCTTCCCCCCCTCCCTCCTTCCCCCCCTCCCTCCTTCCACCCCCTCCCTCCTTCCACCCCCTCCCTCCTTCCACCCCCTCCCTCCTTCCACCCCCTCCCTCCTTCCACCCCCTCCCTTCCCCCCTCCTCCACCCCCCCTTCCCCCCTCCTCCACCCCCCCCCTTCCCCCACCCCCTCCTTCTCTTGTCTTTCTTCTCCCTTTTTTCCCTCTTCCCTATGCTTCTCCCTAGCACAAACATGGGAAGACAGACAACACATCTCCTCCAACTCGGACGATTAGAAGTTAGGGGCAGATCCCCCTACAGATCTGCACTTTCTAACTCAAAGCTTAACTTGTCTTCAGAGTTTTAAAACCTATATATTAGACTAACCATTCCACAATTTAAAGGTGTCCCTTTCTATATCTTTTCACAATTTGAAAATAAAAGCTTACTTTCAAACATTTTGGTCATCACACCCTCCTTTCAATAGCTAAACAGCACAATCTACAATTCTATGTAAAAACTGATGCTTCATTTTCACTACATATAGACTTTTCTCTGGAATTCTCAGCGACTTTAAACAATAAAAAGGAATCTCACTCTTTATAATAGCCATTGAAAGGGAGGTAATATTGCCTTCAAAATGTTTTATCAGGCATGTAGCATGTGTCAAAAACTCTAAATACAGTTCAGCAATGTTCATATGCAGTATAACTTAACTCTTTATTTTCATTCAAAAATTAAAATGCCATAACATTTCGAACCAAGCATTAAGATTTTACACCCATTTCTCAGTAATCATCAACAGCTTGTTGAAATTGGGCCTAGGAGATCCACCTTATTACCCCTGAACTTATTTTCTCTATCTGTAATAATAACAACCTACCTGCATATTCATTGTTTATATCAAATATTTGTTGATGATACATCAATTCAATGTAACAGCAGTGGTCCAAACCAGCTTGTGAGTGATATGCAGGCAGATATGATAAACGTATTGAATAGACAGAACTCAATCATAATTATGTCTCTAATTTCAAACAAATCAAAGTGTATGTTTATAAGCACACGGCCAAAAAACCCAGAAATTGCATCCTCCAATGGTGCCACCACAAAACGAGTTCATCACAAAATGACAAACAAATAGCATTAAAACCTCAAAACATTTTAAAAAGTATATCGATTTCTTTAAAATACACAATGCACACATGTGAATGACAACAAATGAATTTTCAAGAAATACTTGCACATCTTATGAATTTTGAGAGACAGGAGAACTTTTCGAGATTTATATTTCATCAGCCATCAAAATTTAATACTGGACAAGGGTTGAAGAAAATGCTGATGATTAAAATCTTGATGTAAATTTATATAGTGGGGACAATCCATCCTAAAATAAAATTCATCCCCTAAAACAAACAGATTGTATTTTGAACACATTCTTTATTCCTGTGGTATGTTATGGAAATGTCCATCCTCAATTGGAAGCTTGTGACAACTACAACCACTTTTTTATATTTTTTATAAAAGCGTAAACATAAATATCTAGTAGAAAAGCTATATATTTTTCCTTAACAAAATCGATCTTCAAATTTTTTATAATAAAGGCTCTTGTATTATCCCACAGCTCACTTCTCCATTCATTAACAAAATTTTCTATTAAGAAGGCTGTGACTTGTGAAATTTTAACTTTGATATGGGAACTTTTAAGTACCTGAAGAAACTTGAAACTTGAATATAACTGTCTCTCTCACAAAGTCAAATCGGATTTGTACCAAGATATTTTACAAATCATATTTAGCCATGCTGATTGAATGAAGTATTTGTCAAGTAAATATTTCATCATCTGGTAAACACTTGATGGCAGCTTTTCATACTGGAAGTGGAGCAGCTGCATCCAGAAAAGCACCATTGGAACAGAGACCAAACTAGACAAGGGATATCTGCCTGTTTCTCCATATACTAACCTCTTAGTTCAAATCTGGATTTGCTGGGATTGAATAATTGCCCCCTCTGAATCCTGATTTGCTGGGATTTACACACAATGGATTTCCATCAGGCTGTGATCATCACTAATCACTACCACATGTCAAAGCTCTATCAGGCTAGAATTAGAAACCCTGCTGAGAATCTGGAAGTAATTGTAGCTGCTGGTATGTACTTAAAAGGAGGAAAAGGCTAGCAAGCATGTGTGCCTGACCTGATTTCGTGAGGGAATGCGAAATCTAGGGGCAGTTTGTGTTCAGAGAATCTGAATGCAAGAGGGTTAAAGGAAAACTATATTTTAAAACCTTTGACTGAAACATGAAATTATTGCAATATTTTCATATCCTCCAATTTCACAACCACACAACAAAATAAGTACAACAATTTTATGGAATAAATCAAGTGCCACATGTGTATGTAGTTCTATTTGCTGTGCAGTCCTTAACAAGCTAAACATGACTTTAGCAGCTTTATCATAAGCATTTTTCTTGCATTACATTTTCATATGCCCATAATTTCACATCAATACAATAAAACAATTTTATGTGTACTAGTTCTTTTTGCCATGCAGTCCTTATCAATTAAACATGACTTAAGTAGCTTTATCATAAGCATTTGTCTTGCATTTTGCAAAACTACCACTGCTACTGAAGTTGATTCCTAAAAATTAAAAACTGTTAAAGAACTTCAAGGGCTTTTCTGTTATTTCTGTTATTTCACATAAATTATTATTTCTGTTATTTCACATAAGTTATTACGAGATCTGTTGTGGCTGAATGTCATGATTTTGGAGAGAGGGAGGGGGGAGGAGGGTGGGGGGAGAAGAGGGAGGGGGAGGGGGAGAGGTGGGGGGGGGGAGAGGAGAGGGGGTGGGAGGAGGGGGCAGGGGGAGTGGGGGGAGGAGGGGGAGGGAGGGAGGGTGGGGGAGGAGGGGGGGTGGGGGAGAGGAGGGGGGGGTGGGGGGAGAGGAGAGGGTGGGGGAGGGGAGGGGAGGGGAGGGGGGTTGGGGGGGGAGGGAGGAGGGGGAGGGTTAAAGGGGAGGGGTAGAGGAGGGGGGAGTGGGGGAGTGGCAGGATTAGTGGGGGGAGGGAGGGGGGGTAGAGGGGGAGGGGGGGAGGGAGGGGGGGTAGAGGGGGAGGGGGGGGAGGGGGGGGGAGGAGAGAGGGAGGGGTGGGGTTGGGGTGGGGAGGAGGGAGGGAGGAAGGGGGGGGGAGTGGATGGGTAGAGAGGAGGGGAGGGGTGGGGAGAGAGGGGAGGGGGGGTGAGGGTGATTGCCTGTGCTAGTAGTTTTGTATTGGACTGGAAATTGTACTTCGTTTGAAGCTTGGGTCACTAATTTTAGGAGGGTAGGTAAGCAATTAAGTTATAAGGACAACATCATGTTCTTTGCATCATATGAATGCAGTTTTGACTGTTTAAGATGATTACACTCATAATGATTGCACAATGTTAAAAATTTTGCTGTTATCTGTAAACTTTTATCAAATTTGCAAACCGGAAGTGTAATTACATTAGTTTTCCCCAAGTAAAAAGGAATTGGGTCGTCAAAGTATAAAGGTTTGAGTTAAGAAATGTAATTTACACAAGCCTGCTTCAATTAAGTGTACAAAATCAATTAAGTGTACAAAATCCTGACTGGACAGCCAGAACAGCTTGCAAAGCAGCGCAAATGGGAAATACCGTTTGAGCTCTGCTGCACTGCACCTACTCTTTTGAAACACGAATTAAATCTTATCCCCCCACTAAATTTTTGTTTTATTAAAGCCAATTGGGATGGTCAAGTACACCCACCAAAACATAAAACAAGTAAAAATTTTTTTGAAGCAATTACTCTTTGCCAGAGCCCTTTTTGGGCAAAATGTTCCTGGACTATTATAGTCTCAGCCGAAGGACTGTGTGTGTGTGTGTGTGTGTGTGTGTGTGTGTGTGTGTGTGTGTGTGTGTGTGTGTGTGTGTGTGTGTGTGTGTGTGTGCGTGTGTGTGTGTGTGCGTGCGTGCGTGGGTGCGTGCGTGTGTGATATATATATATATATATAAATATATATTATATATATATATATATATATATATAGAGAGAGAGAGAGAGAGAGAGAGAGAGAGAGAGAGAGAGAGAGAGAGAGTTATTACATATTTTAAAAACTTTAGGGGGGGGGGGATAACCCAGTGGTTAGAGTGTTGTGCTCTTGATCTGACAGCCCAGGATCAAGCCCATACGGAGGCACCGGTTTTTAGGGGATTTTCCCTTGAAGTTAACACCAGCACAGCCTCGATCCACTCCCCTAAAAGTCCTTCAGATGAGACTATAAACCGTGGCCCCGTGTGCGAACGCACGCAGGACATCGTGCGCACACGTTAAAAACCTGTTCTGCCTAAGTAGGTGCGTTCGCGCCCGTAGCAGTAGAAAACAAAATTACCCCCCCAAAAAACAACAACAAACAACAACAACAACCCCCCCCCCCCCCCCACAAAAAACAAACATACAAACAAGAAAACAACCCCCCCCCCCCGCACGCACAGAGGTCGTGTTAAGACATCATACCCGCAGTCTGAATGTGGCTACCTTAATTGCTGGTATAAAAAAAAAGTCGCATAGGCAAAATCTCACCATCGCTTATTCTCGGAGCTCTATCCAAGGGACTTAATTATAATAATAATACAGGAATTTGTATAGCGCTCTGTCTTGTAAAAACAAATCAAAGCGCTTGCATTCGACCTATACAACACACAAGCAATCAATAACAATTTATAGCTTCAACAAATTCGAATGTACACACACGCATGCGCGCACGCGCACACACACACAACACACACATACACACACACGCGCGCGCGCGCACGTACGCACACACGCACGCAAGTGCGCGCGCGCGCGCGCGCACACACACACACACTTATAAAGGTTATACACTTTGGCGGGTAGATGTTGAAGGCAGGGACAGTAAAAGAAGGAAAAAAAAAAACCCGACTTTTTTTTCATCACATAGCGTTATTGCAGGTTCTCAAACTTTATTGCGCTTGTCGAATTTTGCATTCCTCCAATATGCCAGGAATGCGGAAATAAACTCTACTGGCTGAGGCAGTTGGCTGTGTTTGTGCAAATACTGTTTTTTCTTTCTAAGTATATAATATATATATATATATATATATATATATATATATTATATATATATATATTTTTATATATATATATATTATATATATATATATATATATATAAATAAAAAAACACCACCCATCTTTGATTTTTAACAGCAGCCATACTAAATACACCAAAATGTATATTATTACGTTTTTGCTACTACTTTCTCAAAGAAAAAAAAATTACGGTAATCGTCAATTTACATATAATTATACAGTACACCTAAAAATGAAAACACTTAATACGGTTGAACTCTGATGGTTTTCTCCCTCCCCCTATGAATAGATCTTATTTTTTGCAGGACAACGAAAGAGAGAGAGAGAGAGAGAGAGGGGAGAGAGCAGCTGTCTACATGTGCCGTGTTTAAACGGGCCGCCACAACAGCCCCCCCTCCCCCCCCCCTTCCCCCCCTGCCACATCATCACAGCCAAGCAAGCAAGCACGCACAACTGCACCTCCGGGCCCAGACAGCAGTCGTTTTGCGCGCGAGAAAGAGAGGAGTTGTGTGTGTGGATTTCTGTGTGTGTGTGTGTGCGTGCGCTTGTATATATATACAAAGCGCCCAGCTCAATTCAGGAACAGTGGCAATGAATACTAGAGGGCTACCACGTTGATATTTCCGTGGCTCTTTTTCTTGTACCTGGTGTTAAAGGTAAGTTTCATTGATTTTTTTTCCTTCTTCTTTCTTTCAAAACCTGTCAGTAGATCGATAGCGGCTATATCTCGTGTCGATCAGATCGATCGATCGCTCTGACCGTTAAGTGACTGACTGGTTGGTTCGGTTAAACGCTGTGTGCAAGTCGTGGTGAAACTCGGGGAGTGTTTTTTCTAGGAGTGGGTTTGGTTTTGAATACACAGTAAGTACTGTAGTTTTAGTTTTTAACAATTCTTATTAAAAAACCACCTATTTTTAGTGTCTACTTTTTTTTACGTCATGATTGTGGAAACTTCGGGGAGTATAAAGAATAATTGTTGCTACACAACTGCATGACACAAGTTTGTTTTGTTAGTTGCTATTTATATTTCTAGTTCAACAATTGTTGGTATTTGTTAAAGTTGGATGCACACTCCCTTTTCATAAAAAAAATCTCGAGGTGGTAGGTTTATAGAAGAGAGAGAGAGAGAGAGAGAGAGAGAGAGAGAGAGAGAGAGAGAGAGAGAGAGAGAGAGAGAGAGAGAGAGATTCAGATGAGGCCTAAGCCCCTTTCCAAAGGGGATAAACATAATATCAACACAAATATAAAGTTGAATATGAATAAGTATAAACATCATACAACATTTTAGCATAGAGAGAGAGAGAAAGAGCAAAAAAACAACACCATGCTCATGCAGGAGAGAGAGAGAGAGAGAGAGAAAGAGAGCAAAAAAACAACCCCATGCCACTAGTGAGATTCAATGGCTATCTAAATTCGCTGGGTGACAAAAAAAAAAAGAGAAAAAAGGCTTCTTTTTGCCGTCCCGTCTTTCTCCCATAGGCAGAAAGAGAGAGGCTAGGCCTGGTTTTTCCTCTTCGTTCCGTCTCTCTCTCTCTCTCTCTTCTCTCTCTCTCCTCTCTCTCCTCTCCTCTTCTCTCTCTCTCTCTCTCTTCCTCTCTACTCTGTCTCTCTCTCACCTGTGTTTTTTTTCGTTTACCTACTGTACATACCTGGGACAGAAAACACTCGGGGAAAGTTCTACTTTAGATTACCTAGCTTACATTATTTTGGTCTCTTGTCCTGTTTGGTCTCATCTGGTGATTTGGGTGAGAGGAGAGGAAGGGTTGGGTGGGTGGGGGATGGGGGTGGGGGTAAACCACCAACGTTGTGTGTGTGTGTTGTGTGTGTGTGTGTGTGTGTGTGTGTGTGTGTGTGTGTGTGTGTGTGTGTGTGTGTGTAGTGTGTGTGTGGTGTGTAGTGTGTAGTGTGTGTGTGTGTGTGTGTTAGTGTGTGTGTGTGTGTGTGTGTGTGTGTGTGTGTGTGTGTGTGTGTATGCGTGCTTTCTTTCTTTAATTAACAGTGTGTGTGTGTGTGTGTGTGTGTGTGTCGCGCGCGCGTGTGTGTGTGCGCGCGCGCGCGCGTGTGTTTCTTTCTCTTTAAATTAATAAAATCAGAATCAAGAAATTCTGTATTGCCATAAAAGTCACATGGACTTATTGACACAACAAAATAAACTCAACATAATTCATCAATACAACATACTATTCACTGGTCAGCATGACTGAAATGATGTGCCGGAAAAACCCACGAAAAACCCCACCACAAAGCAAAACCATGTTGCATTCTATCTTATTTCAATTGTTCTCTTCTTTCAAAACAGGCACAAACATAATCAATTATTTCAGCTTGATGATTATCAGTTACAATAACATTGCTTAATTTGTCTATACATAGATTGTAATAGTGTTTGCATGTTCTTTAATTTAACAGTATGTGTGTGTGTGTGTGTGTGTGTGTGTGTGTGTGTTGTGTGTGTGTGTGTGTGTGTGTGTGTGTGTGTGTGTGTGTGTTTGTCTTTTTTTTTATTTAACAGTGTGTGTGTGTGTGCGCGTGTGTGTGTGTGTGTGTGTGTGTGTGTGTGTTTGTTCTTTCTTTGATTTAACATGTGTGTGTGTATGGCATTGTGTGTGTATGTGTGTTTTCCCAGCACACATATGTGTATGTGTGCGCTTGTGTGCGTGCATGTATGGGTGTGGGGAAGTCGACAAAAATGACAGTGGTGAAAAGACGTTACATAAAAAATTCATTCACAACCCCCCACCCCCCCCCCCCCCCCCGTCCCCAACAGTCAATGATGCGTACAATAGTACGAATAGAATAGAATAGAATATGATGTATTGTGCCATGCTATGCTATGCTATAATATGATGTATAATATATGACATGATGCAATATGATATGATATAACAGTACCAATCCAATCCTATCTTGTTGTTTAGGCCCTATATAGCCCCGCCAACCACACAGGCCATATCGAGGGATGTCACCTCGTCAAATTAAAAAATTCAGAATAAAACGGTGCAGCTATATACAGATTTTCTATAAAACAGTATAATCCATAATGTAACATAATACCACATATTATTGTAGGAGTACGATATAATACTGCATAATATGATCCAGCATGACATAAATCACACTATCCTATTTCGCTAGCTATCCCAGCCCAGTGGCCCTGTAGGCAATCCCCCTTGCATTGTTGTCGTAGTCTTCCTATCTCACCTGCACCTCATTCATCATCGTCCCACCCATCCCTCTCCTCCCCCCCCTCCCTCCCCTCCCTCCTTTGCCCTACCTTTCAAAGAGTCCACCCAGGCGTGTCATATCAAACATACACACACACATGCATACCACCCCCTCCCCCCCCCCCCCCACACACACAATGCATACACCCCCCACACCCCCCACAACACCCCCTTATGCACACACATATCATACACCCCCCACACCATGCACACCCACCCACACACCACACCCACACCCATGCACACACACACACTTCACAACACACACACACACACACACACACACACACACACCATTCACTCACACACACACCACACACACACACACACACACACACACACACACACACACACACACACACACACACGTGTCAGAAAATTGTCTGTAGAAAATTGTGTAGAGGGTACGAGCTGATAACCATTTGTATATTATAAAACTATCATCATGTCGTAATTAGATCTGTTTAAAATGGAAGGTGGCAGGACAGTTTAAACAATCACAGAGTAAACAGTGAGGTTCTGGGTTCGGTTCCCAGCCTTGCCCCTTTCTTCCCAGCTTGACGGGACAATGGAACTGAACATACCAGTCATTCGGAGGAGACTATATCAAATGTGAACATACTGCCATAGAGGACACAGAATGGTGTGCAGCTCGGTAAATAGACGGAAACTGGTATACAGTACAGACGATTCACAGTGGTAAAAAGATGTATAGGCTAATCGAGATACTGTTGATGTAACCCCCCCCCCCCCCCAAACAAACGTGTCTTTTAGATCTAAAGAATTAAACATAACCTATCCCCATAGATGGAACTTTGAGAGAATTATTCTCAGCAGACCATTAGGTGTGGAAGTTGTGAGATAAATGTGTAACATTTCAGTGAAAAGATTTTTTATGGGGAGGGGTGGGGGTGGGGAGGACAGTAGAAATACACATAACTCATGTGCAAGGGGTGGGGGGTGGTGGGTCAGTTTTTAGGACTTATGCTGTTAATTTACAGGAGTATAATTATGAAGCACTCCCACAAACCAATAAACAGGAAAGCTAAAATCCCTGTCATCAATTTTCCTTTAAGTTATAGCATTTTTTTTTGTTTTGCAGTGTAGAATCTCCGGAGGTTAATATTTCCTTTAGTTATATTATAGCACTTTTATTTCGTGCGTCTTTCGAGATTATGATTCGTATCAATATCCCTGTCATGTCAGTATTGTAATTGCCCGTCAAGGTATGATTAAAGTGTTTTTGACTTGTCTTCTTCTCATTGTTCTTAACGGCCTGTAAAATACACACCCTGTGCTCAAGTTTAAGAGAAGAACAAACTAAAAAAAAAAAAAAAAAAAAATCCTCCTTGATATTCATTCTTCTAACCTAGAAAGGGCCCCACGTGTGTGTGTGATGTCAACGCTCTGAACGGATCGATAGCATTTTGTGCTTCAATGGAGCGGAGTGGGAGTAGGTCATGCACACAGAGAAGTGGGTTAAAGTCAGTCCACACAGCATGAGTGGCGCTTCCTTCATACAGGGCACAGAGAGAGAGAGAAACCAGTGATGTTTCAAGCACAGTTCCTTCCCGTTAGTTGGTTGGTAGGAAACAGGTTTTCTCTCCCCTTTCTTCCAGAAAAATGAGAATGTGTGTGTGGCAGATGTACCAGATGTTTTCTGTTCTTCAATATTTTTCTGTTAGATCTGGGGGGCGGGATTGCTAGTGGTTGGAACTTGAGCCGCAATGAATGACGGCCGCGGTTCGGGCCACCATGAGAAGCCTGTTCGAGAGGATTTAACAGCATAGCCTGTGGTCAGAGTGATTGCGCTCGTGATCTGCTGAACGGGTTCAAATCTCGTTCAAGAGGATTTTTCTTCTGGAGTTAACATCAGTGCCGATTCCTCTCCCCCCGAAAATTCTTCGGATAAGACTTTCAACCAATGTCCTGTGTGCGGACGCATGTAGAACATCTCACATACACGTTAAAACAGAGTTCTGCATTTTAAGATGAGTAGGCCATTACATGCCGGTAGGAAACGGATGACAAAAATCAGGAAAAAGGCCTCGGGTCTAATTCAAACATATGGAAATAGGGCGGGGTTGGGGGCGGGAAAGAAGTTTTCATCCTTTGGTTTATAGATATTTGTAATATCCTTGATGATCCATACTGCACTATTTAACATCTCAACTGATAAGAAGTATGCGAGTTCTCCATTTTGATCGCATGGACCATGTATTTCCACAACTTTCTGCTGCACTGAACACTGTCTGAAAAAATGCCCACACATTCATTCACTGAAGAAAAGTGATTCCCTTTTGCAAAGATCAAGATGTGTAGGCAGATCTTTGATAGATGAAGTCAGGACGACAGATGCGCACATAGATCTCCCATGACAGTCCCCCCCCTCCCCCCGCCTGATGTCAGCAGAGGTGTATGTAGGACCCGTACCTGTTAAGATTTGATCCCATCTTGCCTGAAAATGGGTCAATGGGTCAGCTGGCCTTTGTGTGATAGGTATGTATCCTCACGCCCCATTTCCCCCCTTATGAATAAGCTGCTTGTGATTATGATTATTATTATTTCTTTTGACATGAAGTTTAGGGGGAGGGTTAGCTCGATGGTCCGAGCACTCGCTTTCCCCAAGCCTATGTTAAGCAGCATCGAGTGTGTGGTTACCAAGTGGATGGGTGACCGTTTGCTGCCCCTTGGCTTCAGTATAGTCCCCTAGTTCACGCAGCTGTAAATATCTATCTATCTGTCTATCTATCTTATCTATCTGTCTGTCTGTCTGTCTGTCTGTCTGTCTGTCTGTCTGTCTGTCTGTCTGTCTGTCTGTCTATCTATCTATTCTATCTATCTATTCTATCTATCTATCTATCTATCTATCTATCTATCTATCTATCTATCTATCTGTCTATCTATCTGTCTATTTGTCTATCTGTCTGTCTGTCTGTCCACCAATATAAGTATGTATGTATGTATGTATGTATGTATGTATGTATGTATGTATGTATGTATGTATGTATGTATGTATGTATGTATGTATCTCTCTCTCTCTCTCTCTCTCTCTCTCTCTCTCTCTCTGTCTCCCTCTCTCTCTCTTTCTCTCTCTCTCTTTGTCTGTCTACTACCTTTCTACATACTACCTACCTACCTACCTATCTTATTTATACCTACCTACCTACCTACCTACCTACCTACCTACCTACCTACCTACCTACCTACCTACCTACCTATCTATCTATCTATCTCTATAGATCTATCTCTCTGCTTGTCTGTCTGTCTGTCTGTCTGTCTGTCTGTCTGTCTGTCTGTCTGTCTGTCTGTCTATCTATCTATCCATCCATCCATCCATTCATCCATCCATCCATCCATCCATCATCCATCCATCCATTCCATTCTATCTATCTATCTATCTATCTATCTATCTATCTATCTATCTATCTATCTATCTATCTATCTATCTAACGGAACGGATGACAAAATTGACAAAACTCTGCATACACACGGGGGACTGGATGTAGAAAAGCACCTGAGTGCTTATTTCATTATCCTCGAAAAAAAAAATCCATCTAATCTACCTAATGTAACCTCCATAGACTGGCTGAATACCCCCCGCCCGTCTTTTACCTCTTATCTAGTCCACCCCCCAACCCCCATCCCCCACCCCTTGTAAAATTGCTGCAGTGAGGAGAAATTAAAAAAAAAAGAAAAAAAAAGCAAACACGCCAAACTGTCTGTCTCCCATCCACCCCTCTATAGCCCTGCACATCTAAGCCAAAGAGAAGAGGAATGGGGAAAGATCGTTCGGACATGGCCGTGTGGTTGGGTTGCGAAAGAATGAAGACAGACGCACATACACAGGCCAGACGAGACTAGCCTGGAGAAAACTGTCCACCAACCTGCGTCCTCCAGACGACCTTGCTGGTCAGAGGATTGATTGATTGATTTAATTTATTCAGTTAACTAGGCCTGCTCTCCACCCCTCCTCCCTTCCTTCCTTCCCTCCCTCCCTCTCTTCCGTTCATGGTTTCAGTTCTGAATTGTCGTTTCTTCATAACTTTGGCTGTTTTTGTCTGATTTTTTTTTTATATATTAAATTTCGAAGATTATGGAATAAGCACTCTTGTGCGGTATTTTTTTGTGCATCCTGTCCCCGTGTATTTGCAGTTTTGTCCATTTCGTCATCCGTTCCCTACCGGCACACAATGGCCTACTCTTCCGAAAAAGCGGAACAGGTTTTAACGTGTGCGCAGGATGTTCTGTGTGGGAGGGAAGGCTTGGGTTTTGAAACGCAGGACCGTGGTTTGTTGTTGACTGGAAGGTTAGTTTAGTTATTGATTCATTTATTTTGTTTATTTATTTATTTATTCATTTGTTTAGTCTTTTTTTTTCCAGATTGATGGAATAAACACTCATTGTGCAATATGTATTATATATCCAGTTCTTGTGAGCATGCGGTTTTGTAAATCATCAGGTCCCACCGCCACATAATGACATACTCTTCCGAAAGGTGGTGCATGGTTTGAACGGGCGCTGCAAGATGGTCTGTGTGCAATTCACAAACTGGACCTCGGTTTAAAGTCTTATCCGAAAGACTCTGAGGGGAGTGGAGTTTGCACTGATGATGTTAACTCCAGTGGGAAAAAAAAAATCCCCTGGAGCGGGATTCTCGGTGGTAGTTTAAAATCGGGGCTCGAACCCTGGCCGTCAGATCAGGAGAGCAAAGCTCTAACCACGAGGCTATCCTGTCTCCCACAGGGGTGAAAGACAGGGGTTCATTTTCCTGATGAAAAAAAACGTGTCACGGTCAGGTTGGGAAAAACGGTCAGATCTCAGCCACTGCTACCACCTGTATTTTTAATTGGGGGGTGGGGGGGGGGGGGGGGGGG
>CM060333.1:10711235-10723735 GCA_030674155.1 Stramonita haemastoma
TGAGCATGTGCACACACATTTCAGTGCGCGCGCACACACACACACACACACACACACACACACACACACACACACACACACACACACACAGAGTAGAGTCAGCACTGATGTTAACTCCAGGAGAAAAATCTCCTCGAACGGGAATCAAACCTGGGTCGTCAAATTGCGAGCGCAAAGTTCTGACCACTAGGCTATCCCGTCCCCACCAGTATCCAGACCACCCCTCAATGTTAAGTGGTTGATCCTTCCGATGAGAATAGTACTTCAGATAAAACTATAAACTGAGGTCCCGTGTGTGAACACACGCAGAACATCTTGCGCACATGTTAAAACCCGTTCCGCGTTTCAAAAGAATAGGCCATAGTGTGCTGGTGGGAACGCATGACAAAATTGAGAAAACTCCATACACACGGGGACAGGATGTAAAAAAAAAAATCATGAGTGCTTATTCCATTATCCTCAAAATAATAAAATAAAATAAAATAGATAAAATTAAATAAACTCAGTTTTGGTTGAATGATGTATCAGTGGGGTCTCACCTTGCTGCAGAAGTATTCCATGAGGGCAGCAGACACGTAGACGTGGTACCTGGTGCGCTTCTCTTCCCTGGCCAGCTTGAAGACCAGGCGTGCCGACTTGATGCCTTCCGCACGGCGGGCAAACTTCATGTACTGGGTGAAGGGCTGTCCACAACAGGGCCATGAAGAGAATGAGTGAGTGAGGCCTGTGAGTGTCCACTCTCACAGATAGAGGGTAGCTTTGTATTCATTCTCTTACATTAAGGAATATCTGCATCTACTCTCATAGATAAAGAATGCCTGTGTGTCCCACTCTGATAAAGAATGCCTTTGTATCCACTCTGATAAAGAATGCCTTTGTATCCTCTCTGATAAAGAATGCTTTTGTATCCACTCTGATAAAGAATGCCTTTGTATCCTCTCTGATAAAGAATGCCTTTGTATCCTCTCTGATAAAGAATGCCTTTGTATCCTCTCTGATAAAGAATGCCTTTGTATCCTCTCTGATAAAGAATGCCTTTGTATCCACTCTGATAAAGAATGCCTTTGTATCCTCTCTGATAAAGAATGCCTTTGTCTCTTCTCTGATAAAGATTGCCTTTGTATCCACTCTGATAAAGAATGCCTTTGTATCCTCTCTGATAAAGAATGCCTTTGTATCCACTCTGATAAAGAATGCCTTTGTATCCTCTCTGATAAAGAATGCCTTTGTATCCACTCTGATAAAGAATGCCTTTGTATCCACTCTGATAAAGAATGCCTTTGTATCTTCTCTGATAAAGAATGCCTTTGTATCCTCTCTGATAAAGAATGCCTTTGTATCCACTCTTAGAGATAAAAACAAACAAACAAACAAACTTTGTATCCACTCTAAGAGATAAAAATTACCTTTATGTTCACTTTTTTACATTAAGAAAATCTGGATCTACTTTGGGAGATAAAGAATGCCTTTGTGTCCACTCTGGGAGATAAAGAATGCCTTTGCATCTGCTCCCATAGATATCCACTCTCATAGGTTGTATCCCCTCTCATAGGCATCCACTCTCATAGATATCCACCCTCATAGGTATCCACCCTCATAGATATCCACTCTCATAGATATCCACCTTCATATATATCCACACTCTCACAGATTTCCACTCTCACAGACAAACCATTCAAACAGACAAGCAGCAAACTTACCAAAGTTGGATCCACATCCTCTCTCTCCACCAGACGTTTGTAGATCTGATGAACCTTCTCGTACTTCATGCGAGTCTACACAGAGAACACAACCACAGCTTTGCAGTAGACTTACTAACCTACATCCAGTACCAACAGCCACGTCACAGCTGGTCATAGTCAAACAGATACATGGCTGGTTATGAGTTTGAATCCTGAATCCTTTCACAACCTGGGCCAATTCCCACTTGTGAGCAGGCAAGACTTGAATGTGTGGACACTATATGACAAGACTTGAATGTGTGGACACTATCTCACAAGACTTGAATGTATAGACACTAAATGACAAGACTTGAATGTATAGACACTAAATGACAAGACTTGAATGTGTGGACACTATATGACAAGACTTGAATGTGTGGACACTATATGACAAGACTTGAATGTGTGGACACTATCTCACAAGACTTGAATGTGTGGACACTATCTCACAAGACTTGAATGTGTGGACACTATCTCACAAGACTTGAATGTATAGACACTAAATGACAAGACTTGAATGTATAGACACTAAATGACAAGACTTGAATGTGTGGACACTATATGACAAGACTTGAATGTGTGGACACTATATGACAAGACTTGAATGTGTGGACACTATATGACAAGACTTGAATGTGTGGACACTATCTCACAAGACTTGAATGTGTGGACACTATCTCACAAGACTTGAATGTGTGGACACTATCTCACAAGACTTGAATGTATAGACACTAAATGACAAGACTTGAATGTATAGACACTAAATGACAAGACTTGAATGTGTGGACACTATATGACAAGACTTGAATGTGTGGACACTATATGACAAGACTTGAATGTGTGGACACTATATGACAAGACTTGAATGTGTGGACACTATATGACAAGACTTGAATGTATAGACACTAAATGACAAGACTTGAATGTGTGGACACTAAATGACAAGACTTGAATGTGTGGACACTATATGACAAGACTTGAATGTATAGACACTAAATGACAAGACTTGAATGTGTGGACACTAAATGACAAGACTTGAATGTGTGGACACTATATGACAAGACTTGAATGTATAGACACTAAATGACAAGACTTGAATGTATAGACACTAAATGACAAGACTTGAATGTGTGGACACTATATGACAAGACTTGAATGTGTGGACACTATATGACAAGACTTGAATGTGTGGACACTATATGACAAGACTTGAATGTGTGGACAATTAAGTATAAGACTTGAAAGTGTGGACACTATCTCACAAGACTTGAATGTGTGGACACTATCTTACAAGACTTGAATGTGTGGACACTATCTTACAAGACTTGAATGTGTGGACACTATCTCACAAGACCTGAATGTGCAGACACTATCTCACATGAGTGCTTATTCCATTATCCTTGAATTATAGGAATTAAAATAAAAAAAGAAAATGAAAAAAGGCATGCAATCTCCATACACCACACTTCAAACCCCTCCCCTTCACCCTCCCTCTCACACCACTACTCACCTCCTCAAAGTCGGCGTAGGCAAAGTAGATGAGCATGTTGGACTTCATGTGCGTGGTGACGGCACGTTCGTAGATGGCGGCCCCTTCGTCGGCAAACAGCTTGCCGGCATTCTGGTCTCCCTTCTCCGTCAGCAGTTTGCTGGACTGCTCCAGGTAGGAGGCAGCCTCGTACCAGATGTCAGGGTGGTGTCCCAGACACAGCAAACACTGCTCGTAGGCAAACATCACTGCAACACAGCACAACACAACAATCAGTACACAGCAAACACTGCTCGAAGGCAAACATCACTGCAATACAACACAACACAACAACCAGATGTCAGGGTGGTGTCCCAGACACAGCAAACACTGCTCGTAGGCAAACATCACTGCAACACAGCACAACACAACAATCAGTACACAGCAAACACTGCTCGTAGGCAAACATCACTGCAACACAACACAACACAACAACCAGATGTCAGGGTGGTGTCCCAGACACAGCAAACACTGCTCGTAGGCAAACATCACTGCAACACAACACAACACAACAACCAGATGTCAGGGTGGTGTCCCAGACACAGCAAACACTGCTCGTAGGCAAACATCACTGCAACACAACACAACACAACAACCAGATGTCAGGGTGGTGTCCCAGACACAGCAAACACTGCTCGTAGGCAAACATCACTGCAACAGGATGGAAGGAAGGTGGCAGGATGGTTAAGACGTTTGCCTGCCAACAAGTGAACCGTGAGGTTCTGGGTTTGTACCCAGCCTCGCCCTTTCTTCCCAGTTTGACGAAAAAATCGAACTGATTGTCAAAGTCGTTCGGATGAGACTATAAACAGAGGCCCTGTGTGCAAACGAACGCAGAACATCTTGCGCACACGTTAAAACCCCGTTCCGCCTTTCAGAAGAGCATGCCATCATGTGCCGGTAGGAGCGATGACAAAATTATTTTAAAAAACCAGCATGCACACAGGTGTCGTGTTTAGACACCATCCCTGAGGAAAAATAATAAAATAATGGGTAGGCGCTGCACTTGTGGCGAAGCGTTCTCCCCGGGGAGAGCAGCCCGAATTTCACGCAGAGAAATCTGCTGTGACATAAAGTGGTCTAAAATTTAAAAAATAAAATAAAATAAATAAAACACACAACACAACAACTAATCAGTCAATAAATAAATTAAAAATAAAAAAGCTCCTGGTGTTTAGAGCTCATTGACCCTAGAAGCCAGGTCGAGGGTTGTTGAAAAATAAATGTATATATGATTTTTTTCAAAAAAGACCAGGGCTGTCACCTGATCAAGGAAGAAAGCTCAGATTAAATCTGTGCAGATATATATGTATACATAAAGCACATACAGTTCAGATTAAATCTGTGCAGATATTATATATACATTAAAGCATACACACACACACACATGCACACGCGCACACACGCACACGTGCGCACACACGCGCACGCGCACACACACACACATACACACACACACACACACACACACACACACACACACCACACACACACACACACACACACACACACACACATACACACACACACACACACACACACACACACCACACCTGTACGACAACGCACCACACACACACACACACACACACACACACACACACACCACACACACACACACATACACACACACACACACTGTTGCTGACCTCTTTTGGTGATGAGGGCTTGATCCTCTGTCCGCAGAGGGTTGGACTTTTCCCATTTGATATACTTTTTCCATAGCTCCACCTGATACACACACACACACACACACACACACACACACACACACACACACACACACACACACACACACACACACACACACACTTTTTAAAAAACTATTCTTCATACAAGTTCACCTATTCTCCAATTCACTCTGAGGCTAACACACTGGCAATGCTTTTCCTGCCTTATATATATATATATATATAATTTGTTTTACAAAATATGAAGGTAAAGGTGTCCCATGACCTATGTGGTCGTAGGAGAACAAGTCATCAGAGACCTTATCCAGGAACCAGCATATTGAGGGTGGCACCCATCTCCTCTCCCTCGCTGCTTTACCTTCCATGACCATAAAGAGGTCAGGTACCCATTTACAGGTGGGTGAACTGGGGGACTGTACTGAAGCCAAAGAGTGCAAATGATCACCCATCCAAATGGTAACCACGCTTGATACCACTTAACACTGGCTTGGGGAAAGCCCCTTTTTAAAAAAAAATATACAAATGTCCTATTTCCCATGTCCTATTCCACATAATAATCTGACACTTGGCCACAGACGCAAACTTGAGCTGAAATGGTGGGTAGTGCAGGGCACTTTAAGATGTTAAAAAAATTATTAAAGATAGGATAAAGAACAAATACTTTTTTTTTTTAATGGAGGTTATACAAAGCAGCATGATGAACAAACACACAGCCTGAAGTCACATCTCCCATTTTACTGACTGATTTACTATAATTAGGTTCAGCCACATCCACACATGCTGGTTTTTTTTATTTTGTTGTCATCTGTCCTACGAATGTCATGTTTAGACACTATCCCTTAGGAAAAATCCGGGAGTTAGAGTCCCCAAGGTGGTTTGGGGCTGTAGGACTATTTGGCAACATTCTGGCAGCTCCTGCAATGGCACTGGAACCATGCATATTGGCGATTGCCTTTCCAATGGACTATTCCAGCAACATGGAGAAGGGGGAGGGTCTGCTGCATGGGTAACAGCTTGCCCTCCATACTTACTTACCCAGGCTTTGCGCTCTAGAGCCTGGAACGCAACTCCACAGTCTTCTGAGACTGACAGCTGCTTCCTACATCCACACAACTGATTGATCTTTCAAAACAAGCAACCAACACCAAACTGAGCTCTGCAATGAGTATCCATAACACTGTTTAACACTATTTACCAGTGCATTCTGGGGTCCAAATAAGCATGTACAAAGACATGCAGTGCTGAGCAAGGACCAGAATTCTCTCTCCTTCTCTCTTAACTTTCCTTTCCAGGGTGGAGTGTGTAGTGCCTAGTCTTCTCCTGTGCTTGTGACTCTGCTGGAGATCTGCCTTCTGGCCTCAACAGACACTTTCCAACTTCGGAGCAGCTCATTTTTTTGCACAGGCTGCATGCTGGGTATGTTCATGTTTCCGTAAACCCCCCCCCCCCAAAACGCTGATATATAAAGCCAAATTTACATAACCACTCGACTACAGAACCTGCTGAATGACAACAATACACAAACCTCTGTGCAAAAAATCCCAAACCCTCACAAAGCCTCATACACTTTCACCCTCAAATCCCACAAACTTTCAGGACCTGCATAGGCTGTATCAATCAATACAGTCCCCATGCTCACCTGTTTGGCCTCCTGGTAAGTGTTTTTGGGGGCACTGAGGGAGAGTTTTTATCCAGCCCTCTTGTGACCGCTTCGTATTCTTTGGCAACCCGGCGCGCTGACATGTAGTCCCGGCCTCGGTCCTCGGTCATCTTTTTGGCGATCAGGGCATTGATGCTCTGTCCACACACACACACACACAGAGCATCCTTGATATAAAAGAATGAATAAATACATAAATACCCACGCACACATGCATGAGCACAAGCACGCACACACACACGCACGCACACACATGCACGCACACACACACACACACATACACACACACACACACACACACAAACACACACACCTCAGGCTTGTCAACACAATGTTCAGCTTGTCTCCATAACCTGTCCATAGGTACTTTTTATGTCTATGGGTATGTTGCTAGGTTCTCTCTACAAAAGGTATCTATTTCTTTGGTTCTGTACACTAAAATATGTTGTTTTTTTATCATCTGCAGCTATGTTCATCTCTTCAACAAGATGTGTTCACATCTCTACATGCTATTCTCACATCTTTACAACATGCTATGCTCAAATCTCTACAACATGCTATGTTCATGAACCTCCTACACACCATGTTTATGTTTCTGCCATATGCTAAGTTTATGTCTCAGCAATATTCTGCTATCTTCTGTTTTCATACCTTGCTGCTTTGTTCATATCTTCTTTACATAAGTTACAAGCAACAACACCCCACCCCCCACACACCCTGATTACCACACACAAACACCTTCATAATCTCGTAGTAACATGAGCGAAAACCTACTTTTCATTCTACACATCTTGGGTGATTTTCTGTGTTGGATGCTTGATTCACTGAAAATGGCAAACTCAGAAATTTTTTTTTTCCAAAAAAACTTTTGTTCAAAATACATTGTTATGAATCTGTTGTATCTTTGGATTGATTGGATTGGTAGCAGGGCACACTATGCACGGTTACTCACATTTTCGTAGGCAAAGTAATCTTTCCAGAGGATTTCAATGTTGATCATGGGGTTGGTGACGCCTCGCTGGTACACTTTGCGCACAGCAGAAATCCTCTGGTTTTCTGCATAGGATCCTACCGCCTCCCTACCCACAACACAATGTAGGCTACTAGAAATGTGCCATATATCTTGGAAAAGAAAAAGATTTGTTCAAAGTTTACGATCCTCCTCCCTTCCCTCCCCCCCCCCCCCCCAAAAAAAAGTATATGTAAGCGCTCTAGAAAGTACTTTCAGAAATACAGTTTTTTTCCATATTTGTTTCAACAGCTTGAAAAAATAGGACACATTTCACATGAATACTCATTCTGAACTAAGACACATTTCACATAAATATTCTAAACTCTTAACACGTTAATATAAATATTCATTATGAACTCTTAACACATTTCCCTGAAACATTCATTCCAAACTCTTTACCATATTTCACAGAAATATATTCAATCTGAAATCAACAATTTAACCTCCTCATTTGAAACAAAATGCACGCAAAAAGCAACACTGTCTCCTTCTAAAAAATAAATGAATTCATTCAACAATGGTTTTCTTCCCATTTAACTGTGATCACAGTATGATTTCATTCTTCAAATCGCCTCACCCCAGAAACTGTCACTCACACTCAGTGATGACTGACTGATCATCAAGCACACATCTGATCCTAATTACTCCCAATGCTACTCTATACTTACACGGACTTCAGGAAGTTGATGTAGTCCACCCAAATCTGATAGGACATGATGTCCATGCCAATTTTCTCCAAAGCAAAGTCATAGGCCTGGGCCATTTTTTCTCTGTAGGACGACAGCTTGCCTTTGGTTTCTTTGATATAACTGAGGTACAGCTTCCACAGGTCGATGTTCAGCACTTTAATCAGGCAGCGCTGAAAGAGCTGGGGTCCCCAGAAAACACACCACCATCACACAAAGTCGCTGTACCGTACACATACACCACAACATGCACACACAAAACACCCACAACCACACTAATTCAAGGAAGACAGTATCATCATGACTAAGTTTATTGCAACATCCATTGACTGAGAATTGGAGCATCTTCCCAAAGTCTTTTTTGTGGATTCAAACAGTTTCCCCCAAGTCTCTTGATCTTACCCAAATCTTGCATTAAGAAAAGTGAACGTCAGAAGTACTGGATTTTATATTTCTCCTTCACTAAACGTTAAGAAAAAAGCACTCATTAATGACAGTTTCATCATTTTTATAACAAAGAATAACACAAAAGCACTTGTCAAACTGAGTTTAATCATTTGCGTAAGCAGTAACAAGACAATGTTGATTTTCAATTCCATGAATACAAGAAGCTGCCATACACAAACATTATGAAATGCATGGCTTTTCATGAATAGGAATGTCCTAACAATGTTCCTGCATGATGTGTTATGAACTGGAAAACGTACACAGAAAGCCCCCACTGATTACATTTACCTACATGTGTCTACACACCTCTCTTCAATCTGTCAAGAAAATTACAATGACTTTCTGACAATGCTACTTAAAATTTAATTTGCAAACAAACACACACACAAACATACAAACACACACACATGCATGCACCCATCCACCCACCCTTCCACGCACGCACACATGCATGCACGCGTACGCACACACACACACACACACATACACACACACACTCTCTCTCTCTCTCTCGCTGTCTCTCTCTTCAACTGATATGCCCATAACCCAATAAAAATGTGTCTGCTGCAGACTTTCAAGCACTGAAATAAATAACCCACAAAAGACATATTCTAGAAGGAAAAAGAAATCAATTCTAAACCTGTTACCAGTGAGTGTGCTGGATGGAACATTGAAAAAAAAAATCCAAAAAAGAAGCCATTAAATGTTTAATTACACTGGTGACCTTTAAAACAAGACACTGTGCAGCCTATCGAGATACCTGGTCTGTTAGATCTTGTGGAAACAAATTTCAAATTCATTATTCTCTGATCCTTTCACTCTATAGAATGGTGATTAAAAAAAAAAAAAAAAAAAAAAAAAAAACCCACTGCACTATAAATCTGAATCTCACTTTTTAGCAACTGTTTACAATTATGCATAGATTACATAGATCATGTGTCATCTAACTTCACAGAGCTCAATGAATACAAATGTACTGTGTGCATGTCTGTTTGGGTGTTTAAGCCATGCAAACAAACAAATTATATCATTTTTTCTCTCAAAAAGAATAGTCACGATTCTATATGTTTCAAACAAACAAGCTATTCTCACCTTCTCCACTCGTTCGTAGTTTTTCGCTTTGAGCTGTAATGACAGGAAGAATAACAACAAACATTATGATTGTGTTCAAGTATCTTTATTATACAATCAACAATATAAAAAAATAAATATCCCAATTATACCTGCACACATAAATGCCCGCACACACAGACACACACATATGCATCACACACACAGACACAGACCCACACACATACACAAATACAAAAAGGGTAAAGAACACAGTCTACATTAAATTGACGATAAAAGGATGATTTATTTTCTCTGAACATTAAACCCAAGGTAAATAATTTTATGATGAGCAAACTCTATTCTGTACAAAAAATAAAGTACACATTTGCTGAGAATTCAGTTGTGGGAATGACAAAGTCTGATACACACACAACAAACTCATTACAGCCTGTAAAATAAGAAAATATAACTTTGCACCCTTGAACAATGTACACATTTGAAAAACTAACGATTTTTTTTTTTTTACTTCTGTGAATGAGAACAAAGAAGAAAAAAATAGGAAAAACTGAAATACTTTCTTCAAATGAAAACGAAGAATATATATAAATAGAGGAAAAATTAGAGAAAACCCCCCACAAATGTTTAGTCAAAATGGAAAACAATAAAGGAGAAAAAAGAGAGAACATTTTCAGGCACAGCGTTGCACACATTCATACTTATTTATTAGCATTGTGATGATTTGTCTATCTGATCCTTATTCCCTTATATTGATATTTTCTTTGACGGCCTCTAATGGAAAAATGATTGCATATTTCAACAGCAAAACTGAAACAACAGCCGACAATACTTTCAACAAGAGCTTGTGTGGTTTACAATGCGTGCGTGCGTGCGTGCGTGCGTGCGTGTGTGTGTGTAAGTGTTGTGTGTGTGTGTGTGTGTGTGTGTGCGCGCGTGCACGTGTGTTCTCAAATCTAATACAATTCCGGGGGTGTTTTTTCTGTAATCCACATATGAAAACTATTCCCGTGACTTCTTGTAGGATTGTATGTCTTGTACCTAACAGAAAGCCTAATCCCACCAACTTTCATTGAATGCACAGTTGTCTACAATGATAATGAAGCCATCAATGCTTGTGTAAACTTTTAAACTACTACAGAAAAAAAGCAAACAAACCTACTTCTATCTTCACTGGGGTTTTTTGTTTTTGTCTTTTTTAAGGTAGGAATGCACTGATGCAAAAAATCTATGAAACATGTCAGAAAAACCACATTACAATCAAAAAAAAAAGAAGAAAAGTAACGTCAGGGGGAGGTCCTTTTTTTCAATCATAAGCTCTGTTTACAAGAAAAATTAGCAACCACACACACACACACACACACACACACACACACACACACACACACACACACACACACACACACACACACGCATGCACACACATGCACACACACACACTTCCCAGCTCGGGTTTGGGGTTTTTTTCCCCCCCATTTCTGTACCAATTCAGACTGGCTGAAGAAAGAGAGCCTGAGATAAAGAATTAACGACTAGTATGGGTAACCACGTAAACACCTTGACACAGAATCTTTTACTTTCATGGAACATGCATTAAAAAAAAAAAAAATTTGCCCAGCCAACCCACAAAAACTATACTGTGGCTAACATTGCACTAGGACATTTTTGGTTAAAACACAAACAGTATAACTATAAACCATAACAAGCTAAACAGCAACAACAAAGAAATCTTCCAATGAATAACATTTCCTGTGGAGTTCTTGCCTTGATTGGGCTTCTTGCTTCACTCTTTGAGGACTCGGAATATTGCATTGAATTTTTCAAGCAGTGTGGCTTAGGCAAGATGAACATAATGGAACCCTTCCAGCTCTAGATTGTAGATTGCATGCTGGGTATGTTTTTGTGTCATTCATGTCGCCAGCTGTACTGGTCCGGTCTTCTACAAAAGGTGAAGAAGTTGGGTTTTTTTAATATGCATAAGGTGTCGTGTATGTGTTCACACATGGGTCCTGGGTTTATCCGACCCAAGGCATTCAGGGGAATGGAATCAGTGCCAGTGGTATCTCCGTGAAGAATAATCCTTTTGAACAGGCATTTTAGTGGAGATTCAAACCCACATTCATTCATCCCTGAGGTCAGAATGTGGCTACCTAAATGGTGTGTTTATGTGGGGGGGGGGGGGGGGGGGGGGGGTGAGCAGTCACATATACAAAAATCTCACCATTGGTGAAGGTCGGAGCTCTAGCCAAGGAACGAAAAATGAAAAAAAAAAACCCAGCCCTAAAGCAAAAACAAACGCACATTCAGAGCTTTCACCAGACCATGACTTGATGCTTTAACCACAAGGTTATCCCACCCCTTAGTGCGAGTTCACTGAGGCTCAGACAGACTTCCAACCATGATCAGAAGCTGCCATTAAAACTTTTTTTTTTTTTTCATCCGAAGCAGTTTTGCATCAATACAAGCTGAAAAACTATGTGTATTTGACAAGCATCTACACTTTCTCTTTAGTCATTTCTCTATTTATTCTTTTGTCATGGTTTTGTCAAACCCACTTTGGATGTCAGTGGTGGTGTCAGATTGGAACTGTCATTGTCAGCCAGACAGGTTCCATGATCTGCACTGTACACAGTAGACTAGCAATGTTTAATTAAAAAATGTTATGTCAGTGAAGCCCATGATGAGTG
>CM060333.1:10728735-10732931 GCA_030674155.1 Stramonita haemastoma
TAGCAATGACTGAAGGAAGCATGAACCAGTTCCCCCCCCCCCCCCCCCCCCCCCCCCCCTCATCAACCAACCAGACTGCAAAATCCAAACCCAACAATACACACTCTCACACACACGCACACACTCTCTCTCACACACACACACACACTCACATGTGCACACACACGTGTTAAGCAGCCTGTACTAACCTCAGTGACACAAGCTACAGGAAAGCCTGGTGGTCAGAGTGATGCCCTTGTGATCTGCTGAACCGGGTTCAAATCTCGTTCAAGAGGATTTTTTATCTGGAGTTAACATCAGTGCCGACTCCACACACCCCAAAAGTCCTTCAGAAGAGACTATAAACCGAGGTCCTATAAGCGAACGCACACAGAACATCTTGCACACGTGTTAAAACCTGTTCCGCTTTTCAGAAGAGTAGGCCATTGTGTGCAGGTGGGAACGGATGACAAAATTAAAATAACTGCATACACAAGGGGACTGGATGTAAAAAAAAAACACATAGGTGCTTATTTCATTATCCTCTAAAGTATGTATAAAAAAAACTACTGGATTCACAGGTTCAAGTCCCTATAGCATTATTCCGATTCCTTTGAGGGGATTTTTCTCCTTACAGTTGTTAACATTGGTACAGACCTCACTCCCCACTTCAGTCGGTTAGTCCTTCAGAACTAAATCATGTGTGCAAAAGCATGCCAAACACTTTACGCACACTTAAAAAACCCCATCTCCCTTTCAAAGTATATGTATGTATGCACGTTTCAAAATAAGATATCCCAATTTAAAGAAACATCTTATGTGTAGACTCGAAACATACATACATCAACAAAATGCATTTCTGAACAATGAAAAAATACCAGTTTTCAAAACAGCAGCAAACTGAAGAACAAACACACTGTCATCCTGTCTGCATGAAACATGGGAATGAGTCTTCTATTTTACACAAACCTCAGTCACACCCATTGCTCTGGAGAAAGGAAAAGAGAGAAAGGATCTGAAAACTGGAACAAGAGAGTTGTGATACTACCCGTTTTGAAAGAAGTTTTCATTCAGTATGAGAGCGCACACACCCACGCACGCACGCACATACACACACCATGCTTGCATGCACAATTAGGCTTAACGGTGAAACACATGCATAACTGACATCTTCAACTTCTCCTTTTCTTTGTATCACTTAACTACATTCTTCCATTGTTCTTACAGTTCTATTCAATGAATTTCTGACCTTTTATAAAAACCTCATGGGGGAGTCACTGAAATTGTAACTTTTAACATTTGTACAGTTCTAAAAATGTCATTATGTATTAAGTTGTACCACGTTCTTATATTGAAAAACTTATAAATAGCAAAGAAGTGGGAGAGAATGTAGGATTGAGGTGGAGAGAGGGAGAGAGGTGGAGAGAGAGAGATTGAGAGAGTAATGACATAAAAGACAGAGTGAGAAAGACACATAAATTCTTACACTTATACAGTACATACAAGGAGATTGAGAGAGTAATGACATAAAAGACAGAAGTAAGAAAACTGCAGAGATGGAGAGTGTGGCGACTGTGATACATAAGTGTAATGATATGTTTTGATCTTCTGCTCAGTTTTGTAGTTGATATCCATGAATGGTCACAGCAGGTCTGTGGCATAGTGAACTGGTGATGTGTGAGTGGTGACTACAGAAAACAGGGGGAGGGGGTGCCAGTTTTTAACAAGTGAATGATTGATGACAAAGTCTGCTCATAAAATTCATATCATTGTGGCTTTTGCTTGTGGTGAATGAACGCTGTGTGGTGGAAGGAGCATTGCAAAATAATGAATATACTATTTTTTTTTTTATTCTTGTGGTTTCTCTTATAATTATACTTCCTTGTGTAAACTGTTTTGAGCAGTATCAATTTTTATCACAGGAGTCAAGCATCAATCCACTTCACAATACAAATAAAGTGTTATAATCATCAGATATGTATGCACACAAAGCACACACACATATAAGCATGTATACATGCACACAGAAAAATGTGTACATGTACACACACACGCACGCACACGCACACACACACACACACACACACACACACACAGAGTTCAATGAAGAGAAAAACATTAAAGCAAATTTATTAATAGATACTGTGATTAATTTTCCAAGTATGTGATGCATTTTATCAGAAGCAGCACAAACGATAACACTATTGTTTTTCAACTTTTTATTAAATTTTGCTACTTTAAGTGCACAATACATTCTATCATCAGCAGCATAAATTACTCTATTTTGGATTTTTTAGTCTTTGATTCAATTTTACAACCCACACATGTCCACAATCAAATGACTAATGCATCAAATCCATAAAGAAAGGTTCTGCCTTTTAGAACATTCATGCTGAAGTTCCAATCAGCTTTCTCTCAGAGGACAGTTTACAAAATCACGCCAACTCAGTAACTGCCATGGCACAGTGATAATAAGTGCATTGGATTCCTGGCTGGAAGGTTGCAGGTTCAAATCCCATCAGTCATAGTTTGTTTTTCAGACCCCTGCCACCTCCTAACCTAAGTGAGTTTGCTATAAGCCATTGAAAAGACTGGATCACAGTCAAGCACCATCCACTTCACACAATGTGGCACATTATTTTGAGGATATTGCTCAAATTACTTTAAAAAAATTTCCCCAATTAATTTACTTTGCCAGAAAGTGAGAAACCACAATGCAATATACAATGCAATGCAATATCTACAGTTGTCTAAACTACAGTCAACAGTGTGAGATCTTATCCTGTGAAATGTTATAAACAGAGAGAATAGTCAGTAATTATTTTCATTGTCAACAGCTATAACGTGCATTGAATTTAATTAAGACATTGAATTTTAACTGGACCCTACAACTACCTCCTCCTGTCTTTCTCTTTGACTTTTGTATGACCGTTTTTCTTGGCTTAAGCAAGAATAATTTTTTGATAAAGACTGGAAGAGGGAAGCGACATCTTGTCACCAATGTTACAAGGTAAAGAACTTATCAATAGTCTCTGAATCCAGACTGTACACCAGAAATCTCTGTTTAAACTATCCTTCGACAAGATGTTCTGCATGTGTTTGTACTAGGACCTCAGTTTACAGTCTCATCCACAGGTCTTTCGGGGAGTGGAGACAGTACTGATGTTAACTCCAGGAAAAATCCTTTTGGTGCCCTGCACTTGGCTCAAACTCGCACTTCCACATCACGAGTTCAATTAACCACTAGGCTAATCTGCCTATTCTGCTTTTGCAAATATGCAATGAGCGAATTGTTTATCACTTTCTGCTCCAAAAGCTTACATGAATCCACACTTCAATCACTTTCCTATCAGTATCACTTGATTATTCTCACTATTTTCAGTTTCTAATTCATGCTACAGAAACTAAAATTAATTTCCTAGCTGACTGTAACTGCCAGTTGATGCCAAAAACAATGATTATCACATCTTATTATGTTAACTAATGTCAAGATATTCTTGTCTCTACAACATCAAAAACATGAACATGCCAATGAACAAGCCTGACTTTTGATTTGAAAATACTTCAGTGACAGGCATATATCTTTTAAATTTAATTCACCATGGGAAATATCTATCTTAACCCTACCTGGCGTATCATTTTTCACCAGCAGCAGGTCATAAAAAATAGATTTCTTCAGCAACTCTCTGCATTTATGATTTTAATAAGTATAACCTGTTGGCCCTTAATTCTTAGAATGTAGTAGACAGGAGGGGTAACAACATAATGTCCTTATTTCTAATTTTTAAAAATCTTTTTCAGGGCAATAAATTTCAAAGCTAGCGCGCCTCCTCTCTCTCTCTCTCTCTCTCTGAGTCTCTCTCTCTCTCTCTGAGTCTCTCTCTCTCTCTGAGTCTCTCTCTCTCTCCTCTCTGAGTCTCCTCTCTGAGTCTCTCTCCTCTCTTATTAATAAAATATTTACTGAATGAAATTTACTCAATGAAAATTTCACACAGATTTTGATTAGGTTATCAAACTTAAGTAGTTAAGGTACAGCATTCAGTGTACTGTATCCTTCTTATTGAATGTTTTTGTTGTTTACCTTGCCAGCTTAGCATTTCTATTTTTAGGTCAGTAAACAAGATGATGCCAGAATTTTTTTTCTTACTCTATAAATTTCTTTTTTATATCAATACTAAATGCATTGCATACTTAATTTTCAATTGTAATTTACAGAC
>CM060333.1:10733031-10750531 GCA_030674155.1 Stramonita haemastoma
GGGTATCTGAAGGAAAAAAACAAGCTGTGCGTAATGTGTGGATGTGTGTGCATGCATGTGTGAGCTCGTCCTTGCTTCCCCCCTCCCACCCTCTCTTTCTTACCCTTTTATCATTCACTTAGAAAAATGTAGAATGTTTGTGCTTGCTGCACTCTGGTGTTGCAAGAATGGGAGAGGAGAGTGGTTTCCTATTTTCTGACTACCCTGTAAACTTTCTGTAAACTTGTCATTTTTGTCTGTCTTTGGTTTTCCAGGCTGTCTTTTGTGGCTGTCTTTTTCTTATACTCTTGTCTGTCTTTCTGTCTATCTATGAGTCTCTTGTCTGTAAGTGAGTGTGAGTGAGTGAGTGAGTGAGTGAGTTAGAGAAAGTGTATACATGTGTGAGTGCGTGCGTGAGTGCATGTGTGCGTGTGTGAGAAAAGGAGAGAGGACTTTTGTGTGTGTGACTATAAGAGGAATGTGTGTGTGTGTGTGTTGGGAGAGAATATTGACCACTGTTTTGGTTTTTCCCTTAAAATTCAAGGCTTTTTTTTGGTTCTTTTTTTTTTTTTTTGCTGTTTTTTTTCTTTTTTTACAATGTTAATATTTTTTGCTTTGTTAGTTGTACAAGATGATCAATGTATGTGTTATTTTCTATAAGAACTGTTTTGTGTTGATTTTTTAAAACCACTTTTTCTTATTTGTACAGGCGATAGATTTGTGTGTGTTCTATTTTAATCGTTTGATAAAAGAGATTTTGACACTGAATTGTCCGAGTTGACTTCTGGTCTGCCTGTTTAGATGTGTTGTCTTGATAAGTAGGTGTCTTTGGGGGTGTGATGTGTGTGTATGTCACGTGTGTGTGTGTGTGTGTGTAGTGTGTGTGTGTGTGTGCGTGGCTGCGCGTGCATGCATGCATGTGTGTTTGTATGAATGTGTGTGTTTGGTGTGTGTGTGTGAGATGTTTTTGATGTTGTGAACAGTTTGTCATTGCTTAATTTAAGGTGGTCTTTTGACAAGTCGAGTCAAGTACACTTATCATCCCATGAAGGGCAATTACAATAGGGACAGGCATATTGATACGAATCATAGTCTTGAAAGACACAAGAGAGCTTCATTTCATATTGGTTTAAACATTTCAAGTAAACTTCAAATAAAAATATCACAAATCACCACATACGACCCCACATGCCCAAAACCATGCCACACACACACACATGCCCACACACACACACACACCACCCACACACACACACACACACACACACACACACACACACACACACACACACACACACACACACTCACACCACACACCCAATGTTGGAATACAATGTTAATAAGACCATTGACTAGAAAAGACATAAAGTATAACTTATTTATACCTGCACACACTTCAAATAAAAATATCACAAACAAACACCCACATACGTGCGCACACCGCACACACACACACACACACACACACACACACACACACACACACACACACACACACACACACACACACACAAGGGTAGTAATGCACAACGTCTGTAAATTACAATTGAAAATTTAGTATGCAATGCATTTAGTATTGATATAAAAAAGAAATTATAGAGTAAGAAAAAAAATTCTGGCATCATCTTGTTTACTGACCTAAAAATAGAAATGCTAAGCTGGCAAGGTAAACAACAAAAACATTCAATAAGAAGGATACAGTACACTGAATGCTGTACCTTAACTACTTAAGTTTGATAACCTAATCAAAATCTGTGTGAAATTTTCATTGAGTAAATTTCATTCAGTAAATATTTAATTAATAAGAGAGGAGAGAGAAGAGAGAGAGACTCAGAGAGAGAGAGAGAGAGAGACTCAGAGAGAGACTCAAGAGAGAGAGAGAGACAGAGGAGAGAGAGAGCGCTAGCTTTGAAATTTATTGCCCTTAAAAAGATTTTTTAAAATTAGAAATAAGGACATTATGTTGTTACCCCTCTTGTCTGCTACATTCTAAGAATTAAGGGCCAACAGGTATACTTAATAAAATCATAAATGCAGAAAGTTGCTGAAGAAATCTATTTTTTATGACCTGCTGCTGGTGAAAAATGATACGCCAGGTAGGGAAAGATAGATATTTCCCATGGTGAACTAAATTTAAAAGATATATGCCTGTCACTGAAGTATTTTCAAATCAAAAGTCAGGCTTGTTCATTGGCATGTTCATGTTTTTGATGTTGTAGAGACAAGAATATCTTGACATTAGTTAACATAATAAGATATGATAATCATTGTTTTTGGCATCAACTGGCAGTTACAGTCGCTAGGAAATTAATTTTAGTTTTTGTAGCATGAATTAGAAACTGAAAAGTAGTGAGAATAATCAAGTGATACTGATAGGAAAGTGATTGAAGTGTGGATTCATGTAAGCTTTTGGAGCAGAAAGTGATAAACAATTCGCTCATTGCATATTTGCAAAAGCAGAATAGGCAGATTAGCCTAGTGGTTAATTGAACTCGTGATGTGGAAGTGCGAGTTTGAGCCAAGTGCAGGGCACCAAAAGGATTTTTCCTGGAGTTAACATCAGTACTGTCTCCACTCCCCTGAAAGACCTGTGGATGAGACTGTAAACTGAGGTCCTAGTACAAACACAGCAGAACATCTTGTCGAAGGATAGTTTAAACAGAGATTTCTGGTGTACAGTCTGGATTCAGAGACTATTGATAAGTTCTTTACCTTGTAACATTGGTGACAAGATGTCGCTTCCCTCTTCCAGTCTTTATCAAAAATTATTCTTGCTTAAGCCAAGAAAAACGGTCATACAAAAGTCAAAGAGAAAGACAGGAGGAGGTAGTTGTAGGGTCCAGTTAAAATTCAATGTCTTAATTAAATTCAATGCACGTTATAGCTGTTGACAATGAAAATAATTACTGACTATTCTCTCTGTTTATAACATTACACAGGATAAGATCTCACACAGTTGACTGTAGTTTAGACAACTGTAGATATTGCATTGCATTGTATATTGCATTGTGGTTTCTCACTTTCTGGCAAAGTAAATTAATTGGGGAAATTTTTTTAAAGTAATTTGAGCAGTATCCTCAAAATAATGTGCCACATTGTGTGAAGTGGATGGTGCTTGACTGTGATCCCAGTCTTTTCAATGGCTTATAGCAAACTCACTTAGGTTAGGAGGTGGCAGGGGTCTGAAAAACAAACTATGACTGATGGGATTTGAACCTGCAACCTTCCAGCCAGGAATCCAATGCACTTATTATCACTGTGCCATGGCAGTTACTGAGTTGGCGTGATTTTGTAAACTGTCCTCTGAGAGAAAGCTGATTGGAACTTCAGCATGAATGTTCTAAAAGGCAGAACCTTTCTTTATGGATTTGATGCATTAGTCATTTGATTGTGGACATGTGTGGGTTATAAAATTAATCAAAGACTAAAAATTCCAAAATAGAGTGATTTATGTTGCAGCTGATAAAAATTTTATCAAAAGTTGAAAAATGATAGCGTTATCATTTATGCTGCTTCTGATAAAATATATCACATACTTGGAAAATCAATCACAGTATCTATTAATATATTTGCTTTAATGTTTTTCTTTTCATAGAGCTGTGTGTGTGTGTGTGTGTGTGTGTGTGTGTGTGTGTGTGTGTGTGTGTGTGTGTGTGTGTGTGTATACACATGTACACACATCTTTCTCAGTTTCTGTGTGCATGTATACATGCTTATATGTATTGTGTGTGTGTGTGTGTGTGCATACATGATAATTATGACACTTGATTTGTATTGCAAAGTGGATGATGCTCGACTCCTGTAGCTCAAAACACTTTACATAAGGAAGTATAAGAAGAGAAACCACAAGATTAAAAAGTAATAGTATATTCATTATTTTGCAATGCTCCTTCCACCACACAGCATTCATTCACCACAAGCAAAAGCCACAATAATATGAATTTTATGAGCAGACTTTGTCATCAATCATTCACTTGTTAAAAACTGGCACCCCCTCCCCCTGTTTTCTGTAGTCACCACTCACACATCACCAGTTCACTATGCCACAGACCTGCTATGACCATTCATGGATATCAACTACAAAACTGAGCAGAAGATCAAAACATATCATTACACTTATGTATCACAGTCGCCACACTCTCCATCTCTGCAGTTTTCTTACTTCTGTCTTTTATGTCATTACTCTCTCAATCTCCTTGTATGTACTGTATACGTGTAAGAATTTATGTGTCTTTCTCACTCTGTCTTTTATGTCATTACTCTCTCAATCTCTCTCTCTCCACCTCTCTCCCTCTCTCCACCTCAATCCTACATTCTCTCCCACTTCTTTGCTATTTATAAGTTTTTCAATATAAGAACGTGGTACAACTTAATACATAATGACAACTGTACAAATGTTAAAAGTTACAATTTCAGTGACTCCCCCATGAGGTTTTTATAAAAGGTCAGAAATTCATTGAATAGAACTGTAAGAACAATGGAAGAATGTAGCTAAGTGATACAAAGAAAAGGAGAAGTTGAAGATGTCAGTTATGCATGTGTTTCACCGTTAAGCCTAATTGTGCATGCAAGCATGGTGTGTGTATGTGCGTGCGTGCGTGGGTGTGTGCGCTCTCATACTGAATGAAAACTTCTTTCAAAACGGGTAGTATCACAACTCTCTTGTTCCAGTTTTCAGATCCTTTCTCTCTTTTCCTTTCTCCAGAGCAATGGGTGTGACTGAGGTTTGTGTAAAATAGAAGACTTATTCCCATGTTTCATGCAGACAGGATGACAGTGTGTTTGTTCTTCAGTTTGCTGCTGTTTTGAAAACTGGTATTTTTTCATTGTTCAGAAATGCATTTTGTTGATGTATGTATGTTTCGAGTCTACACATAAGATGTTTCTTTAAATTGGGATATCTTATTTTGAAACGTGCATACATACATACACTTTGAAAGGGAGATGTTTTTTTTTAAGTGTGCGTAAAGTGTTCGGCATGCTTTTGCACACATGATTTAGTTCTGAAGGACTAACCGACTGAAGTGGGGAGTGAGGTCTGTACCAACGTTAACAACTGTAAGGGAGAAAATCCCCTCAAAGGAATCGGAATAATGCTATAGGGACTTGAACCTGTGAATCCAGTAGTTTTTTTTTATACATACTTTAGAGGATAATGAAATAAGCACCTATGTGTTTTTTTTTACATCCAGTCCCCTTGTGTATGCAGTTATTTTAATTTTGTCATCCGTTCCCACCTGCACACAATGGCCTACTCTTCTGAAAAGCGGAACAGGTTTTAACACGTGTGCAAGATGTTCTGTGTGCGTTCGCTTATAGGACCTCGGTTTATAGTCTCTTCTGAAGGACTTTTGGGGTGTGTGGAGTCGGCACTGATGTTAACTCCAGATAAAAAATCCTCTTGAACGAGATTTGAACCCGGTTCAGCAGATCACAAGGGCATCACTCTGACCACCAGGCTTTCCTGTAGCTTGTGTCACTGAGGTTAGTACAGGCTGCTTAACACGTGTGTGTGCACATGTGAGTGTGTGTGTGTGTGTGTGAGAGAGAGTGTGTGCGTGTGTGTGAGAGTGTGTATTGTTGGGTTTGGATTTTGCAGTCTGGTTGGTTGATGAGGGGGGAGGGGGGGGGGGGAACTGGTTACATGCTTCCTTCAGTCTTTGCTATGAATAAGATGCAGCTGATCAAATAGTTCAAACACTCACTTTGTAGAACAAAAAAAAATATTGCCAAAGTGTGTTTGATATTAAATGAATAGATTGTATTTTGCTATTTTGTCTTTTTTTTTTTCTTTTAGATTAATTTTTTTTAATCACTCACTTATATTTCAGCAATGGCCCAAGTTTGGTAATATTATATGAATGGATTATTTTTTGTTACCATACCCATGGTTTATTCATCTTGTTTATGATTATATGAAGGAGTGAAGGTTTGAAAAAAGAAATGGGATGTTTTTGAAACTCTTGACATAATTATCAATAAACTAATGTTGGAACGGTTCCATGTCTATCTCAATGATCATTTATTCCCTGTCACTGAACTCGTGTGGGCTGGTCTGTCACCTTCACATTTGCTCTGGGCTTTCATCACTTGCCTTCCCTGTCTCTCAGTCTTGCAACTCTGGAGTCTTTTGCACCTGATCTGTTTCTGTGTTCATCTCTCTCTCTCTCTCTCTCTCTCTCTCTCTCTCTCTCTCTCTCTCTCTCTCTCTCTCTCTTTCTCTCTCTCTCTCTCTCTCTCTCTCTCTCTCTCTCTCTCTCTCTCTCTCTCTCTCTCTCTCTCTCTCTCTCTCCTGGCTACCTGTTTGTAAACGTCTACCTGAAACCAAAATAATGCAAGTGTCAGAACCTCTCAGGGGTGAGGCTATTCTGCAAAGGGGTTCGAGATAACAGGCAGTAAAAGAACAGCCAGTTGTGCTGAGGACTGCCCGACAGGACTAAAGTGCTTCATTCAAGTCAAATGGGCTTAGCACAGCTAGCCAGTCATGAGCTGGTATAGAAATGCACAGTCTCTCTCTCCCACCTTCAGCTTTACCAGTTTAAATATATATATATATAAATCATAATGATCTGTTTGTACAGTGGATGAGGCAACAGTAACAGCAAGAGAAATCTTTATAAACACAAACTAGCTTTTGTGAGAGGCTTCGTGCTGCATGTTCTTTGTCATGGCCTGTCCCAAACATGAAGAAGAAACCCAGTGTGTATTTGTGTTTTTGGCAACAGTTGTACGTATTGATTGTCAAAAGGAGTTTACATGCAAGCAAACTTGGGCCTTCCTGGAGTGGAAACTTAACAGTGTTGCCCCTCGTGTCCTTTTTATGGACAAGTATGTTATATATATGATAGAAGCTGGTGAGCAACAGAATTTTCTGTATTACTGGCTGGATCTTGAGCATGTGGTTCATCCAAAGTCACTGTTCTCTTTTTGTTACATGGTTCGATTCTCACTGTTTTTTTGGTGCTATTTTGTCCGGCTGTCAAAATGTGTGCCCTCTGTACCTCTGCTGTACACCATGTTTAGCCAAGGTGTCCTGTTTGTCGTTGTTGTTATTGCTTGAGGTCTGTCACGGTCCTGATAGGGTCTGTGTATTTAAAAAAATTTTACCAGTCCCGCACTCGTTTAAACACTGCTTGAAAACTACACCAAACGCTACTTCAGCAAAATGGTAGCAAACGAAACTAAATGAGACACACACTCACATACACTCGTATACACACACACTCACACACACACACACACACACACACACACTACTCACACACACACACACACACACACATGCACACACACACAACACACATAAGACACACACAACAAGAAACCACCAGCAAATCAAATGGCAAAGCAAGAAAATGCCAGCTCATAGACTAGTAAAGAAACAGTTCATTAAAAAAAAAAAAAGTAGACAAAAGAAAGGGAAAAAAAAACATGCAGGGAGCTCCTTCAACAATAACGAAGAAAGCCTCGGGCAGGATCAATAAGAAAAGCAGTGAAGAAAAACCCAAACAGGTGCTGTAGCTGATAAAGCAAAGAGAAAAACACACGCCTAGTTAGTGATGCAATGAAGCCACATTCTGTGTGTCACACACACTCCACACAAACTGCCAATCAATAGTTTATAAAGCAGTAAGAAACACTCCGCAATCATGTATTGAGGGACAAAATCCCTTGCAGACAGGGTTTATAAAGTTCCAAACAAGGCCCTTTTTTTTTTGGAAAACGGGAGGGGGGAGGAACACCCATCAGTGGGTAAAGTGGTAAGAACATCAAATGGGAAACCATTCAGACATCTGCTGCATGTAATGTAGAAAGCACCTACACATTAACGAGCAGAGCTTTCAGAAAAATCCATGTAGACTGAGTCAAGCATTCAGAAAATCCATGTAGATCGAGTCAAGCATTCAGAAAATTCATGTAGATTGAGTCAAGCATTCAGAAAATCCATGTAGATCGAGTCAAGCATTCAGAAAATCCATGTAGATTGAGTCAAGCATTCAGAAAATCCATGTAGATCGAGTCTAGCATTCAGAAAATCCATGTAGATCGAGTCAAGCATTCAGAAAATCCATGTAGATCGAGTCAAGCATTCAGAAAATTCATGTAGATTGAGTCAAGCATTCAGAAAATCCACGTAGATTGAGTGGAACGTTCAGAAAATTCGATATAGGTTGTGTGAAGTGTTAAGAAAATCCATGTAGATTGAGTGTAGCGTTTAGAAAATCCATGTAGATTGAGTGTAGCATTCAGAAAATCCCTGTAGATTGAGTGGAGCATTCAGATAATCCATGTAGATTGAGTGGAGCATTCAGATAATCCATGTAGATTGAGTGGAGCATTCAGATAATCCATTTAGAAAATCCACATAGATTGAGTGGAACGTTCAGAAAAATCCATGTAGGTTGTGTGGAACGTTAAGAAAATCCATGTAGATTGAATAGAAATTTAGGAAAATCCATCTGAATAGAGTGGAACATTCAGAAAATCTTAACTATGCTCAGTGGAGTGATCAGAAAATCCATTTAGACTCGTAGATTTTAAGGAAACTCCATGTAGGTTGAGTGGAGCGATAAAAAAAATCTGATTAGACTTAATGGAGCATTCAGAAAATCCAATTAGACTCAGAGGCCTATTCAGAAAAATCCATGTAGATTGAGTGGAACATTCTGAAAACCTAATTAGACTTTGTGGAGTGCTAAAAAATTCCTTGTAGATTGAGTAGAATGCTGAGAAAATCCATGTGGATTGACTGAAACTTTCTAAAATTCCATACAGATTGAGTTGAGCTTTCAGAACAAAATTCCCACAGATCAGTAAGTAGAGCTTTTGAAGAATCCATATAGATTAATTTAAGGAGCTGAGCTTTCAGATTTAAGGAGTTGAGCTTTTAAAAATATACAGATTTAATGATTAGGCCCTTCAGAAAATCTATACAGAGTAATGAGTAAGGCTTTCAGAAAATCTATAGACGAATGAGTAGGCCCTTTGAAAAATCGGTACAGAGTAATGAATAGGTCTTTTAGAAAATCTTTACAGATTAATGAGTAGGCCCTTCAGAAAATTTATACAGATATGAGTAGGCCCTTTAGAAAATGTATACAGATTAATGAGTAGGCCCTTAAGAAAATCTATACAAGTTAATGTGTAGGCCCTTCAGAAAATCTATAGAGATACTAGTTAGTAGGGCTTTCAGAAAATTTAAAGAGAGTGATGAGTAGAGCATTAAGAAAATCTATAGAAAGTGTGATGAGGACAGCTTTTAGAAAATCCCATCAGACTAATGAGTAGAACTTTCAGAAAATCTTCAGAGATTAATGAGTATAAGCTTTCAGAAAATCCATAGATTGGTGACTTATGATGAGTAGAGCTTTCAGAAAATCCATAGAGATTAATGAGTATAAACTTTAAGAAAATCCATAGAGATTAATGACTTATGATGAGTAGAGCTTTCAGAAAGTCTTCAGAGATTAATGAGTATAGGCTTTGAGAAAATCCATAGAGATTAATGACTTATGATGAGTAGAGCTTTCAGAAAATCTTCAGAGATTAATGTGTATAGGCTTTGAGAAAATCCATAGAGATTAATGACTTATGATGAGTAGAGCTTTCAGAAAATCAATAGAAATTGATAACTCATAATGAGAAGAGCTTTCAGAAAATCTATAGAGATTGAGAAGAGCTTTCAGAAAGTCCATAGAGACTGATAAATCATGATAAGTAGAGCTTTCAGAAAATCTATAGAAATTGAGTAGAGCTTTCAGAAAGTCCATAGAGATTGATAACTCATGATGAGTAGAGCTTTCAGATAATACATAGAGATTAATGAGTAGAGCTTTCAGAAAATCTATAGAGATTGAGTTTTGTTTGTTTGTCATCCTTGACGATGACCTCCAAAACAGCAGAGGAGGCAGCTGCTGTTTTGGAAACTGGGCGGAAATTTGATTATTGTGGAGATGCCTTGCCCACAGTACATCCCCACTCTCTCGGCCAAGAGGGCATAAGGTTAGTTAAGTGTTGGAGATGTTCTCCAAAGGCCAACTAGCCCCCTGGGCTGCAGCACATAAGGATTGTGCAAGTCAAGCCTCCTAGTCAGAGAGTCACAGTCAATCACTAAAGACTAAGCTGTAGAGTGGAATTCCATGAGTGGGAAAGCCACTGATCATACAGCCTCGCACTTTGTTGTTGCCCCCAGCAACAATGGTTTAATCAAGAACTGTGATAAAGATTGAGTAGAGCTTTCAGAAAATCCATAGAGATTGAGTAGAGCTTTCAGAAAATCTATAGAGATTGATAACTCATGATGAGTAGAGCTTTCAGAAAATCTACAGAGATTGAGTAGAACTTTCAGAAAAAACTGCAGAGATTGAGTAGAGTGTTCAGAAAATCTACAGAGATTGAGTAGAGCTTTCAGAAAATCTATAGAGATTGAGTAGAGCTTTCAGAAAATCTACAAAGATTGAGTAGAGCTTTCAGAACATCTACAAAGATTGAGTAGAGCTTTCAGAACATCTATAGAGATTAGTGAGTAGAGTTTTTAGAACATCTATACAGGTCAATGAGGTGAGCTTTGAGAAAAACAAAACACGTGAGGATTAGACAGTGATTTGGTGAGAAACTACAATTGAACTAGCCACTAAAGTACTGTGAACATCTCAGGGTAGTTGCTGGTAAAATGAGAAACTGTGGATTAGTTTGATAAAACACCATCCAGTAAGAAGACATTCTGATGTTCATGATCCCCATCCCTGGGTTTTACTGACCTACATGTTGTACAGAATAGCTTCACTAATCATGGGCTTCACAGACATAACATTTCTTAAATTTCTTTAAGCATTGCTAGCCTACTGTGTACAGTGCAGATCATGGAACCTGTCTGGCTGACAGTGACCGTTCCAATCTGACACCACCACTGACATCCAAAGTGGGTTTGACAAAACCATGACAAAACAATAAATAGACAAATAACAAAATAGAAAGTGTAGATGCTTGTCAAATATAGTTTCAGCTTGTATTGATGCAAAACTGCTTCGGATGAAAAAAAAAAAAAAAGTTTTAATGGCAGCTTCTGATCATGGTTGGAAGTCTGTCTGAGCCTCGGTGAACTCACACTAAGGGGTGGGATAACCTTGTGGTTAAAGCATCAAGTCTAGCATCTGGTGGAAACTCTGAATGTGCGTTTGTTTTTGCTTTAGGGCTGGGTTTTTTTTTTCATTTTTCGTTCCTTGGCTAGAGCTCCAAGGTTCACCAATGGTGAGATTTTTGTATATGCGACCCCCCCCCACACACACACACCATTTAGGTAGCCACATTCTGACTTCAGGGATGAATGAATGTGGGTTTGAATCTCCACTAAAATGCCTGTTCAAAAGGATTATTCTTCATGGAGATACCACTGGCACTGACTCCATTCTCTCGAATGCCTTTTGGGTTGGATTATAAACCCAGGACCCATGTGTGAACACAAACATGACATCTTATGCATATTGGAAAAAAAAACCCAACTTCTTCACCTTTTGTAGAAGACCAGACCAGTACAGCTGGTGACGTGAATGACACACAAAAACATACCCAGCATGCAATCAACAATCTAGAGCTGGAAGCTCATTCGAGGCACAGGAAGTGTTGTTATTCATTGGATGGTTTCTTTGTTGTTGGTGTTTAGCTTGTTATGGTTTATACTGTTTGTGTTTTAACAAAAAATTTCCTAGAGCAATTCTTAGGCACAGTATAGTTTTTTGTGGGTTGGCTGGGCTAATTTTTTATATTTTTTTAAAAAACATGTTCCATCAAAGTAGAAGATTCTGTGTCAAGGTGTTTACGTGGTTACCCACACTAGTCGTTAACTGTTATCTCAGGCTCTCTTTCTTCAGCCAGTTTGAATTGGTAAAAACTCCAAACCTGAGCTGCGTGTGTGTGTGGAATGTGTGTGGTTGCTAATTTTTCTTGTTGTAAACAGAGCTTATGATTGAAAAAAAAGGACCCAACCCCCCTGATGCTTCTTTTTCTTGATTGTAATGTGGTTTTCCTGACATGTTTCATAGATTTTTACATCAGTGCATTCCTACCTTAAACAAAAACAAAAAAACCCAGTGAAGAAAGAAGTAGGTTTGTTTGCTTTTTTTCTGTAGTAGTTTAAAAGTTTACACAAGCATTGATGGCTTCATTATCATTGTAGACAACTGTGCATTCAATGAAAGTTGGTGGGATTAGGCTTTCTGTTAGGTACAAGACATAAATCCTACAAGAAATCATGCGAATAGTTCTCATATGTGGATTACAGAAAAAACACCCCCGGAATTGTATTAGATTTGAGAACACACGTGCACGCGCGCGCACACACACACACACACACACACACACACACCGCACGCATTGTAAACCACACAAGCTCTTGTTGAAAGTATTGTCGGCTGTTGTTTCAGTTTTGCTGTTGAAATACGCAATCATTTTTCCATTAGAGACCGTCACAGAAAATATCGGTATAAGGGAATAGGGATCTGATAGAGAAATCATCACAATGCTAATAAATAAGTATGAATGTGTGCAACGCTGTGCCTGAAAATGTTCTCTCTTTTTTCTCCTTTATTGTTTTCCATTTTGACTAAACATTTGTGGGGGGTTTTCTCTAATTTTTCCTCTATTTATATATATTCTTCGTTTTCATTTGAAGAAAGTATTTCAGTTTTTCCTATTTTTTTCTTCTTTGTTTTCATTCACAGAAGTAAAAAAAAAAAAAAAATGTTAGTTTTTCAAATGTGTACATTGTTCAAGGGTGCAAAGTTATATTTTCTTATTTTACAGGCTGTAATGAGTTTGTTGTGTGTGTATCAGACTTTGTCATTCCCACAACTGAATTCTCAGCAAATGTGTACTTTATTTTTTGTACAGAATAGAGTTTGCTCATCATAAAATTATTTACTTTGGGTTTAATGTTCAGAGAAAATAAATCATCCTTTTATCGTCAATTTAATGTAGACTGTGTTCTTTACTCTTTTTGTATTTGTGTATGTGTGTGGGTCTGTGTCTGTGTGTGTGATGCATATGTGTGTGTCTGTGTGTGCGGGCATTTATGTGTGCAGGTATAATTGGGATATTTATTTTTTTATATTGTTGATTGTATAATAAAGATACTTGAACACAATCATAATGTTTGTTGTTATTCTTCCTGTCATTACAGCTCAAAGCGAAAAACTACGAACGAGTGGAGAAGGTGAGAATAGCTTGTTTGTTTGAGACATATAGAATTGTGACTATTCTTTTTGAGAGAAAAAAATGATATAATTTGTTTGTTTGCATGGCTTAAACACCCAAACAGACATGCACACAGTACATTTGTATTCATTGAGCTCTGTGAAGTTAGATGATATGTGATCTATGTAATCTATGCATAATTGTAAACAGTTGCCAAAACGTGAGATTCAGATTTATAGTGCAGTGGGGTTTTTTGGGTGTTGTTTTTTTTTAATCACCATTCTATAGAGTAAAAGGATCAGAGAATAATGAATTTGAAATTTGTTTCCACAAGATCAAACAGACCAGATATCTTGATAGGCTGCACAGTGTCTTGTTTTAAAGGTTACCAGTGTAATTAAACATTTTTTTTCATTGTTCCAGCACACTCACTGGTAACAGGTTTAGAATTGATTTCTTTTTCCTTCTAGAATATGTCTTTTGTGGGTTATTTATTTCGGTGCTTGAAAGTCTGCAGCAGATACATTTTTATTGGGTTATGGGCATATCATGATTCAGTTGAAGAGAGAGAAAGCAAGAGTGTGTGTGTATGTGTGTGTGTGTGTGCACGCGTGCATGTGTGCATGCATGGATGGGTGGGTGGATGCATGCATGTGTGTTTGTGTGTATGTTTGTGTGTGTGTTTGCTTGCTGTTACACAAATTAAATTTCAAGTAGCATTGTCAGAAAGCCATTATAATTTTCTTGACAGATTGAAGAAAGGTGTTATAGACACATGTAGGTAAATGTAATCAGTGGGGGCTTTCTGTGTAAGTTTCCCAGTTCATAACACATCATGCAGGAACATTGTTAGGATATTCCTATTCCTGAAAAGCCGTGCATTTCATGATGTTTGTGTACGGCAGCAACTTGCATTCATGGAATTGAAAATCAACATTGTCTTGTTACTGCTTACGCAAATGATTAAACTCAGTTTGACAAGTGCTTTTGTGTTATTCTTTATTATAAAAATGATGAAACTGTCATTAATGAGCGCTTTTCTCTTAACGTTTAGTGAAGGAGAAATATAAAATCCAGTACTTCTGAGGTTCACTTTTCTTAATGCAAGATTTGGGTAAGATCAAGAGACTTGGGGAAACTGTTTGAATCCACAAAAAAGACTTTGGGAAGATGCTCCAATTCTCAAGTCAATGGATGTTGCAATAAACTTAGTCATGACGATACTGTCTTCCTTGAATTAGTGTGGTTGTGGGTGTTTTGTGTGTGCATGTTGTGGTGTATGTGTACGGTACAGCGACTTTGTGTGATGGTGGTGTGTTTTCTGGGGACCCCAGCTCTTTCAGCGCTGCCTGATTAAAGTGCTGAACATCGACCTGTGGAAGCTGTACCTCAGTTATATCAAAGAAACCAAAGGCAAGCTGTCGTCCTACAGAGAAAAAATGGCCCAGGCCTATGACTTTGCTTTGGAGAAAATTGGCATGGACATCATGTCCTATCAGATTTGGGTGGACTACATCAACTTTCTGAAGTCCGTGTAAGTATAGAGCAGCATTGGGAGTAATGGTGATCAGATGTGTGCTTGGATGATCAGTCAGTCAGCACTGAGTGTGAGTGACAGTTTCTGGGGTGAGGCGATTTGAAGAATGAAATCATACTGTGATCACAGTTAATGGGAAGAAAACCATTGTTTAATGAATTCATTTATTTTTTAGAAGGAGACAGTGTTGCTTTTTGCGTGCATTTTGTTTCAAATGAGGAGGTTAAATTGTTGATTTCAGATTGAATATATTTCTGTGAAATATGGTAAAGAGTTTGGAATGAATGTTTCTGGGAAATGTGTTAAGAGTTCATAATGAATGTTTATATCAACGTGTTAAGAGTTTAGAATATTTATGTGAAATGTGTCTTAGTTCAGAATGAGTATTCATGTGAATTGTATCCTATTTTTTCAAGCTATTGAAACAAATATGGGAAAAAAAACTGTATTTCTGAAAGTTCTTTCTAGAGCGCTTACATATGCTTTTTGGGGGGGAGGGTGGGGGAGAGGGAGGAGGATCTAAACTTTGAACAAATCTTTTTCTTTTCAAAGATATATGGCACATTTTTAGTAGCCTACATTGTGTTTGTGGTAGGGAGGCGGTAGGATCCTATGCAGAAAACCAGAGGATTTCTGCTGTGCGCAAAGTGTACCAGCGAGGCGTCACCAACCCCATGATCAACATTGAAATCCTCTGGAAGGACTACTTTGCCTACGAAAATGTGAGTAACCTTGCATAGTGTGCCCTGCTACCAATCCAATCAATCCAAAGATACAACAGATTCATAACAATGTATTTTGAACAAAAGTCTTTTTGGAAGGTTTTTTTTTCTGAGTTTGACATTTTCAATGAATCAAGCATCCAACACAGAAAATCACCCAAGATGTGTAGAATGAAAAGTAGGTTTTTGCTCATGTTACTACGAGATTATGGAGGTGTTTGTGTGTGGTAATCAGGGTGTGTGGGGGGTGGGGTGTTGTTGCTTGTAACTTTATGTAAAGAAGATACGAACAAAGCAGCAAGGTATGAAAACAGAAGATAGCAGAATATTGCTGAGACATAAACATAGCATATGGCAGAAACATAAATATGGTGTGTAGGAGGTTCATGAAGATAGCATGTTGTAGAGATTTGAGCATAGCATGTTGTAAAGATGTGAGAATAGCATGTAGAGATGTGAACACATCTTGTTGAAGAGATGAACATAGCTGCAGATGATAAAAAACCGACATATTTTAGTGTACAGAACCAAAGAAATAGATGCCTTTTGTAGAGAGAACCTGGCAACATACCCATAGACATAAAAAGTACCCATGGACAGATTATGGAGACAAGCTAAACATTGTGTTGACAAGCCTGAGGTGTGTGTGTGTGTTTGTGTGTGTGTTTGTGTGTGTGTGTGTGTGTGTGTGTGTGTGTGTGTGTGTGTGTGTGTGTGTGTGTGTGTGCGTGCATGCGTGCGTGTGTGTGTGTGCGTGCTTGTGCTCATGCATGCGTGCGTGGGTATTTATGTATTTATTTATTCTTTTATATCAAGGATGCTCTGTGTGTGTGTGTGTGTGTGGACAGAGCATCAATGCCCTGATCGCCAAAAAGATGACCGAGGACCGAGGCCGGGACTACATGTCAGCGCGCCGGGTCGCCAAAGAATACGAAGCGGTCACAAGAGGGCTGGATAAAAACTCTCCCTCAGTGCCCCCACAAAACACTTACCAGGAGGCCAAACAGGTGAGCATGGGGACTGTATTGATTGATACAGCCTATGCAGGTCCTGAAAGTTTGTGGGATTTGAGGGTGAAAGTGTATGAGGCTTTGTGAGGGTTTGGGATTTTTTGCACAGAGGTTTGTGTATTGTTGTCATTCAGCAGGTTCTGTAGTCGAGTGGTTATGTAAATTTGGCTTTATATATCAGCGTTTTGGGGGGGGGGGGGGGTTACGGAAACATGAACATACCCAGCATGCAGCCTGTGCAAAAAAATGAGCTGCTCCGAAGTCAGAATGTGTCTGTTGAGGCCAGAAGGCAGACCTCCTGCAGAGACACAAGCACAGGAGAAAACCAGGCACTACACACTCCACCCTGGAAAGGAAAGTGAAGAGAGAAGGGGAGAGAATTGTGGTCCTTGTTCAGCACTGCATGTCTTTGTACATGCTTATTTGGACCCCAGAATGCACTAGTAAATAGTGTTAAACAGTGTTATGGATGCTCATTGCAGAGCTCAGTTTGGTGTTCGTTGCTTGTTTTGAAAGATCAATCAGTTGTGTGGATGTAGGAAGCAGCTGTCAGTCTCAGAAGACTATGGAGTTGCATTCCAGGCTCTAGAGCGCAAAGCCTGGGTAAGTAAGTATGGAGGGCAAGCTGTAGTTACCCATGCAGCAGAATCCCCACCCCCCCTCCACGTTGCTGGAATGCTCCATTGGAAAGGCAATCGCCAATATGCATGGTTCTAGTGCCATTGCAGGAGCTGCCAGAATGTTGCCAAATAGTCCCACCTAGCTCCAAACCGCCTTGGGAACTCTTCTTCTTCTTCTCTCATTTGCTGTACACTGTCAGATGTGTCTGGGAAAAATAATGGCCTGTCCTTTCCATCTCCTCTCGTGGGCCGTACAGCTTGGTCTGTAGGGTTATCTCCATTGGCCACACTTTCTTCCTCAGGTCGCTGAATAGCGTACACCTTCAAAGGATGTGCTCGCCTGTCTGGTTTTCTTTACCACAGGCACATAGGGGAGAAGGAGCAAGTTCTTGGGGACTCTAACTCCCGGATTTTTCCTAAGTAATAGTGTCTAAACATAAC
>CM060333.1:10755531-10758031 GCA_030674155.1 Stramonita haemastoma
CATCTGTTCCCACTGGCACACGATGGCCTACTCTTACGAAAAGCGGAACAGGATTTAACATGTAACATGTTCTGCGTGTGTTCGCACACGTGGCCTCGGTTTTAAAGTCTCATCCGAAGGACTTTTGGGGAGAGTGGAGTCAGCACTGATGTTAACTCCAGGAGAAAAATCTCCTTGAACGGGATAGAACCCGGCTGATTGGTTGTTGTGCTGTGTTGCAGTGATGTTTGCCTACGAGCAGTGTTTGCTGTGTCTGGGACACCACCCTGACATCTGGTTGTTGTGTTGTGCTGTGTTGCAGTGATGTTTGCCTACGAGCAGTGTTTGCTGTGTCTGGGGCACCACCCTGACATCTGATTGTTGTGTTGTGTTGCAGTGATGTTTGCCTACGAGCAGTGTTTGCTGTGTCTGGGGCACCACCCTGACATCTGGTTGTTGTGTTGTGCTGTGTTGCAGTGATGTTTGCCTACGAGCAGTGTTTGCTGTGTCTGGGGCACCACCCTGACATCTGGTTGTTGTGTTGTGTTGTGTTGCAGTGATGTTTGCCTACGAGCAGTGTTTGCTGTGTAGTGATTGCTGTGTTGTGTTGCAGTGATGTTTGCCTACGAGCAGTGTTTGCTGTGTTTGGGACACCACCCTGACATCTGGTACGAGGCTGCCTCTTACCTGGAGCAGTCCAGCAAACTGCTGACGGAGAAGGGAGACCAGAATGCCGGCAAGCTGTTTGCTGACGAAGGGGCCGCCATCTACGAACGTGCCGTCACCACGCACATGAAGTCCAACATGCTCATCTACTTCGCCTATGCCGACTTTGAGGAGGTGAGTAGTGGTGTGAGAGGGAGGGTGAAGGGGAGGGGTTTGAAGTGTGGTGTATGGAGATTGCATGCCTTTTTTCATTTTCTTTTTTTTTTTTTAATTCTTATATTTCAAGGATAATGGAATAAGCACTCATGTGAGATATAGTGTCCACACATTCAAGTCTTGTGAGATAGTGTCCACACATTCAAGTCTTGTAAGATAGTGTCCACAATTCAAGTCTTGTAAGATAGTGTCCACACATTCAAGTCTTGTGAGATAGTGTCCACACTTTCAAGTCTTATACTTAATTGTCCACACATTCAAGTCTTGTCATATAGTGTCCACACATTCAAGTCTTGTCATATAGTGTCCACACATTCAAGTCTTGTCATTTAGTGTCCACACATTCAAGTCTTGTGAGATAGTGTCCACACATTCAAGTCTTGTGAGATAGTGTCCACACATTCAAGTCTTGTGAGATAGTGTCCACACATTCAAGTCTTGTGAGATAGTGTCCACACATTCAAGTCTTGTGAGATAGTGTCCACACATTCAAGTCTTGTGAGATATAGTGTCCACACATTCATGTCTTGTGAGATAGTGTCCACACATTCAAGTCTTGTGAGATATAGTGTCCACACATTCAAGTCTTGTTATTTCGTGTCCACACATTCAAGTCTTGTGAGATAGTGTCCACACATTCAAGTCTTGTGAGATAGTGTCCACACATTCAAGTCTTGTGAGATATAGTGTCCACACATTCAAGTCTTGTGAGATAGTGACCACACACTCAAGTCTTGTGAGATAGTATCCACACATTCATGTCTCGTGAGACAGTGTTCACACATTCAAGTCTTGTGAGACAGTGTTCACACATTCAAGTCTTGTGAGATAGTATCCACACATTCAAGTCTTGTGAGACAGTGTTCACACATTCAAGTCTTGTGAGATAGTGTCCACACATTCAAGTCTTGTGAGATAGTGTCCACACATTCATGTCTTGTGAGATAGTGTCCACACATTCAAGTCTTGTGAGGTAGTGTCCACACATTCATGTCTTGTGAGATAGTGTCCACATTTTCAAGTCTTGTGAGATAGTGTCCACACATTCAAGTCTTGTGAGATAGTGTCCACACTTGCAAGTCTTATGAGATAGTGTCCACACATTCAAGTCTTGTAAGATAGTGTCCACACATTCAAGTCTTGCCAGCTCACAAGTAGGAATTGGCCCAGGTTGTGAATGGATTCAGGATTCAAACTCATAACCAACCACCCATGTATCTGTTTGACTATGACCAGCTGTGACGTGGCTGTTGGTACTGGATGTAGGTTAGTAAGTCTACTGCAAAGCTGTGGTTGTGTTCTCTGTGTAGACTCGCATGAAGTACGAGAAGGTTCATCAGATCTACAAACGTCTGGTGGAGAGAGAGAGGATGTGGATCCAACTTTGGTAAGTTTGCTGCTTGTCTGTTTGAATGGTTTGTCTGTGAGAGTGGAGATCTGTGAGAGTGAATATCTATGAGAGTGGATAACCATGAGAGTGTGGATATATATGAAGGTGGATATGTATGACAGTGGATATCTATGAGAGTGGATACCACCTATGAGAGTGGATATCTATGAGAGTGGATACCACCTATGAGAGTGGATATCTATGAGAGTGGATACCACCTATGACAGTGGATATCTATGAGAATGGATA
>CM060333.1:10759856-10762356 GCA_030674155.1 Stramonita haemastoma
GGGGGGGGGGGGGGGGGGGGGGGGGGGGGGGTTTGTTTTTTTGGGGTTTGTTTTGATTGGGTTGGGGGGTTTTAGGGGTTTTTTTTTAGGTTTTTTTTTTTTGGCTTTGGGGTTTTTTTTTTTTGGGGGTTTTTTTTTAAATAGTTTTGGGTTGTAGGGTTTTAAATTTTTTTGGGGGTTTTAAATTTTTTTTTTTGGGTTTGGGGGGGTTTTTTTGGGGGGGGGGGGTTTTTTTGGGGGGGAAAAAAATTTTTTTTTTTTTTAAATATTTTTTGGGGTTTTTTTTTGGAAATTTTTTTTTTTTTTGGGGGTTTTTTTTTTTTTTGGGGGGGGTTTGTTTTTGGGGTTTTTGGTGGGTTTTTATTTTGGTTTTTTAAAGGGGTGTGTTTTTATTTTTTTTTTTTTGTTTATTTTTTTTTTGTTTGGTTTTTTTGGATTTTTTTTTTTTTTTTTTTTTTTGTTTTTTTTGGTCTTTTTGGGTTTTTTTTTTTTAAAATTTTTTTGTTTTTTTTTGGGGAGTTTTTTGTTTAAAAAGGGGGGGTTTTTTTGTTTTGGGGTTTTAAAAGGTTTTTTTTTGGGGTTTTTGGTTTTTTAAAAAATTTTTTTGGTTTTTTTTTTGGGGGGTTTTTTTTGGTTTTTTTTTTTTTTTATTTTTTTTTGGGTTTTTATTGATGTTTTTTTGGTTGGGTTTAAAACCCCCTTTTTTTGGGGTTTTTTTGGTTTTTTTTTTCCCAAGATAAAAGGCGGGTTTGTGGTTTTTTAAAAAAATATATTTTTTCTTTTTTTTATATTTTTAAAAAATTTCTATCATCTATTATCAAAATTATTTATCCCACTTCTCTTTTTTTTTTTGCTTTTCTGTTTTTTTCTTAATTGCTTTTCTGCTGTCTTTTTCCCCTGCCTTGTCTGTTGCTGCTGTCCTGTCTGTCTTACTATCTTCTATCTATTTTCTATCTATCTATCTATACTACTTCTATTTTCTTTCCCCCCCCAACCAACAAAACCCCCCAAACCCCCCCCAACAACCACTCAACCATTTTTAAAATTTTTTAAATTTTTTTTTTTAAAGACCCCAAAACAAAGAAAATTACCCACAGGTACTTAATGTTTTTTGCTTTTTTCAAAAAAAAAAAAAGGCCCAAACCACAACCCTTTCCCTTTCCTCTTCTCCTTTCCTTTTTTTTCTTTTTCTGTGTCTTGTTTTTTCTTTGTCTGTGTTGCCTGTGGCGTTGTCTCTGTATTCTTTGTTTGTTTGTTTGTTTTTTTCTTTTTTCTTTCCTCTGTGTTAGGTTTTTTGTCTGTCTGTTGGGTCTGTCTTTTCTGTCTGTCTGTTTTTGTTGTAGTCTGTCTGTCTCCACGTAAATGTGTCCACAGTCTTTTTTGGGCTTCAGGACTTGGAAAGTCAGTGTGATGGTGTAGCAAATCACAGGGGGCCTATTGCCCCCGGACGGTGATCACCCTTTTTTATTATCTATCTTTTCTGTCTGTCTGTCTTTTCTGTTTTTGTTTTTCAATCATCTATTTTCTATCTATCTATCTACTATCTATCTATCTTTATCTATCTATCTTTACTATCTTCTTCTTTTCTTCTTCGGGTCGTCTGTCTGTCTGTTTCGTCTGTCTGTTGTCTTCGTCTGTAATATCTACATTTTACTATCTATCTATCATCTATCTATCCTTCTGTTGTTGTTTCTGTCTGTCGTCTGTCCCTTCGGATGAGACACCTTCGGTGGCTGAAACCGGGCCCGTGGCCAACGCACGCAAAAAATCTTGCGCATACGTTAAATCCTGTTCCCTTTTGAAAGGTGGCGGCCTTTTTGTGCCGGGGGGAAAGTGACAAAATTTCAAAAAACTGTCCACGGGGACGGATAAAAAAAACCCCTGAGTGCTTTTCCAATTAAAATCCGAAAAAAAAAGGAAAAAAAGGAGAATACTGTCTGTCTGTCTTCTGTCTGTTGTCTGTCGTCTGTTTTTTCTGCCCTGTCTATCTTTTAACTTTTGCGACTAGATCAGGTTTGCTTTTGATGCGGTACAAATTCATGGTTTGCCCAAAAGCTGCATGCCACCCCCTTTTCAAATTTCCTTCTTAAATCAATTAATACGTGTTAGAGGTCTTGTAAGGTTTGTTAAAGGGGCACCGCTCACAGAGTTTTCGAGGTTGAATATTTTTTCAGTTTGTGCTACGGCCTGCTCAAAAACCCTGCTTGTTCCTCAGCAATAAATGGTCTCTGTTGGGCTTCCGTCTGTTCAGTAAATCTTAAACTGACCTTGTTTTGGGTGGAATATGAGGCTGTTTTGTACATTTAATTCTGGCACTGTTGTCTTACAGTACAAGCTCAAGCTACAGTAAAATCTTTATGTGTGGTCTGAGGCAATGTTGTAGAGTGGTCACACGTATGCCCTTGCCCACTTAGACAGTCATGTGATTAACACTTTAAAGTTTTCCACCAGCTGGTCTTATTATTATATTATTTATATATATATTATAAAAAAAAAAAAA
>CM060333.1:10782856-10812856 GCA_030674155.1 Stramonita haemastoma
CTCGTTCGCGCTACACTGTCAGATGTGTCTGGGAAAAATAATGGCATGTCCTTTCCAGCTCCTCTCGTGGGCCGTACAGCTTGGTCTGTAGGGTTACCTCCGTCGGCCACACTTTCTTCCTCAGGTCGCTGAATAGCGTACACCTTTGAAGGATGTGCTCGCCGGTCTGGTTTTCTTTACCACAGGCACACAGGGGAGAAGGAGCAAGTTTCAGCTTTGTGGACATGTGGTGGTTTAGCCTGTTGTGCCCTGTGCGGAGTCTTAGAATTGTGACTTGAGGGGGAGGGATGAAGAAGGGGGGAGGGAGACACTGTAACTGGCATCTCAGTGGTGGCTTGAACCTACTATCTACGTGGTCAGATGGCGAGCTGAACGTTCTAACCACCAGGCTTTGTGATTCTCACCCAGCCCTTCCCATAGACCACAGCCAGCCTGTGACTGATTGTCAGTTCTTCTGATTTGTTGTTGTAGGACTCACGTTGCTAGTTTACTACTGTGTGTATAGTCTGCTTGATGTGTTGTCATGGCCTGATCTGTTTAGTGTTTTTTGCGTCATTTGTCTCTTGACGGTTGGCGTATGTCTGAAAGTATTTCATCATTATTGTTCCTTCTGTCCCCCCCCCCCCACCCCCCTCCCCTGCCCCCCCCCCCCCCCCCCCCCTCCCTCTGCAAATGGCTCTATAAATGTTGTGTCGGAGTCCCTGGTCACAGCAGTCTCCAAAACAGAGCAGAAGAAGGAACAGACTTTTTTTTTTAAGGAGTCCAGACTTGCTATCCAGCTAGCTGTGTGTGTAGTTACTTCTTTGTGCTTGTGTTTCACCTTTCGTCTTTCCAGAATGCATTTGATGTTTATCTTGGTAAATCAGCCAACCTTTTGTTTTTAATCTCGTGTGTGTTTATCTGATGGATGTAATCATTTGAAGTTATATATTATGGTTTTTCAGTGCCTATGAGGAGTTAATATGGCTGGTGCATTTTGTGCGCAAGTTAGAGTCTACAGCTGTACTTTGTTGTTCGTTTCTTGTTCAGTGGACTTCATTCTCAGTTGATCGCTTGTGGAGCATTTAGAATGGGGATGGGGTGTTTGTTTTGTTGTTGTTGTTGTTGTTTTGTTTTTCCTTTGTCGATGAAATATCAGTAGTTACAGTGGCGTTGAGGTGATGACATTGTCACGTAGTGGTTTTTTCCCTGATACCTTGTATTTGTTTCCAGTATTTCTTCGTCCTCATCGCATTTGGCTGGTCAAGGCTAGACAAGGTAAAAGGTGTGAATGGGTACCTGCCCTCTTTAGGGTCAGGGAAGGTAAAGCAGCGAGGGAGAGGAGATAGGCGCCGCCCTCAATACGCTAGGCCCTAGAGAAGCTGGGGGTATCTAATGCCTCGCTCCTCTGCACAACATGGTTATGGACACCTTACTAGCGTTATGTACAGAACACGCTATTACCTTTACCTACTGTATATGCCACAGACACACGCATGTGCGCACGGGCGCGTGCTATTACGCACGCCCAATGCATTTTTTTCTGATTTAAGCTGTGATTTTTTGGTACATGTCTAGGTACTTTAAAAATAATGACAGCTTCGATTTTACATTATTGATGGAAAGGAATCTCAATGCTGGGTCTGATCCACAAGGCAATGTGATTTTTTTTTCTCTGTTAAATGGTAGTTGTGTTTTTTTCTGCTTTCATCAAAATGTGTTTTAAAGTAAACATCTGTTGTTACAGACACTGCCATAAAACACACACACACACACACACACACACACACACACACACACACACACACACACACACACACACACACACACTACACACACACACACACACACACACACACACACACACACACACACACACACACACACACACACCACACACACCTACACACACACACTACACACACACACACACACACACACACACACACCACACTACACACACACACTACACACACACACTACACACTACACACACACACACACACACACACACACACACACACACACACACACACACACACACACACCACACACACACACACACACACACACTACACACTACACACTACACACACACACTTACACACAAAAACATTAACTCTTTAACTACAGTTTACGTTGTGCCTGTGTGTACAGGTTTACTGCGTTTGCAGTGTCCTTCTGCAGTCACGCAGCAACTGTTCCCACAGCTCCGCCAACTGCAGCCGCTGCAGCCTCCGGCGCTGCCAACACGACAGATGCTTCTGCAGCCACAGGGACCACAGCTTCAGCAGCTAACTCCTCTGCTGCTACGACAACCCCGAGCAATCCCTGTGCCAATCAGGTAGCAGGCTTCTGCATCCAACGCTCGCTCAGACAGCAGCAGCTATTCTTGTCTTGTTATATATATTATGAGCGAAAATGCAATGTTTGCGCTGCCGTTAATTAAGCATTTGATCAATTAATTAATTAATTAATTAATTAGGCCCAGAACATCCCGACTTCGGTATGGAAGCGAATTGTTATGGTATATTTTGAAGTCTTTTTTTTGGGGGGGGGTGGGGTGGGAGTGGGGGGTGGGGTTGTGGGGAGAAACCAGGAGAATGGACCAAGAAGGTAGAAAATAGACAAGAGAAGGAGGTGACAGGAAGATAAAGAACGAGGCAGTAGCAAAGTGGAGGGAAAGAAAAGAGAGGAATTCCTAGCACAGAATTTGCAGAAGGTGGGAATGCTGTTTCATACTGACAGGCCCCAGAATCCGGACGGTGATACCGGAGCCCTGTTATGATGAATGGGTGTGTACATTCAGTCTTAGGACAAGACACAACCCCCCTCCGTTAAATCCTGTTCCGCTTTTCGTAAGAGTAGGCCATTGTGTGCCGGTGGGAACAGATGACTAGATTTACAAAACTGTATACCCACGGGGACTGGATGTAAAACAGCACATGAGTGTTTATTCCATTATCTCGATATAAAAGAATGAAATCAAATAATTAGTACACTCTATCTTCCTCATGGATAGCCTGGTGGTCAGTAATGCGTTTGTGATCTGCTGACCCGGGTTCCAATCTCGTTCAAGAGGAGTTAACATCAGTGCCGACTCCACTCTCCCCAAAAAGTCCTTCGGATGAGACTGTAAACCGAGATCCCGTGTGCGAACGCACGCAGAACATCTTGCGCACACGTTTAAAACCTGTTCCGCTTTTTCGGAAGAGTAAGTTATTTGTGTGCCGGTGGGAATGGATGACAAAAAATGACAAAACTGCATACACACGGGGACTGAATATAAAAAAGCACATGAGTGTTTATTCCGTTATCCTCGAAATAAAGGAATAAATCAATATTTAAAAAATCCCAGAGACCGGGTTGTCTAGCTGACAAACGCCAAAAGAGAAGACCTTTTCTTGTTTATCTGGAACTTCACTTTTGCGTTGGCTTCTTTGGATCAGCATAGGTAAGGAGCATAGATTGCTTTGTTTTTCATGCTGTTGTAACCAAATATAGATGGGTTTTTTTCCAGGAAAGAGTCTGATTTTTTTTTTAAATGGAGAATATGAAAAAAAATTACAGATTGGTAAAAAAAAAAGGGGGGGGGGGGTTAAAAGTTTCCCATAACCTGTGTGGTCATACGGAGCAAGGCATCAGAGACCTTAGCTTCTCTATAGGCCAGCATTTTGAGGGTGACGCCCATCTCCTCTCCCTCGCTGCTTTACCTTCCCTGACCCAAAAGAGGGCAAGGTACCTATTTTACAGCTGGGTGAAGTGGGGGACTTTCTGAAGCCAAGGCGCGCTAACGGTCACCCGTCCACTTGGTAACCACGCTTGATGCTGTTTGACCTTAGCTTGGGGAAAGCGAGTACTCTGACCACTGAGCTGTTACAGTAAGAATTGCTCTAGCCAAACAAGGAATAGTCCATCTTTCTATCATTTGGTAAAAAGCTATGGAGGAAAGGACCTTAATCTTCAAATACTGCGACCACTAATCTAGCCTGTTGTTTTCTATGGAAGTCAAGAACTTCACTCACACTCACTCAGTCCCATGTCCCAAAGGACGTAGGGGGGGACATGAGGCCCCGTGTGCAAATGCACGCAAATGCACGCAGAACATCTTGAGCACACGTTAAATCCTGTTCCGCTTTTCGTCAGAGTAGGCCATCGTGTGCCGGTGGGAACTGATGACAATATTTACAAAAACTGCATACATACGGGGACTGGATGTAAAAAAAAAAAAAAGTACACGAGTGCTTATTCCATTATCCTCGATGTAAAAGAATAAATAATAATAATAATAATAATAATATAATAATAATAATAATAATAAATAATAATAATAATAATAATAATAATAATAATAATAATAATAATAATAATAAAAAACAGAATCAGAAGTGCAGAAATGTGAACTTCAGAAGACTTCTAGAAGTAAGCTGGACCAAAAGACGAAGAAATCAACGCGTTTCCAAAGAAGTGGAGGAAAAAAAAAAAAAAAAAAAAACACCGGAAAATTAAACCTAGTCAGGAAAAGGAAAAATTATGTTGGACATGTTAGGAGACATCAGAGCTGTCCTGTCATGAAGGCTGTGGCCCAGGGTCAAGCGAGGAGGGAGAGGAGAGGAGATGGACGCCGCCCTCAACATGCTGGCCCCTAGAGAAGCTGAAGTCTCTGATGCCTCGCTTCCCTTCGACCCCCTAGATTATGGAACACTTTTACTTTTACTTTTACTTTTACTTTCAGGTGTGTGCCAATGATTACATATGCCAAGTCAACTTGGCCAACCAGCCGATGTGTGTCCCTCCTAAAGACTCCATCTTCTGGCTGGGTTGGTTGATTGGCGAATATGACGACTAGAACTGACCTGCTGAGTTACTGTGGGACAGGGCGGTTTGGGTGAGTTAGCCTTACTGTTGTAAAAGTGTGTGTGTGGTGTGTGTGTGTGTGTGTGTGTGTGTGTGTGTGTGTGTGTGTGTGTGTGTGTGTGTGTGTGTGTGTGTTTATTTTGTTGTTGTTTTTTAATTCTTTTACATCGAGGATAATGGAATAAGCACTCGTGTACTTTTTTTTACATCCAGTCCCCGTATGTATGCAGTTTTTGTAAATATTGTTATCAGTTCCCACCGGCACACGATGGCCTACTCTTACGAAAAGCGGAACAGGATTTAACGTGTGCGCAAGATGTTCTGCGTGCATTTGCACACGGGGCCTCGATTTATAGTCTCATCCGAAGGACTTTTGGGGGGAGTGGAATCATCACTGATGTTAATTCCAGGGGAAAAATCCCCCGAACGGGAATCGAACCCGGGTCGTCAAATTCTGTGTGTGTGTGGTGTGTGTGTGTGTTGTGTGTGTGTGTGTGTGTGTGTGTGTGTGTGTGTGTGTGTGTGTGTGTTGTGTGTGATATCTCACCTTCAGTGTGTGTGTGTGTCTGTGTGTGTGTCTGTGTGTGTGTGTGTGTGTGTGTCTGTGTGTATGTATGTGTGTGCAAGTGTGTGATATCTCAACCTCAGTGTGTGTGTGTGTGCTGTGCGTGCGGCGCGGTGTGTGTGTGTGCGTGTGTGTGTGTGTGTTGTGGTGTGTGGTGTGTGTGCGTGTGTGCGTGTGTGTGGTGTGTGTGTGTGTGTGTGTGTGTGATCAGTATTGTTGATTTTTATAAATACCTAGGGATAATTTTTAGTCAAAACGGTAAATTTTGCAAAGATAAGAAAACAATATATGAGCAAGCACAAAAAGCAATATATTCTTTGATGCAGATGAGCAGAAATCAGAATATTCCTGTTGATGTTGTCCTTGATCTTTATCAAACAATGGTTGTTCCAGTATTGTTATACGGCTGTGAAATTTTGGGTTATGAAAATATTGCTATTTTGGAAAAATTGCAACTTCAGTTTTTGAAACACCTCTTCAGACTTAATAGGAGCACAATGACTAATTTGATATATGATGAAAATGGAATATACCCCCTGTCTGTTCTGATTGGTGCAAGGTTAATTAGATTTTGATCTGATATTATTACTGACAATTCTAACAAATCTTCTTCAAAATTATATCATGTATTGTATGATTTATATACAAAAAGAGTGTGTATTGCTCAGAATGGATTTTAAAAAATTCATAAAATGTTAATAGAAACAGGGTTTGACTGTGTGTGGGAAACACAGACTTTTGTAAACAAAGATAGCTTATGCCGTAACGTCGTTAAGGCTTTCGAGGATAATTTTGTGAAGTCATGGTCAGAAGAACTGCAAAGAAGTAATAAATGTATATTTTATCGCAATTACAAAAAATGTTTTAAGAGGGAAAAGTACATAGGTGAGTTGCCATATAACAATGTGATTTCATTATTTAGATTCAGGTGTATCAACCATTCTTAACCGATTGAAACAGGACGAGTCAACGGCATTCCGCGCGAAAATCGTCTTTGTAAACAATGTAACATGAAACGATCGGAGATGAGTTTCACTTCATAGTGGAATGTCCAAAGTTTTCTGAGCTTCGGAAGAATGTCCTACCTCATGAATATTTGTATCCAAGATCCGTGTTCACATTTTGTAATTTGTTCTCTTCTGATAAAAATATGTTATTAAAACTTAACAAATTCGTACTTAAGAGTAAAGTTGCATGACATTAATGAAAAGGTTGACTATATTTTTATTTCTGTGAAATTCTGTGTATGAACGTATTCTATCAATGCAAATTATATATGTTACAGTTGATTTTGTTTGAAATCCTCCATGCCCCAAGAGGGGTCAAAGGCGAATTAAATTTTGAATCTTGAATCTTGTGTGTGTGCAGAGCTGTTGTGGTGCAGTGTCTCCCTCCTGCAGAGGCAGTGTGTGTCAGTGTGTCATCTCCTCCTGCAGAGGCAGTGTGTGTCAGTGTGTCATCTCCTGTCTTCACTGACTGACTGACAGCTGTGGCCCTTGCCTGCTCTCTGAAGCCTCCACACTCGGCCACACTCCTCGCTTCCTTTCCTACAATCCTATCAAAAATACACTTTTTTTGGTCTTTCAAGCCTCTGTGGTCTTTTTTCTGTTGATCTCTGTGCCATTTCCTTTACACAATGTATACCCCCCCCCCCCTCCGCCTCCCTTTTCCCCCGCCCCCCCCCCCCCCCCCCCCCTCCTTAAAAAAAAAGGAAAACCAAAACTGTGATGAGAGTCTGACATTAAAAATACAAATCTTCCTAATGAGTAAAGTTGGTGTGTGTTGCTGGTGTTCTGTTTGAAGTGATCTGGGCGTAATTAAAATAATGTGAAAATCAAAAAGAAAGTATCCTTGTTGCTGTGTGTGTGTGTGTGTGTGTGTGTGTGTGTGTGTGTGTGTGTGTGTGTGTGTGTGTGTGTGTGTGAGAGAGAGAGAGAGAGAGAGAGAGAGAGAGAGAGAGAGAGAGAGAGAGGAGAGAGAGAGAGAGAGAGAGAGAAATGGTTTAATGGTACCTTGGCCTTGGACCACAATACACCAGGTGAGGAGGTGGGGGGGGGGGGGTAATGCAAAATGAAGGTATGAATAAATTTCACACATAGTATGGTAGTGAAAAACTGAAAAATGTACATTTCACACATACTACTCCATACCAAGATCAAAGCATGGATACACTTCCTGCATACTATAGTAATGAAAAATGAAAGCATTGTAAAATCTCACACAAATTGCCCCAATGAAAAATCAAAACTTGGCTTATTTCACTCATACTATAGCAATAAAAAATTGAAGCATGGATAAATTCCATGACTGCCATAATAATGAAAATGAAAGCATAAGAGAGAGAGGAGAGAGGAGAGAGAGAGAGAGAGAGAGAGAGAGGAGAGAGAGAGAGAGAGAGAGAGAGAGAGGAGAGAGAGAGAGAGAGGAGAGAGAGAGAGAGAGAGAGAGAGAGAGAGAGAGAGAGAGAGAGAGAGAGAGAGAGAGAGAGAGAGAGAGAGAGAGAGAGAGAGACTCTACACTAGTCAGGATTCGAATTAGTCAGGGAACGAGACACACTGAAAAGAAACTAGCATCGTGCAACATAAACATGTGCTTAACCCTGGCTGTAAATTCAAGATCAAGACATCTCAAGTGCACTATCAAGAGGAAAAAAACAATAGCAATTAATCAGCCAAACTAACGCAGCATACCTTAAAAAGCATAACGAATTCCGACAATACATGAGAGAGAGAAAGAGAGAGACGGAGACAGAGACAGAGAGGGAGGGAGGGAGAGAGAGAGAGAGAGAACTTCTTAAGTTCCTTAAAGAGACTCACAGACCATACAGAAATTCCTCAACAAGACTTTCAGACCATACAGAAATTCCTCAACAAGACTTTCAGACCATACAGAAATTCCTCAACAAAACTGTCAGACCATACAGAAATTCTTTAACAAGACCTTGAGACCATACAGAAATTCTTTAACAAGACCTTCAGACCATACAGAAATTCTTTAACAAGACTGTCAGACCATACAGAAATTCCTCAACAAGACTGTCAGACCATATAGAAACTTTTAACAAGACCTTCAGACCATACAGAAATTCCTCAACAAGACTTTCAGACCATATAGAAACTTTTAACAAGACCTTCAGACCATACAGAAATTCCTCAACAAGACTTTCAGACCATACAGAAATTCCTCAACAAGACTGTCAGACCATACAGAAATTCCTCAACAAAACTGTCAGACCATACAGAAATTCCTCAACAAGACTGTCAGACCATACAGAAATTCCTCAACAAGACTTTCAGACCATATAGAAACTTTTAACAAGACCTTCAGACCATACAGAAATTCCTCAACAAGACTGTCAGACCATACAGAAATTTCTTAACAAAACTGTCAGACCATACAGAAATTCTTTAACAAGACCGTCAGACCATACAGAAATTCCTCAACAAGACTGTCAGACCATGCAGAAATTTCTTAACAAGACTTTCAGACCACACAGAAATTCTTCACAAGACTAACAGACCATACAGAAATTCCTTCACAAGACTTTCAGACCACACAGAAATTCTTCACAAGACTAACAGACCATACAGAAATTCCTTAACAAGACTGTCAGACCATACAGAAATTCCTTCACAAGACTTTCAGACCATATAGAAATTTCTTACTAAGACTTTCAGACCACACAGAAATTCCTCAACAAGACTTTCAGACCATACAGAAATTCCTTAACAAGACCTTGAGACCATACAGAAATTCTTTAACAAGACCTTCAGACCATACAGAAATTCTTTAACAAGACTTTCAGACCATGCAGAAATTCCTTAACAAGACTGTCAGACCATATAGAAATTTCTTAACAAGACTGTCAGACCATGCAGAAATTTCTTAACAAGACTTTCAGACCACACAGAAATTCTTCACAAGACTAACAGACCATACAGAAATTTCTTAACAAAACTGTCAGACCATACAGAAATTCCTGCACTCTCGCAGACCATACAGAAATTCTTTAACAAGACCTTCAGACCATGCAGAAATTCATTAACAAGACTTTCAGACCATGCAGAAATTCATTAACAAGACTTTCAGACCATGCAGAAATTCATTAACAAGACTTTCAGACCATGCAGAAATTCATTAACAAGACTGTCAGACCATACAGAAATTCCTCAACAAGACTGTCAGACCATGCAGAAATTTCTTAACAAGACTTTTAGACGATACAGAAATTTCTTAATAAGACTTTCAGACCGTGCAGAAATTCCTCAACAAGACTTTCAGACCATACAGAAATTCCTTCACAAGACTTTCAGACCATGCAGGAATTCATTAACAAGACCTTCAGACCATACAGAAATTATTTAACAAGACTTTCAGACCATGCAGAAATTCCTTAACAAGACTTTTAGACGATACAGAAATTTCTTAATAAGACTTTCAGACCGTGCAGAAATTCCTCAACAAGACTTTTAGACCATACAGAAATTCCTTCACAAGACTTTCAGACCATGCAGGAATTCATTAACAAGACTGTCAGACCATACAGAAATTCCTTAACAAGACTTTAAGACCATGCAGAAATTCCTTAACAAGACTTTTAGACGATACAGAAATTTCTGACTAAGACTTTCAGACCATGCACAAATTCCTTAACGAGACTCCCATACCCCACACAGGGTCTCACTGACACGTTTTCACAAACCAAAGATGTCTTTCTACAAACTCAGAAAAATTATACTGGATGAGACGGCTTGTATTCTATTTATTATGGGTGAGCTTCGGTGACTGGACTGAAACCAAGACGCGCCCACGCGTTAGGCAAATGGTCACCCATCCCATTTGTAACCACGCTCGGTGCTGCTTAACCTGGAGTTAACATCAGTGCTGACTCCACTCTCCCCAAAAGTCCTTCGGATGAGACTTTAAACCGAGGCCCCGTGTGCGAACGCACACGTTAAATCCTGTTCCGCTTTTCGTAAGAGTAGGCCATCGTGTGCCGGTGGGAACAGATGACAATATTTACAAAACTGCATACACACGGGGACCGGATGAAAAAAAGGCACATGATTGCTTATTCTGTTATCCTCGATATAAAAGAATAAATAAATAAAAATAAATAAATTAACCTAGGCTGGGGGAAAGCAAGTGCTCGGATTGAGCTATCCCGTCCCCTGTCAGCAAAAGCTAACTATTAAGTTAAAGTTAAAGTCTGTCCCGAGCCTAAGGCTCATCAGGCCGGTGCTTATCCCGGTTTCTGTGGCGCTAAGCGACTGAGAGTCATAGACTCCCCCCTGGATAGGACGCCAGTCTATCGCAGGGTTAACCCCCCAACACAAGGTTGGTACCCCTTTTACACCTGGGTGGGGTGAGAAAATAGCCGTAAAGTGCCTTTTCCAAGGGCACAACGCCATAGCCGACAGCTGGGATCGAACCCGCAACCTTTAGATTACGAGTCCAACGCCCTAACCACTCGACTACCGCGGCGGCATAAAAAAGCTAACTATAAACAGTGGAAAATCCAGTTGTTTGTTAGTTAGCTGCACACTCACTTCACATCTCGCCAATTGATTTTTCCCCTGGAGTTAACATCAGTGCTGACTCCGCCTCCCCAAAAGTCCTGCGGATGAGACTATAAACAAGGCCCCGTGTGCGAACTAACGTAGAACATCTTGCGCACATGTTTTTCGTTAAGAGTAGGCCATTGTGTGCCGGTGGGAACAGATGACAAGATTCACAAAACTGCATACACACGGGAGACTGAGAGTTAATATAATATAAAAATAAAAATAAAAATAATAAATAAACATATAATGTTAAATAAAAAGAACACATGAGTGCTTAATCCATTATCCTCGATATAAAAGAATAAATGAATAAATAGATAAATAAGTAAATAAATAAATCCCCTCATCTGTGTCATACAGCCAGACTTCACTTCTTACTAACGAAAGATTCCAGAACAATATTTTCCTCGTTCCTCGGTAGAACCCCGAGGTTCACCAATGGTGAGATTTTGCGTATGCGACCTTTTTTTTTTGCCCACCATGCAGGAAGCCGTATTCCGACGTTGGGGATGTATGCGTGCGTGCGTGCGTGCGTGCGTGTGCGTGCGTGCGTGCGTGCGTGCGTGCGTGCGTGTGTGCACGTGCTTTCGAATTTGCTAGAATTATTCATTGTCAGTGGTTGCTTGTTTGTTGTGAGGGTCGAGTGCAAGCGCTTTGATTTGTTTTACAAGATATAGCGCTATATAAATTCCAATGTATTATTTATTATTATTATTATTTATTATTCTTATTATTATTATTCATTATTCTTATTATTATTTTATTATTATTATTATTATTATTATTATGTATGCTGGGTATGTTCGTGTTTCTGTAATCCATCAAATGCTGTTATGAATTTCGAGGTATTTAACTAACATATTATTGATTTTTTTTTTGATGTGTCTATTCACGAAGAGAGTTCAGGCACTGGCAGGTCTGGGTTGAAAGTTGACCTGGGAGGTCGTAAAAAATCCCCCCCCCACTTAAAATTTAATCACCGGACACTGCCGAGATTAGAACACACGACTTCAGGGATCCATGGGCTTGAAGTCGAAGGGTCTTAACCTTCAGCTGTAGCATCGTCGTTAGAGCAATGTGGACCAAGCAGGCTAAGAAAGAATAAAAATAAATAAATAAATAATTGAATGAAAGTGAAAGATTTCAAAGTAGAATAATAGAAATCTCTCTGAATAGAGAGATAAACATAAAACAAAGCATTTCTTTTTTAATGTTTAAAAAGACTTGTGTGTGTTTAGGTCTACAGTTTCTACATTCAACAATATTCTGCTTTGTCTCAGAGAAGCCATGTCTCGCGCACACGCACATGCGCGCACGCGCGCGCGTGTGTGTTTGTATAATTATGCTTGCGTGCGTGCCTGTTTGTGTGTGTTGTATTGTGTTGTGTTGTGTTGTGGTTGTGGTGTGTGTGTGTGTGTGTGTGTGTGTGTGTGTGTGTGTGTGTGTGTGTGTGTGTGTGTGTGTGTGTGTGTGTGGTGTGTGTGTGTGCATGAGTCAGTCTGTCTGTCTGTCTGTCTGTGTCTGTGTTGTGCTGGTGAGCCTGGGGGTGGGTTGTGTGTGTTTGTGCACACGCGCGCACGCGCGCGCGCGTGTGTGTGTGTGTGTGTGTGCGCGCGTGCGTGCGTGCACGCGCACATGTGTGTTCTTTATTCATAACTTAAAGGGATATGTAATCCTGCTCAATGATAGGGTGTTTTCAATATCAATTAAACAACTTTAGCGTAGGAAAACGCAGGCAAAATTATACTGGCAGCATGGATATCTACTGTTGATCATAACATTGGAGAACCCAAGAAACATTGGAATACTCAGTCCTTTGGATGAGACTATAAACCGAGGTTCCTTGTGCGAACGCACGCAGAACATGTTGCGGACACGTTAAAACCTGTTCCGCTTTTCGAAAGAGCAAGCCGCTGTATGCTGGTGGGAACAGATGACAAAATTGACAAAACAGCACACACACGAGGACTGGATGTAAAAAAAAAAAAAAAAAAATTTAAAAGAAGAAGAAGAAGAAAAGCGCACAAGTGCTTATTCCATTCTCTTGGATATAAAAGAATAAAGAAAGAAAACTATACATAGATAAATAAATAAAATAATAAATAAATAATACAAAGCGCACTTACGATCTGCCTGGACGCTATCGTCTGCACCGGCAGCCTGCAGAGAGTTATCGTTGCTGTTGCTGGCAGCGGTGCTGTCCCCTGATTGCAATTCCATGATGGCCCCTACCACAGTGTCCACATCTGTGACACTTTCGCCTGCACAGACAGGGAAATGACTTTAGCTTTAATACACAAGCATAAACATTTAAACAAACACGAATATATCCAGCATGATTCCTGAGGATAATGGAATAAACACTCGTGTGCTTTTTTTTACATCCTGTCCCCGTGTGTATGCAGTTTTTGTAAAATTTTCCCATCCGTTTCCACCGGCACACAATGCATGGAATACTCTTCTGAAAAGCGGAACAGGTTTTAACATATGCGCAAGTTGTTCTGCGTGCGTTCGCACAAGGGACTTACGGTTTTTAGTTTCATCCAAAGGACTTTTGGGGAGGAAGTGGAGTGGAGTCGGTACTGATGTTAATTCCAGAGGAAAAAATCCTTTTGAACGAGATTCGAACCCGGGTCAGCAGATCACGAGTGCATCGCTCTGACCACCAGGCTATTCCGTCAGCACAGGAGACCAGGCACTACGTATTTCACCCTCTAAGGGAAGGCAGACAGGGGGACGGGATATCCCAGTAGTCAGAACATTGTGCTCGCAATCTGACGACCCGGGTTCGATTCCCGTTCGAGGGGATTTTTTCCCCTGGAGTTAACATCAGTGCTGACTCCACTCTCCCCACAAGTCCTTCAGATGAGACTATAAACGGAGGCCCCGTGTGCAAAACGCACGCAGAACATCTTGCGCACACCTTAAATCCTGCCCTAATCTTACGAAAAGCGGAACAGGATTTAACGTGTGTGCAAGATGCTCTGCGTGAGTTCGCACACGGGACCTCGGTTTATAGTCTCATCTGAAGGACTTTTGAGGAGAGTGGAGTCTGCACTGATGTTAACTCCAAGGGGAAAAAATCCCCTTGAACGGGATTCGAGCCCAAGTAGTCAGATTGTGTTGTTTCCGTGTTGAGTTTTTGCATTACAGCTGGTTTAGTCCATGGAGAGAATGTATGCAGCAGTGTTTTGCATGATGGGTCACTGAATGCCTGTACAGCTTTGACACCATAAGGTTTGTTGGTTTGTTCATACACACACACACACATTACACACACACACACACACACACACACACACACACACACACACACACACACACACACACACACACACATACACACACACACACATGTACACACACACACACACACACACAGTACACACACACACACATACACACACACACCACACACACACACACACACACACACACACACACACACACACACACACACACACACACACACACACACACACAATACACACACACACAGATTTATTCTTTTTTTATATCGAGGATAAATGGAATAAGCACTCATATGCCTTTTTACGTCCAGTCCCCGTGTGCATGCGGTTGTGTAAATTTTGTCATCTGTTCCTACCGGCACACAATGGCCTACTCTTTCTGCGTGAGTTCGCACACAGGGCCTCGGTTTATAATCTTATCCGAAGGAGAGAGAGAGAGAGAGAGAGAGAGAGAGAGAGAGAGAGAGAGAGAGAGAGAGAGACAGAGAAGAGACAGAGAGAGAGAGAAGAGACAGACAGACAGACAGACAGACAGACAGACAGACAGACAGACAGACAGACAGGGACACAGACAGACAGAAGACAGACAGACAGAGACAGACAGAGACAGACAGACAGACAGGGACAGAGACAGAACAGACAAGAAGAGACAGAGAGAGACACTCAGCATGTGCAAGGACAAGTAGGTTACCTGTATGATAAAACCCCTGCATGACGGGATGATGTCGATACCTGACACAAGTGTGCTTGAGTATTGTTGGTTTATTTTTGTTTTGTTTTTTAATTCTATGGTCTTCCTACCGAAGGCAATAACCTAGTCTTCCAAAGGGCGGAAGGGGATTTAAAATGTGCGCAAATGCTGCTACATTCGTACATGTGACCTCGGTTTATAGGCTAGTCTCTTACAAATGACTTTGATGGGGGAGGGGAGGGAGTCAGCACTGATGTTAACTCCAAGGGGAAGGTGTGGAGAAGGGGGGGAGGGGGGACCGTGTAACAGGTGTCTCAGTGGTGGCTCGAACCTTTGTGGCCAGATGGCGAGCCCAACGCTCTAACCACCAGGCTTGGTTGGGCCTGTTCTCATCCAGTCCACCACATAGACCACAGCCAGCCTGTGACTGATTGTCAGTTCTTCTGATTTGTTGTTATAGGACTCACGTTGCTAGTTTACTACTGTGTGTATAGTCTGCTTGATTGTGTTGTCATGGCCTGATCTGTTTAGTGTTTTTTGCGTCATTTGTCTCTTGACGGGTTGGCGTATGTCTGAAAGTATTTCATCATTATTGTTCGCTTCTGTCACCACCCCCCACCCCACCTCCCCTGCCCCCGCCCTCTGCAAATGGCTCTATAAATGTTGTGTCGGAGTCCCGGTCACACAGTCTCCAAAACAGAGCGGAAGAAGGAACAGACTTTTTTTTAAGGAGGCCAGACTTGCTATCCAGCTAGCTGTGTGTGTAGTTACTTCTTTGCGCTTGTGTTTCGCCTTTCGTCTTTCCAGAATGCATTTGATGTTTATCTTGGTAAATCAGCCAACCTTTCTTTTTAATCTCGTTTGTGTTTATCTGGTGGATAAAGATTGTTTGAAGTTATATAATTATGTTTTTTCAGTGCCTATTAGGAGTTAATATGGCTGGTGCATTTTGTGCCCAAGTTTAAGTCTACAGCTGTACTTTGTTGTTCGATTCTTGTTCAGTGGACTTAATTCTCAGTTGATCGCTTGTGGAGCATTTAGAATGGGGATGGAGTTGCTGTTGTTGTTGTTGTTGTTTTGGGTTTTACTTTGACGATGAAATATCAAACGTAATTGTTACAGTGGCGATAGGGTGATAACACTGTCATGTAGTATTCTTCCTTGATACCTTGCATTTGTTTCCCGGTGCATTTCTCCGTTACTCATCGTATTTAGCTGGTCAACGTTAGACACCATCTGTTCACTTGTAGGTTCAACTGTAAAAGGTAAAAGGTAAAGGTGTCCCATAACCAATGTGGTCGTATGGGAGCGAGGTATCAGAGACCTCAGAGGTAGCGAGGTATCAGAGACCTCGCTGCTTTGCCTTCCCTGACCCTAAAGAGGGCAGGTATCCATTTACAGCTGGGTGAAATGGGGGACTGTACTGAAGTCGAGGCACGCAAACAGTTACCCATTCAATTGGTAACGACGCTCGATGCTGCTTAACCTTACTGACCACTGAGCTATCCCATCCCCCAGGTTCAATCGTATTTCCCAGCAATTTGCAGTAGAAACTCTTAAAACTGAGTATTCCACTTACCTTCAAATATTATAGCCTTACTATGTTTAGGATTTGCGAGGTAGCAAGGCAAAGTTTCTTTCAAACCGCCAGTGGGCATATATGACGGTGTTTCATATTGTGTGTGTCTGTAACTCAAAACATGAAACACAGTGTATAATCTTTGGGAACAATTAAACTGCGATCATTGAAGTTGTTATGAAAGTAGCGAGGTTAATGATTCAAGGGGCAGTTAGCCATTCGGTTAAATCAACACAACAACAATAAGTACAGGTGAGAATTAAAGATGGCCATTTGCAAGTAATCATTGCGCTGAGGAAAGTTAAAACGCTTCAATATCATCGTTAAGAAGATGAACTTAATGACTAACCAGACTTTTTTTCTTGCAATTCAAAAGATTCATATTTCAACACGTTTAGGTTTTTCAATAAACTTAAGTAAATATTTGTTTTTATCTTCAATAAAGTTATATAGATCGATTGAGACTATAATGAAACTCATCCCCACTTCCATACATTAAACAACGCTTATCTTCAGGAGGGAAAACAAATCCGGTCTTTTTAAGCACACGTATCTATATGCTGTAAATGGGTGCCTGCCCTCTTTAGGGTCAGGGAAGGTAAAGCAGCAAGGGAGAGGAGATGGGCGCCGCCCTCAATACGCTAGGCCCTAGAGAAGCTGAGGTCTCTGATGCCTTGCTCCTCTGCGACCACATAGGCTATGGGACACCTTTACCTTTACCTCTATTACGCACGCCCAATGCATTTTTTTCTGATTTAAGCTGCGATTGTTTGGTACATGTCTAGGTACTTCAAAAATAATGACAGCTTCGATTTTACATTATATGATGAAAAGGAATCTCAATGCTGGGTCTGATCCACAAGGCAATGTGATTTTTTTCTCTGTTAAATGGTAGTTGATTTTTTCTGCTTTCATCAAAATGTGTTTTAAAGTAAACATCTGTTGTTACAGACACTGCCTTAAACACACACACACACACACACACACACACACACACACACACACACACACACACACACACACACACACACACACACACACACACACACACATTTACACAAAAACATAAATTAAACGCTCCACCACAAAATGAGTCGCTTAGTCCATTACCCAATTTTGCGCTAGGAGCCATGAAAGGCAGGTGGGGGTCAAGTTGTCGATTTTGAGATTTTGGTTGATTATTAAACTATATCCATTATATTATTCTATCTTGTAATGGAATATCAAGGCATAATTTTTATTCCTTTTGCTTTTAATTGTGTTTTGAAAATACCCAAGCCCTCATTCTGACAATCTCTTACGAAAAGAAACTTGCCCGTTTCTCATTTTGTCACATTCTGCAGTCTATCATTTCAATTTGTAATAACTTTTCACAGAATAGTCAGATTTTCAATCTGTTTTTTGTATTGAATAGCCTTTTTAATGCAGATTAAGAACTTGTCAATAACTAAAAATTGACCTCTGGTGCAACGCGGCGACTCCTTATGTGGCGGAGCGTCACCATTAACTCTTTAACTACAGTTTACGTTGTGCCTGTGTGCACAGGTTACTGCGTTTGCAGTGTCCTTCTGCAGTCACGCAGCAACTGTTCCCACAGCTCCGCCAACTGCAGCCGCTGCAGCCTCCGGCGCTGCCAACACGACAGATGCTTCTGCAGCCACAGGGCCACGCTTCAGCAGCTAACTCCTCTGCTGCTACGACAACCCCAAGCGATCCCTGTGCCAATCAGGTAGCATGCTTCTGCATCCAACGCTCGCTCAGACAGCAGCAGCTAGTGTTGTCTATTTATTTATTTATTTTTTGTTTATTTATTTATTCTTTTATATTCGAGGACAATGGAATAAGGACTCATGTGTGTTTTTTTTCATCCAGTCCCCGTGTGTATGCAGTTTTGTCAGTCTTGTCATCTGTTCCCACCGGCACACAATGGCCTACTCTTACGAGAAGCGGAACAGGATTGAACGTGTGCGCAAGATGTTCTGCGTGCGTTTGCACACGGGGCCTCGGTTTACAATCTCATCCGAAAGACTTTTGGGGAGAGCGCAGTCCGCACTGATGTTAACTCCAGGGGAAAAATCCCCTCGAATGGGAGTCGAACTCGGGTCGTCAAATTGCGAGCGCAATGTTCTGACCACTATGCTATCCCGTCCCCCAATGTACTCTCTATTTTCTTCATGGATAGTCTGGTGGTCAGTAATGCTTTCGTGATCTGCTGACCCGAGTTCTAATCGGGATGTCTTGTTATATGAGCGAAAAATTAATGCGTTGTGTGCGCTGCCGTTGATTAAGCGTTTGATCAATTAATTAATTAGGCCCAGAACATCCGACTTCCGTATGGGAGCGAATTGTTATGTTATATTTTGAAGTCTTTTTGGGGTGGGGGTGGGGGTGGGTGGGGGGAGAGTAGGAGAATGGACCAAGAAGGCAGAACAAAAAATAAAAGAACAAATAAAATAAAATGAAATAATAAAAAAAAGATAATAAATAATAGTAATAATAATGATGATGATGATAGTAGTAGTAGTAGTAGTAGTAGTAGTAGTAGTATAGTAGTAGTAGTAGTAGTAGTAGTAGTAGTAAGTAGTAGTATAAGTAAGTATATAATAATAATAATAATAATAAAAATTAATAATAATAATAATATGAATAATAATAATAATGATGATTGATGAGATGATGATGATGATGATGATGATGTTTGACAAATGGAATTTATGTAGCGCTATATCTTGCAAAAACAAATCAAAGCGCTTGCAATCAACCAGTTCTTACGCATGCAGCCAAAAACAATTTAGATTTTTAACAAAGTCAAATGCACACACACACACACACCACACCACACACACACACACACACACACACACACACACACACACACACACACACACACAGAGAGAGAGAGAGAGAGAGAGAGAGAGAGAGAGAGAGAGAGAGAGAGAGAGAGAGAGAGAGAGAGAGAGAGAGAGAGAGAGAGAGAGAGAGAGAGAGAGAGCTTATACATTTGGCAGGAAAATAGACAAGGAGGAGGTGACATGAAGAAAAAGAAGGAGGCAGAACCATAGAGGATGTATAGAAAAGAGGGAATTCCTGGCACAGATATTCCAGAAGGTGGGGATGCTATTCAGACTGACAGGCCCCAGAATCCGAACGGTGCTACTGAAGCCCTCTTATAATGGATGGGTGTGTAGAGTCAGCCTTAGGACAGGACACACACCCCCCGTTGAATCCTGTTCCCCTTTTCGCAAGAGTAGGCCGTTGTGTGCTGGTTTGGAACAGATAAGATAATTTACAAAACTGTAAACACGCGGAGACTGGATGTAAAATAGCACATGAGTGATTATTCCATTATCATCGATATAAAAGAATAAATTAATATATTAAATAATTAGTACTCTCTATCTTCTTCAGGAATAGCCTGGTTGGTCAGTAATGCGCTCGTGATCTGCTGATCCAGGTTCGAGTCGATTTTTCCCTGAATTAACATCAGTGCCGGGGGGGGGGGGGGGGGGGGGGGGAGAGAGCTCAATGGTCAGAGCGCTCGCTTCCGAGAAAGAACAACGATGATATAACTACAACAAATGCCCTATGGGACTTAACAATAAACGCTTAGCAACAGCAAACACTAACATGATATTCTCCAGAACTTGTTCGAGGGAAGTTTCATGAAAACTAGGTGGGTAACGTTTTAAAGTCATGCATTCAAGTAAAATATGGATATTTGAAATTTTATTGCTTCCACATAAGCATTTAACATCCTTGTTAAATTTTGTAACAAAAGCACTTAATCGGATTCTAAAAAAAAAATAATGCCTCAAGTTGTCTTTCGTTAACAATATTTGTACAAGTCTTTGACTGATGTATGCTATCAAAAACACTTTATTTCTGGTTAGAATCCAGTTTACTAACTGTTCTGTGCTGTATTGTTTCAGTGAATTTATTTGAGAATGCTTGTTCTAATATATGGTACCCTTCTTGGATTGATAAAGGAATACTTAGCTCAATATTGCCACTTTTATTACTTGCACCTCTTTTCGCAGCCCAATCAACCCATTCATTTGAGTACAATCCTACTCTGTTGTGTTGGTGGTTGTGTTTGTGTGTGTGTGTGTGTGTGTTGTGTGTGTTGTGTGTGTGTGTGTGTGTGTGTGTGTGTGTGTGTGTGTGTGTGTGTGTGTGTGTGTGGGACATTCGAATTTGCTAAAAGTATTTATTGTCATTGATTGCTTGTGTATTGTATAGGTCGAATGCAAGCGCTTTGATTTGTTTTTGCAAGATATAGCGCTATATACATTCCATGTATTTTTTTTTATTAGTAGTATATCATTGTTGTTATTAATTATTATTATTATTATTATTATTATTATTATTATTATTATTATTATTATTATTATCATCATATCATCATCATCATCATCATCATCATCATCATCATCATCATTATCTGTTCCCACCGGCGCACATTGGCCTACTCTTTCGGAAGGCAGAACAGGTTTTAACGTGTGCGCAAGATGTTCTGCAAGCGTTCGCACACGGGACCTGTGTTTATAGTCTCATCGCAAAGACTTGGGAAGAGTGGGGTCTGCACTGATGATGTTACCTTTACCTTTACTTGCAGGTGTGTGCCCAAGATTTCGTGTGCAAAGTCAAGGAAAACAACCAGGCGACCTGTGTCCCTGATGAAGGCAGCCTCCTCTGGCTGGCTTTCATGCTGACCAAATGGGATGACTAGAACTGACCTGCTGAGTTACTGTGGGAAGGACAGGGCGGTTTGGGTGAGTTAGTTAGCCTTACTGTTGTAAAAGTGTATGTGTGTGTGTGTGTGTGTGTTGTGTTGTGTTGTGTTGTGTTGTGTTGTGTGTGTGTGTGTGGTGTGTGTGTGTGTGTGTGTGTGTGTGTGTGTGTGTGTGTGTGTGTTGTGTGTTGTGTGTTGTGTGTGTGTGTGTGTCTGTGTGTTGTGTGTGTGTGGGTTTTTTTGTTGTTGTTGTTTTCTTTTACATCGAGGATAATGGAATAAGCACTCGTGTACTTTTTTTTACATCCAGTCCCCGTATGTATGTAGTTTTTGTAAATATTGTTATCAGTTCCCACCGGCACGCGATGGCCTACTCTTACGAAAAGCGGAACAGGATTTAACGTGTGCGCAAGATGTTCTGCGTGTATTTGAACACGGGGCCTCGGTTTATAGTCTCATCGAAGGACTTTTTGGGGGAGTGGAATCATCACTGATGTTAATTTCAAGGGAAAAATCCCCCGAACGGGAATCGAACCCGGGTCGTCAAATTCTCTGTGTGTGTGTGTGTGTGTGTGTGTGTGTGTGTGTGTGTTGTGTGTGTGTGTGTGTGTGTGTGCATGTGTGCATGTGTCTGTGTGTATCTATGTGTGTGCAAGTGTTTGATATCTCAACCTCAGTGTGTGTGTGTGTGTGTGTGTGTGATATCTCACCTTCAGTGTGTATGTGTGTGTGTTTGTATGTGTGTGTGTGTGCGTGTGTGTGTGTTTGTGTGTGTGTGTGTGTGTATGTATGTGTGTTCAAGTGTGTGATATCTCAACCTCAGTGTGTGTGTATGTGTGTGTGTGTGTGTGTGTTTGTGTGTGTGTATGTGCGTGTGTGTGTGTGTCTGTGTACGTGTGTGTGTGTGTGTGTGTGTGTGTGTGTGTGTGTGTGTGTGGTGTGTGTTGTGTGTGTGTGTGTTGTGTGTTGTGTGTGCAGAGCTGCTGTGGTGCAGAGTGTCCCCCTCCTGCAGAGGCAGTGTGTGTCAGTGTGTCATCTCCTCCTGCAGAGGCAGTGTGTGTCAGTGTGTCATCTCCTGTCTTCACTGACTGACTGACAGCTGTGGCCCTTGCCTGCTCTCTGAAGCCTCCACACTCGGCCACACTCCTCGCTTCCTTTCCTACAATCCTATCAAAAATACACTTTTGTTGTCTTTCAAGACTCTCTGGTCTTTTTTTCTGTTGATCTCTGTGCCATTTCCTTTACACAATGTATATGCCCCCTCCGCCTCCCCCCCCCCCCCCCCCCCCCCCGCCTCCACCCCACCCCCTTTAAAAAAAAAAAGGGAAAACCAAAACTGTGATGAGAGTCTGACATTAAAAATACAAATCTTCCTAATGAGTAAAGTTGGTGTGTGTTGCTGGTGTTCTGTTTGAAGTGATCTGGGCGTAATTAAAATAATGTGAAAATCAAAAAGAAAGTATCTTTGTTCCTCTGTGTGTGTGTGTGTGTGTGTGTGAGAGAGAGAGAGAGAGAGAGAGAGAGAGAGAGAGAGAGAGAGAGAGAGAGAGAGAGAGAGAGAGAGAGAGAGAGAGAGAGAGAGAGAGAGAGAGAGAGAGAACTTCTTAAGTTCCTTAAAGAGACTTTCAGACCATGCAGAAATTCCTTAACAAGACTGTCAGACCATACAGAAATTCTTCAACAAGACTTTCAGACCATACAGAAATTCCTTCACAAGATTTTTAGACCATACAGAAATTTCTTAAAAAGACTTTCAGACAATACAGAAATTCCTTTAACAAGACTTTCAGACCATGCACAAATTCCTTAACAAGACTCTCATACCTCTCACAGGGTCTCCCTGACACGTTTTTACAAACCAAAGATGTCTTTCTACAAACTCAGAAAATAATACTGGATGGATGAGACAGCTTGTATTTATTTATTATCACAGTCAAAAAGAGACATAATTATATTGCAAGTCAAAAACATCAACAGTGTCGTAATATCCCCCAGACATTGCACATTTAACTACACAAATAAAGACATGGCCTAGATGGCATTTAAAACACACAGCACATTCCCCAGACATTGCACATTTAACTACACAAATAAAGACATGGCCTAGATGGCATTTAAAACACATAGCACATTCCCCAGACATTGCACATTTAACTACACAAATAAAGACATGGCCTAGATGGCATTTAAAACACACAGCACATTCCCCAGACATTGCACATTTAACTACACAAATAAAGACATGGCCTAGATGGCATTTAAAACACATAGCACATTCCCCAGACATTGCACATTTAACTACACAAATAAACACATGGCCTAGATGGCATTTAAAACACATAGCACATAGGTTACACAGCATAACATAATGTGAAATCATGGTAAAAAAAAAAATCGAAAGGGTTCAAAGCGAAACAGACCACAGGAAAAGATTGAAAATGTGAATTGATCTTTGGCAGTAAGCTGACTAGCGAACACACACGCACGCACACACGCACGCACGCACGCACGCACGCACACACACCCACACACACACACACACACACACACACACACCACACACACACCACACACACACACACACCAAACACACACACACAACACACACACACACATATTCACATTTGCTATTTGTCTTGTATCACATCAATGTGGACCAATTCTGTGATTTGGGTAACAGATCCCTTGTTATGATAGTTATCATCGGCGGGGGGTAGGGGAGGGGAGGGGGGTACATGCACGAGTTCTGATTATCAATTATCCGTTCAAAGGGATTTTCTCTTGAATTTCTTTGAGTGGTTTTTTTTCGTTTCGTTTTTGATGTTTTCGTTTCTCCCAGATTCCTCAGCCTCAGCCTCAGCCTCAGTCCCATGTCCCAAAGGACGTAGGGGGGACATGAGAGAAGACGCAACGGAGATCTTTTTCCATGCTTCACGATCCTGTGTGGCTAGTAGGAGGCGTTGCAGGGGTTGGGCAGTCCAGTCTTTGATGTTGTCAACCCATGATTTCTTTTGGCGGCCTCTTCTTCTCTTGCCCTCGACTGTTCCTTGCAAGATGGTTTTTGCTAGGGTGTTGTGTCTTGTGGTGTGACCAAACCACATCAGCAACCTCCCAGATTCACCAACGATGAAATTCTGCTTCTGCAGCCATTAGCCCGCTATTAATTAAGGTAGCCGCATTCCGACTTCGAGGATTCGCCAAAATTTAATAGTGGTTCTGACGTCACTCTTCTCAAAGTTATTTTAGGTAAAACGACTTCTCGAAGTTCTGAACATGTTAAAGCCCATCCACCTTTCGTGTGCCAGTTATGAATGACACGAATAGACCCAGCATGCATTCTGCTACATGCAGAGAGATGGGCTATACCAGACTTTTTTTTTTCCAGCTGAAGGCTTTCGGCATGAAAAGTGCCATGCCTTCAAACCTTCTCTGAGAATTAGAGGAAGAACGGGCGAACAGAATGGTCATCACATAACGTGGAATAACGTTGAATCATAGATTCATGCGCGAACTTTCCTTTTTTTTTTAAATACATCACAGTCGTTTGATCCAGTTACAACCAGTGAATCCATCTGAAAATCCTTGCCAACAGCACTCGGGGTCCGCTAATATCTTTTTACATCAGCACTCTGACTCACAGATCAAAGGTTCACGTCAGAAAAACATTGGCAGTGGCTCTGACAGCTTGACCACACATTGGGCACTGTCGAGTCTGCGTTCCACAGCCTACACAAGTCACCAAGTGTCCGCAAGGAAGAAAGATCATCCCCACAGTGGCAGTGTGACACACTCGACACGTCTTCTTCGCCTTCAGTCGCTGGTTTTCCGCCCTGATCCGTTCCGCGTCGTCTGCTACCTGCCTGCCCAGGCTCTCGTGAGAAGGTCCTGCACACACACCACATCTGTGAGTTGAAAACTATGATAAAGGGTAAAGGTGTCCCATAGGTTAACCTATGTGGTCGTTGGGGAGAGCGATGCATCAGAGATCCTGCTTAATGACAGGGTGTTTTGAATAGCAACTAAAACAAGAACTTTAGCGGGGGAAATGCTGGAACAATTCTACAAGCAACATGGATATCAACAGTTGATCATGACACTGGAGAACCCAATAAACATTGGAATATACAGTCCTTCGAATGAGACTATAAACTGACGTCCCGTGTGTGAACGCACGCAGATCATCTTGCAGACACGTTAAAACCTGTGCCGCTTTTCGAAAGAGCAAGCCGTTGTATGCTGGTGGGAACAGATGACAAAATTGACAAAACTGCATACACACGGGGACTAGATGTAAAAAAAAAAGTGCAGGGGTGCTTATTCCATTCTCCTGGATATAAAAGAATAGATAAAATGAAATCATAAACAGATAAATAAATAAAATGAAATAATAAATAGATAACACAAAGCACACTTACGATCTGCCTGGACACTATCGTCTGCACCGGCAGCCTGCATAGAGTTATCGTTGCTGTTGCTGGCAGCGGTGCTGTCCCCTGATTGCAATTCCGTGATGGCCTCCACTACAGTGTCCACATCTGTGGCACTTTCGCCTGCACAGGAAAATGACTTACTTTTAATACACAAGCATAAACATTTAGGCAAACACGAATACATCCAGCATGATAGCTTTAATGCACAAGCATAAGCATTTAGGCAAACACGAATACATCCAGCATGATAGCTTTAATACACAAGCATAAACATTTAGGCAAACACGAATAGGCTACATCCAGCCTGACTCCTATGCAAAACTGCATATACACGGGGACTGGATGTACAAAAATACACAAGTGCTTATTCCATTATCGTCGCAATAAAAATATTTAAAAAAATTTTAATGAGAAGAGAAGAAGATACTGACCTAAAAAAAAAAAAAAAAAAGAAAGAAAAAGAAAATACTGACCTGACTGCCGCAGATGCTGCAGTGCTCTGTGCACTAAGCTCGGGCTGAATCCCATCTCCTGCAGCTGCCTCCTCCCTCCCTCCCCCAGGTCTTCCCCATGGTCAGTGTCGCCATCACTGGCTAGCCCTGCTGCTGCTGCTGCTGCTGCTGCTGCTGCTGCTGCTTTTCTGCCGCATCTGCTGTGCTGGGCAGGACGTCACCGCTTCTCTCCGCCTGTTGCAGATGTTGAGGAGGAGTGAATGTTAAGACGCCACCATACAGACTACAATTTTTTTTTTTAATAAAAAATTTATAAAAAAAAAAAAAAGAACCAGCATGCACACAGAGAGAAATTTCAGAGAAGTTGAGACAAGTTTCCTTGATGAAAAACGGGGAAGTTGGAGTCCCTAGGGCGGTTCGGGGCTGTATATGGCAACGTTCTGGCGGCTCCTGCGACGGCACTGGAACCGTGCGTATTGGTGATTGCCTTTCAAATAGACCATTATAGCGACGTGGAGGGGTGGGTGGATGTCTGCTACATGGGTAACAGCTTGCCCTCCATACTTACTTACCCAGGCTTTGCTCTCTAGAGCCTAGAGCGCAACCTCATAGTCTTCTGAGACTGACAGTTGCCTAGTATACGTACGAGTATACCATACAGAATAAAAAGAAAGGGAAAAAGAAATAAAACACCCAACATTTATTTTAAAAGAGAAGAAAAATAAAACAACTAAGTTCATTCTAATATTTCAATTTCTTCATGTCAGATTTTTCTTTCCTTCCTTTAACTAGTACAATCTAATCTTTTATTTGCTAGGACCATTGTATTTTATTTCATGTCAGTGGGGGTGGGGGTGGGGGGGGGTCATTTCCTCCTTCTTAAGATTCATGAGATACGGCTATAACGATCATGTTCCATCAAAATTTTAGTATTCAGCGTCTTAACCTTTAACCTTTAACCTTAAGCAATGTCAAATTATGAGTGATAATTCGGAGCTTTTTTCTGAGAATGATAACAAGTTCAAATATTGCTTCTGTGCACTAGTTCACTCTCTTTTCCTGAAAAATAATACTGTGGTCATTCCACCTTTCCACAAGAAGTTTTGGAAGGAAGGGGGGAGAAGGGGTAGGTGTACAGTTTGGACAACATCCCAACTGTAATCTGACAGTTTATTCAGTTTCATCTGTCATTATTCCAAGCTTTTTTCTTTTTTTTGCACCAGAGTTGTTAGTACGTTAGTAGTTTCAGCCGTGAAACTGTGCCGAGTTTTGTGCAGTAAGATTCACCATAGAATTTGAAAACAAGTATGAAAGTACAATGACTACTACAAAATCATCTTGATAATTATGATCTTGACTATCTCTGTCTGATCTCTGATTGAAGGACTGATAGACTGATTGATTAATTCACCGGTGGATTGATTGATTGATTCATTGATTGATTGACTGGCTGGTTGGTTGGTTGATTAGTTGATTGATTGATTACATCAAAGTCCCAGAGAAGCTTTTCGATTAAAGTACTGCAACAAGCGCAAAAAAGTAATGGTATCTTATTCAGCTACCAGCTGCAAAACCTCCCCCCCCCCCCCCACACACACACACGCCCCCTCCCGCCCCCTTCCCCCCCCTACACACACACACACCACACACACACACACACACACACCACACACACACACACACACACACACACACACCTCCATACCTGCAAACGACGGGAGACGCTTTCCACAAATTGTCTGCCCTTTGTGTTGAGAAGGTAGCCACAAGATGGCCGCCACCAGATGTGTTCCACCATGACGTCATCGCTTACACTCCAGGACTTGAGCCCCACGCCACAGTAAAAACACCGGATACAATCCGCGTAGCCTGGTCCACACAGATTTATTTATCTATTTATTTATTTATTTATTTATTTATTTATTTATCTATCTATTTATTTATTTATTTATTTATTTGTTTATTTATTTATCTAGATATTACACCACCACCCCTCTCTCTCCCTCTCTCTCTCTCTCTGTCTCTGTCTCTCTGTCTCTCTCTCTCTCTCTCTCTCTGTCTCTGTCTCTCTCTCTCTCCTTCGGATAAGATTATAAACCCAGACCCTGTGTGCGAACTCACGCAGTTTTGTAAATGTCATCTGTTCCCACCGACACACGATGGCCTACTCTTACGAAAAGCGGAACAGGATTTAACATGTCCGCAAGATGTTCTGCGTGTGTTCGCACACGGGGCCTCGGTTTAAAGTCTCATCCGAAGGACTTTTGGGGAGAGTGGAGTCAGCACTGATCCACAGCACTCCAGGGGAAAAATCTCCTCGACCGGAATCGAACCCGGGTCGTCAGATTGCCAGCGCAATGTTCTGACCACTAGGCTATCCGTCCCCCAGAGAGAGAGAGAGAGAGAGAGAGAGAGAGAGAGAGAGAGAGAGAGAGAGAGAGAGAGAGAGAGAGACAGAGACAGAGACAGAGAGACAGAGACAGACAGAAAGACAGACAGACAGACACACACACACACACACACACACACACACACACACACACACACACACACACAGAGAGAGAGAAAGACAGACAGACAAGACAGACAGAGACAGAGAGAGACAGAGACAGAGAAAGAACACTCCAAGCATGTCCAAGAACAAGTAGGTTTACCTGCATAATAAAACCCCTGCATGACCAAGTCATCAGGGTGGAAATGTTGGCCCAGAGGCCAGTTCTGGAAGGTAGCCTGTCTCTCCTGGAACCTGCAGAACTGAGGATACACGGTATCGCCGATCTCCACTGGGGGACGGTCTATCAGTAAACTGAGGGCCCCCATCACTGGCCTCATGTCACCTGACCTCAAAGCTGTCCTCTGATTGGTCTGTGTGGAAACGGGAGCTGGTGGTGGCACGAGACTTTGCTGAGGCGTGGGTAAAATGGCGGCACAATCTGTTTCCATGGTCACTTGCACACGTCGTCAGGCGTTGCCTTGGTGAGAAACTCTCTGTTTCTGTATAAAAAGAGTAATACGATTATATATTCAGTACTGCAAACAAAAGTGGAAGGGTGTGTAGAAGATCGGTCAAAGTGGCAGTCGCTTTGCGTACAAGCTGCCGGTTACAAAACAACTTGAGATTTCTATGTTCTTCTCCAATTATTTTTGAGCAGATTCTCACAATTCTCTGAAGACCATTCTTGTTCTTAATACTAAGGTTATTGTACAAACAAATGAAAGCAAAACCTATAACGCTCTCAATGTAAGACTTGTAAAACAAAGAAAGAATCTTTTTGTCAACAAAAAATGAGATTAAGCTTCCTTAGAAAATACACACGTCGTTGCCTCTCTAGGGGCCAGTACATTGAGGGCGGCGCCCATCTCCTCTTCTTCTCTGCTTTACCTTCCCTGACCCTAAAGAGGGCAGGTACCCATTAATGACTGGGTGAATTGGGGAACTATACTAAAGCCAAGGCGCGCAAAGGTATTGGTAACCACGCTCGATGCTGCTTAACCTTAGCTTGGGGAAAGCAAGTGCTCTGACCACTGAGCTATTTCGTCCCCCAACATTGATGTTAAACTTTCTATTCAAATGAAAACTGAGAACAGAAAAGTGCTATCAAGAATTGCCAACATGCAATTCTGCAAGAGAGTGTTTTTCAAGGGGCCCCACAAATTTTACTTGCAGAACCAACCCCATCCCACCCCAAAAAATAAATAAATAAGTGTGAGGTTATGTGATTTGATAGGTGATGTGATTAATATCGAAGTATCATAAATCAATCTAGAAGACATGATATCATTATGTCTCTTTTCCTTTAAAACATGGGGGGGGGGGGGGGGGGGGTTGTCACATCCGTGTTGAGTTGGGGGTTTTGATGTTGTTGTTGTTGTTGGGTTTTTTTTATACGATCTGTCACA
>CM060333.1:10817856-10830356 GCA_030674155.1 Stramonita haemastoma
GTGTGTGTGTGTGTGTGCAGCAACATATATACTACCGGTAAATTTTCAGTGGTTTCACCTTGTTGAGATTATAATATTATGTCGCATGATACAGACTGTGTTGGGGTAAAACACTTGGGAAAAGTACCAATGAACATTTCCTGCTTCTCGCCCACTGATAAGAGTGTAGACAGTGTGACCAATGATTCACTTGCCCGCCAACAGAATACTTCATACAGCAACTTCTGATGGGGAAGTTACATAGCCTGATGTTAGTATAGCACATGATTCACTACCCGCCAATACTTTATACAGGGACTTCTTATAATGGGGAAGTTATTTTAAAATTACAAATCTGATGTGTAGCCAATGATTCACTGTCCGCCAATACTTCACACAGCGACTTCTGATGAGGCAGTTAAATAGCCTGACGTATAGCACAAGATCGAAAGGACTTGCAAAAACAATACTGCAAGGCTCTGTCCAGAGAGGAAGAAAAAAGAGGCAGACCAAGGAAGAGATGGGAGGACAACATCAGCGAATGGACAGGCCTAGAGTAGAACTCAACCAAATTTTGAGAAAGGCAGAACAGAGAGAGGAATGGAGGGAACTGGTTGTCAAGTCTTCAGGGGTGCCACCACGGTCACCAGACAAAGGGATAGATAGATGGATAGATAGGACATGATTCACTATCCGCCAATACTTTATACAGGGACTTCTTATGGGGAAGTTAAATAAATCTGATGTGTAGCCAATGATTCACTGTCCGCCAATACTTAATATATACAGGGACTTCTTATGGGGAAGTTAAATAAATCTGATGTGTAGCCAGTGATTTCACTGTCCGCCAATAGAATACTTCGCACAGCAACTTCTGATGAGGCAGTTAAATAGCCAATGATTTCACTGCCCGCCAACAGAATACTTCATACAGCGTTTTCTGATGAGGCAGTTAAATAACCAGCCTGATATTGAATCTCTAGGGCTTGGCTGTAGTAATGTAGCATTAAACACAGCCAACCAAACAAAAACCAGTCACATCATTTGGATAGCCAGACTCCAAACAGAGCACTCGCTTTCCCCAAGCTAAGGTTAAGCAACATCGAGCGTGATTATCATTTGGACGGGTGACCGTTTGTGCTCCTTGGCTTCAGTACAGTCCCCCCACTTCACCCAGCTGTAAATGGGTACCTGCCCTCTTTAGGATCAGGGAAGGTAAAGCAGTGAGGGAGAGGAGATGGGCGCCGCCCTCAATATGCTGGCCCCACAGAAGCTGAGGCCTCTGATGCCTCGCTCCCCTATGACCACACAGGTTATGGGACACCTTTACCTTTTACACCAAACAAACTAAAAACAAACAATCGCATCATTTGGATAGCTGTACTCACTGCAAAGGATTTTTGTTCTCCTCTGACTACTTTGTTTTTTAAGTGATATTTGTGCCATACACATCAGGTCAGTTACCTGCATACCAGTTTTTATTATTGCGTCCTTCACTGTTGTCAATATCACAATTATCGTTTACTTTAGCTAAAAGACTTATCAGTCACTGAGGATAAGAGAAATAGCATCTGCATCTCTGTAGGATTGGAATGATATGAAAGTGCAGTTTGTGAAAGAAGATAGGCAGAGAATTTCTGTAGAGAATTGGTACTGTGTGCCGAGTGCACTACAGAGGAAAAGAGTTTATCCTCCTATAGGTAACGGTGAAGGTGTCCCATAACCTGTGTGGTCGTAGGAAAGCGAGGCATCAGAGACCTCAGCTTCTCATGGGGCCAGCATATTGAGGGCAGCGCCCATCTCCTCTCCTTCGCTGCTTTACCTTCCCTGACCCTAAAGAGGGCAGGTATCTATCTACAGCTGGGTGAACTGGGGGGACTGTACTGAAGCCAAGGCATGTTATCAGTCACACATCCACTTGGTAACCACGCTCGATGCTGCTTAACATTGGCTTGGGGAAAGCAAAGGCTCTGACCACTGAGCTATCCCGTCCCCACGATCACTATTTTTGCCAAATAGCAGTCAGTTTTGGCTACCCAGATCTCTATTCTTGACCAGGAAGGACAGCCATTCCTAAATGCTTTACCCTGTTACATATTCTCATTCTTCTTGTGAATTTTTTTTTTAAAAAAAACACTGATAACTAAATAACGCAAACATACATACATGTAACGATTCCATTCATACTATAAAAAAAATTATGTTAACTTGTTTCAACAGTTTATTTCTCATTCAATATCATAGCAAAAACAGTTCATGCATCTATTAACACAATTTTTTGCAAGGCTTGGAGAGTTAAAACGATTTCAAAGAAACAACAACCGCTACATGAAATACTTCAAACAGCCAGCATTAATTACCAGCTTTGCTTGACCAGCTCCTGTGTGACAAGTATTGGATTTGATTTGAAGCTGTTCAGTTTGTCAGCAAAAAAAGCCAGAGATCATTGGTCTTTCCCGGTCAGACAATACTTCCCCATATTCTGTGTCTCCACACGACATGGCAAACTTGATCACTGTCTATCCATATTCAGGTCTGCACAGTGTGCACGGCTAACATCGCTCAGTCAAGAGTGCTGAATTTAGCATGCCCATTCCTCTTAACTCAGTGTGGTCAGTTCTTGCTTTATATATATATATAATTAGCACCATCTGTGCTGGGATGGGATGGAATGGGTAGCAGCTGGGAGGGAGGAGCTGAAAGTGGGGGAAACTGATAGCTGGTGTCTGGCCTGAGATATGATCTGAGAAATCAGCAAAAATCGATCAAGAGATATGTACCAATTTTTTTTTTTTTACAAACTGCACTCTTTTTCTTCCAGCTTGCAAATCCAACCAGCTGCTAGGATCAATTCCCTGGGGAAAAAATAGTTGCTCTTTAAGTAAAAATTAACACAACAAGAAAATGACAAAAAAATACAACTGCATTCAACAGAAAGCAATTTCTTTCAAAACCTTAAGGATAAAATGTGCCAACATACAGAAGCTAAATTCAAAATCCAAAGCATTGCTTTCTAGCGCTGGCCACACTAAACCACACTTTTTATCGCAGAATCTTAAAACTACATACATTTTTTTTTTAAATCAAAATATATAGAACAACACATACATGTACATACTAAATCAGACAGAAACTGGTAATGGCCAATCATCATTCTAGAGGCACATAAAAAAAAAAAAAAACAACAAACCATGCCCTATCACCTTGTCTAATAACTAGACCAAAATATTGTGTAAAATATCGTCAACAAAACAACTGTGAAGTGACCAATAATAAGAAAAGAACAGAAAACAATAAAGACAGAACCAACAAAAATATGGCAAGAACACAGAGATGCATGTAAAAATGGACAGGTTCTAGTCTCCCAAGATTTCCCCCTTAAGAGTAAGCTCGGGTTCCAGATTCCATTCATCTGCCTACTGCCAAGTCTTGAAGATGAGACTTTGAACCTTTCACCTACAGGTTGCCCACTACTGGGCAACCAACCATCTCCTAGCCCTTCCCTATGTAACACCCACATAGGGCAACAGAAGCATACAAATGAGCACAGTGCATGTGTACAGGGAAAGAGGGGTTCTCTCCCTTAACGTTGGAATAGTGTTAACGGAGTCCCTTGTATTCATTTCATGCGTAACATTCACAGTAGTAGTAGCTAGTAGGCCTCCGTCAGTCAGTGTCACCTATGGAATTCGTGCCAGAAGAAAGGTCATTTGTTCAGCGGCAACGCTGGCTGTGGCTGGTCAGTCCAGTGTGGGAGTGGCATAGTGTGTGCATGTTAAAAAAAAACATACCCATCAGTTTCAGAAGAGTATGCAAGCTATGCCCGGTGGCAAATATGACACCAAAAAAACACCTAGCATGCAACCTGCAGCCAAAGAGAGAGAAATAGGTTCCACAAGGAGTTAACTCCCCCTTACCTGAGAGATGGTGCTCATAAAACTTCAGTGCTGTGCTCACAGCAGAGAGCTGAGGAGATATCAATGATGGAAACAAAATCAATCAATCACTGAGTTTTGAAGAAAATATTGATCACCTTCCGATTTCCAGTAGCTTTCACAAAGGCTTTACCTTCATTAGCTTTCACAAAGGCTTTACCTTTACCTTCTTTAGCTTACACAAAGGCTTTACCTTTCCTTCTTCCACTGTTCACAAAGGCTTTACCTTTACCTTCTTTATTCTTTTATTCTTTGACATCGAGGGAATTAGCACTCAAGTGCTTTTTTACATCCAGTTCCCATGTGTATGCAGTTTTGTAAATCTTGTCATCTGTTCCCTTCCTTCCTTTACTGTTCGCAAAAAGGTTTGTCTATCTTCTCTCTGTCTTCTTTTTGCTGATTATCTGACCCATGTCAGCTGTTTCTTTGCTCACTTGTGTCTGCCATCAATTCAGTTCGAAACAAAAGCTTGTCATCTGCTCCCATTTTCTCCTGGTTGTAAAAAAAAAAAAGCATGTCTGATTATGCCATATCCCTCTATAAATAAAATGCATCCAAGTCAATTACTTTGACTACTGTGTCCAGTTGAACACTCCATGAACTGTTACAGACTTTAAAAGTATTTTATTTCATAACAGATGGTTACATACAGTTACACTGATACAGAGTAATACTTCATTCAAACCATTGCACATTCACAGAGAAAAAAGTCTCATACAAAAACAAAAAAGGAAATGAAATATCTCTTGTATTATATTATATTATATATATATATATATATATATATATATATATATATATATATATATATATATATATATATATAATATATATATATATATATATATATATATATATATATATATATATATATATATATATATATATATATAATATATATATATATATATATATATATATATATAATATATATATATATATATAATAATATATATATAACACACTTCTCAAAAGATCATTTTGTTGTCATCTTTGCAGCAAAAAAATGAAAATGTGGACTTTGCAAAGTTTTGCTGAATACTCTTGTTTGTTCATGGTCCAAAGAGTAACGTAACTGCCTGGTTAATGCTGTCTCAAAGGTATCACAACATTCACAGGTAAAATGTTGCAAATAGGCAGAGGGGAAAAAAAACAGAGAGAAAAAACTGATATGGCAACAAACATGACATATCACACGAAGCCTAATACTCCTCTGTGATGTATTCAAAGGACATTAAATTAAATATTTTATGTGGCAAACAACACAGAAATGCTCATACACCCAACACACAAAAAACTTGTTATGAAAAGTTTGTTTTTAAAATGATGACTTCCCCATGTTTCTATAGCCTGAAAAATGCCAGTTTGCAATTTAAGTGTACAGTCAAGAAGAATTTGAATGAGCTAAAAGTTATATACAATATATTGTTTTTCTCTCCCTTGTGCATTTCAGTGGCACACACATGCACGCACACATGCATGCACGCACGCACACACAAACACATCTCTCTCTCTCTCTCTCTCTCTCTCTCTCCTCTCTCTCTCTCTCTCTCTCTCTTAGATATTTCATCACAGATTTCAAACATGTAAATTATTTCCATCTCCTTAACAATGGAACCAAACAATGAAAAAAATAAAAGTACATGAGAAGAAACAACAAAAAATATGATAAGGAAGTGTAAAAGAAAGACACATATGACCTGTCACCTTGGTGCAGTGGTTAGCACCTCAAGTTACAGACTGGAAAGTCATGGATTTGAATCCCGTTAAGAGGCATAGGGAATTTTCAAACTCCAGCCAGCTCTTCCCTACAGTGAGTGTGCTGTGGGCTCATTGGGAAGACTGGGACCACACAGTCCAGCTTCATCCACCTTACAAATGCGATTTTGAGAAAGTTGCTGAAATTACCTGGCCAACACTGCAGGTGTCTGTATCTCTTGGCCCTGGTTTGAAACCAGGATATATTGTGATAGAAAGAGAATAGTCCTGCTCTGTCAAGAAGTCTCAAAGCACAAGTACTTCCACAGCAGCAGCATGACATCATCCTCACAGATCACTATGCAAAAAAGGGATTCGGTGGCTCCTGTTGCTCTGGTCTCGTGATGACCTCGGTTTCGGTTTTCCCACATGCTTCTATGTCAGTGGTGAGGGGGGGGGGGGTTTGGGGGGGGGGGGGGGGGGCTTTGTTTTTTTGTCTGTGGTGAGTTGGTGTCCAAGCCTTCAGGATTGGAGGTTCATGGAAGAGAATCTTTGGAGAGACGTTTGTGGTAGTCACCACCCTGGGTGGGCATTTTACCAAGCCTGGCTCTGCCACTGATTTAATGCTGTCATCAGTTTGGAGGCTTAGTAGGTGGTGTCCTGCATATGTTGGCCCATAACTGAAAACCACCACAGTGACCCAGCAGGAGTGAGTGCAGGGCCCCTCTAGCTGGTGGCTACATGGTGGCCTGATATAGATGGGCTCCCTCTGGACTTCCTGACCCTGATGGTCTGATGTAATGAATCAGGATATGGCTAAGGCAGAGAGATTGAAATCACTAGTGTGGGGGTAGCAGGACAGGTAAATCACAGAAGATAAGGTAGCAAACAAAACCAAAAAACAAAACCAAAAACGAAAGAAAGACACAAACTGGTTAAGTGTCTTTAGTATCAATCCTTAGCTTTACCAGTAGATCTCTATCTTAATTCAAACAAAAAACCACACCAAAACATGGTAAACACAAATAGAATACATCAATGTCACTTGACAGAACTGTTTGCTCACTTAACATTCATATCCTATGTAACAGAATGGACATATTTAATGTCCCATCTCTGCACAGCTTCTCGGGTGGGTACAGCTAGCCAGTTAGGATGTGACCTCTAAAAAGAGGCTGCATAAATTCTACCGTTCACCATGAAGGCAAAGAGAATGCAATGGAGGGCTTTCAACCACTACCCAAGGAAACAGAGCATCGCACAATTTGCAGGTGTGTCCGGATTTAGTAACACAACGCTGAGACAGGGGTCTGATCACAAGGGAGGCAATCTACTTAACTTACCACTCCATCACACCCAAAATAAGGATGTCTCAAATCGTTTGAAAATAAAATTGAAGATATGCATAAACCTGTATTCCAAACTGATAACAAAGTAAATGACTCTGTACCTAAATATTCTTTCCCAGAAACAAACACATATCCCAAAATGAGGATGTCTCAAATCATTTGAAAATAAGATTGAAGATGTGTATCTTTCAGCATATTATAATAGTAGCTGCTTTCACCTTTATGTTTGTTTATACTTGGTGGTACTCATTCTAACATATATAAAAATATGTCCTAAGCCTTTCCTAAATTCTTATCCCCATAACTCGATTTTCATCACACTGATGAAACAGTAACCCTCAGATCTAAAAATATTTAATACTACATAAAAAAACTCAGTAAGCATAACCAGCAACAGTAAACAATCTGTTTCAACACATCAATTCACATGCATATCAACTTTAAAATACCTTTTTTTTCAATACGAAATAATTTTTAAAAAATAATTCAACACAAAATGTTGAACTACACACAACACTCAATGCTGTACTCACCATTAAAATGACAGACACTGTATGTACATACATACATACATATATGTATACCTGTACAACTGACATGCTGTTTGTCCACAGCACCAACTCTAGAGGTATAAATAAGCGCAAGTCTTTAGACACATGCACAACTCTGACTGGGAGTACCTGTACTCCACACAAACTGGCACAGGCAACTCTGGGCTTCAGCGCAAAGCCTTCACTCTCTTAGTGTACCAGCTCACAAAAACTACATGCAAGTTTAATTAAGCCTTCTTCCCGAAGTTCCTCAGTTTCCTGAACTGCGTGCAAAGCCAAGCACTAATTCGCCACACAATCCATGCCTGTTATTACCTCAAATGTGACCGAGGTATCCCAATAAGCCTGTTCACTTTGCCGCTGACCTTAAAAAGCCCAAACGCTACATGCAGACACACATCTCGATAGCCACGTGTTATTCCCTCCTGTTCCGTCATCACAAAAATACACAATGTAGGATAATGATCTGTGGTGCTAACTACCCATCACAAAGTACACAATGTAAGATAATGATCTGTGGTGCTAACTACCCATCACAAAAATATCACAATGTAGGATAATGATCTGTGGTGCTAACTACCCATCACAAAGTACACAATGTAGGATAATGATCTGTGGTGCTAACTACCCATCACAAAGTACACAATGTAAGATGATGATCTGTGGTGCTAACTACCCATCACAAAGTACACAATGTAGGATGATGATCTGTGGTGCTAACTACCCATCACAAAGTACACAATGTAGGATAATGATCTGTGGTGCTAACTACCCATCACAAAGTACACAATGTAAGATAATGATCTGTGGTGCTAACTACCCATCACAAAGTACACAATGTAGGATGATGATCTGTGGTGCTAACTACCCATCACAAAGTACACAATGTAGGATAATGATCTGTGGTGCTAACTACCCATCACAAAGTACACAATGTAGGATGATGATCTGTGGTGCTAACTACCCATCACAAAGTACACAGGTCAACAAAGAGTGTCGAGCAATGAATAAGGCCAACTGCTTTTCTTTTTTTCTTTTTTCTTTTTTTAATAAGGCCAATTTCTCTTCTGGACTGTGTTTAAAGTATTCAGTGTTTTATTATATTTTTTTTTACTCTTTTATATTGAAGACCCCAATCACAGTTTGGAAGCAAGATTACTTTTTAGAGCTTCCTGTCCCTCTGAATATTTTCTTAACCTGTCAATGGATTCAGTCATCACAGAACTATACAGTTCTAAAAACGGATTGGCTTTACCTTGTCTTGTTGGACTTCTTCTCTCGTTCGCTTTACACCGTCAGATGTGTCTAGGAAAAGTAATGGCATGTCCTTTCCAGCTCCTCTCATGGGCCGTACAGCTTTGGTCTGTAGGATTATTTCCTTCGGCCACACTTTCTTCCTCAGGTCGCTGAATAGCATGCACCTCTGAAAATAACTGTTTGTGTTTAGCGTGAGCTGTTCAGAGCGTCTACCTCACTTTGAGTTTTCTGATGGTTTTTGTCTACATGAAGTCTCCAACTCTGCTCAATGTTTGTTTTACATGGTGACAGGGGCCAATGTTCCACAGCAATTCCCTACCTAGTCTACGCACTGCTCTCTTTTTGTGTGCTTCCTCTGTGATTTCTTTATGAAATGTAGCTAGCTTGTGTCTTTGATTATGATTCGTATCAAAATGCCCGTCAGTACTGTCATTGCCCTTCATGGGATGATTAAAGTGTTTTTGACTGACTTGACTTGACTTATGCAACTTCGTGGGAAGGAAAAAAAAAACATACAAAAAAAAGATACAACTATTCATAATAAATATACACTTATATAATGTAAAAAGAAACCAAAACATACTAGGAACTAGATTTTAAAAATACATGACACAAACAAAACCAAAAAAAAAAGAAAGTGTGTAAATGCATGCAGATGATGTTTGTTCAAATGACTTTGTATGGATAACCATACATTCATGACCAGATGTTCATACAGACTTGTCACAACATTCCTGCCACAGTTGTGGTGTTCACAGGCAATACAGCGTGGTTACTTGTCAGACATACACAATGATAATCACCCTGGACATACCGAAACATCTGCTTCTTTCACTTATCCATGCCAGGGTTTGGTGAAATTTCTCACTCACTTTCTTCACCTACCTGCTTTTTCACAATCCTGGTGAAATTTCCAAGTCACTAACCCTAACTGCTTTTTCACAATCCTGGTGAAATTTCCAAGTCACTAACCCAACTGCTTTTTCACAATCCTGGTGAAATTTCCAAGTCACTAACCCTAACTGCTTTTTCACAATCCTGGTGAAATTTCTAAGTCATTTTCTTCACTAACCCTTCACAGGATTTTGACAATCATGGAAATCATCAAACATAACATACATCTCAAACTTTCACAGAAAAAAAAAATCAATTTAAGATACTCGAGAAGAGATTCAGAATCTTATATTTCAAAACATGCGGAAACACGTCAATACACATATATGTATGACTGCAAACGTCTGTGGCAAAAGGTAAGGGCAGGCACCAGGAGGGAATAGACGCGTGAAAGGCTTGAAACCTATCCTTCACCTGTTTGGATTTTACACAACACACACACACACACACACACACACACACACACACACACAGAGAGAACTCCTGACAATCACTAAGCAATGTTGTACTTGTTGAATTTCCATACACACAGACCTCCTGACAACAAACAAGCGATGTTGTGCTTGTTGATTTCACACACACACACACACACACACACACACACACACACACACACACACACACACACAGTAACCTCACAACTACCAAACAACGCTGCGCTTGCTTGCTACCTTCAGCAACCAGGCTAGAACACAGCAACACATAGTCAAACCTCATCCAGCTTTTCCAACGACCTTCCAACAAAACACAAGAGACTCAACCGAAGCAGACAAGGCGGCTGCCACAGACAGACACAGAAGGGGGCTCAGCGCGGAGACAGGTCCTGCTGGCGTTCCATGAGGTGGGAGATGATGTTGGAGTAGTGGGGGCCGAAGACGGAGCGGTTGTAAGAGATGAGGCGGAGGAACTGGCCCAGCACCTGGCTCAGCTCCTTCTCCACCGCGCTGAACCCCATGGGCACCTTCATCGACTCCATGCGCCGCGTGCAGATGCACTCCTTCACGAACGACAGCAGTCTTTGGTCTGAAACACATAAACACGCACATAGATAACACTCCTGGACGAACGACAGCAGCCTCTGGTCTGCAACACATAAACACACATACATGGACAACACCTTGTGAATAATAACGACAGCAGCCTCTGGTCTGCAACACAGAGACACGCACATAGATAACACTCCTGGACGAACGACAGCAGCCTCTGGTCTGAAACACACAGACACACATAGACATAGACAACACTCCTGGACGAACGACAGCAGCCTCTGGTCTGCAACACAGAGACACACATACATAGACAACACTCCTTGACAAATGACAGCAGCCTCTGTCTGAAACACATAAACACATATGTACAACACTCTGTGAATGATAACAACAGCAGTATCTGGTGTGAAACATACACACACATAGACAACACTTTGTAAATAATAACAACAGCAGTCTCTGGTTTGGAACACAGAGACAACACTCTGTGAATAACAACAACAGCAGTCTCTGGTCTGCAACACATACACACACTTTTTTTTTTATACCACTTTATGTCACAGCAGATTTCTCTGCCTGAAATTTGGGCTGCTCTCTCTCCCCAGGGAGAGCGTGTCGCCACGAGTGCAGCGCCTACCCATTTTTTTTTTTTTTCCCCTCAGGGATGGTGTCTAAATACGACACCTGTGTGCATGCTGGGGTTTTGGGGGATTTTTTTGGTCATCTGCTCCTACTGGCACACAATGGCCGCTCTTACGAAAGGTGGAACGGGGTTTTCACATGTGTGCAAGATGTTCTGCGTGCGTTCGCACACTGGGCCTTGGTTTATAGTCACATACGAATGACATAAACAACACTCCCTGAACAATAAGAATCCTTGAACAATAACAGCAGCAGTCTTTGGTCTGGAACACACACACACACACACATTTTCTTTTTTTTTAAAGGAAAAAGCCCAGCATTTTTGTACAGGCAATTCATGAGCACTTCCTTAAACGTATAAAACCAAACTCTATCCCCAAAAATGTCATTACATAACCTTATTTCTGTGTAACACAGAACAGAAGAGAGCGACCAAACATAAATCCACTTACAAACTTTTATAAAATCAAAAAACAAAAATTAAAAATACAATTCTGTAAAATAGCTCTTTGATGATGATTAAAAAAAACAAACCCAAATACATCATAAAAATGTCACATGTCTACAACATAAATAATGTTTCAAAATGCTTGGAACAAGCTTCCTCATGAGCTATAAAAAAAAAAAAAATTTTAAAAGGGGGGAGGGGGAGGGAGCAGAAGGGAAATAATTCCAACACAGCATGCAAATCCAACATCACTCAGTCAAGAGTGCTAAATTTAACGCCCCTTCCTTTTAAAGATCCAAGTGTGGTCAGTTCCTGCTATAATAATTAGCACCAGCTGGCCTCAGCTGGGCTGGGCTGGGATGGATTGGATATTTATTTATTTGTCTTTTTTTTTTTTTTTTTTTTTTTTATTCATTTATTTTATTTATTTCTTTTAATTCATTTATGTATGTATTTATTTATTTATTTATTTATTTATTCACTTATTCACTTATTTATTCATTTACTCTTTCATATCGAAGATAATGAAATAGGCACTCATGCGCTTTTTTCTTTTTCTTTTTTTTTTAAACATTCAGTCCCTGTTGTGCACGCAAGCAGCTTTTGTCAAATCTTGTCATAGCAACAGAGAGCAGCAGCTGAAAGTGGGGGGGGGGGGGGGGCAGAAACTGACAGCTGACAGAGCCAAGCCAAACCAACAAAACCTAGCCGAACCAACGTACTCATGAGTTTGATGATGGAGTTGTCTGGCTTGGCAA
>CM060333.1:10832856-10870356 GCA_030674155.1 Stramonita haemastoma
TACCTGTAAAAGGTAACGGTAAAGGTGTCCCATAACCTATGTGGTTGTAGGGGAGCAAGGCATCAGAGACCTCAGCTTCTCTAGGAGCCAGCATATTGAGGGCGGTGCCCATCTCCTCTCCCTTGCTGCTTTACCTTCCCTGACCCTAAAGAGGGCAGGTAACCATTTACAGCTGGGTGAACTAGGGGACTGTACTGAAGCCAAGGCACGCAAACGGTCACCCATCCACTTGGTAACCATGTTCGATGCTGCTTAACATTGGGTAGGGGAAAAGCGAGTGCTCTGACCACTGAGCTATCCCGTCCCCAAAACCATGATATATGTCACAGCTAGGCACAAAGGGAGTCTGAATTGGTTATAAAATAGTCACATAATTATGCCTTTTATACAATTTCGCTATCTCAATACATCATCATCATCATCATCATCATCCTTTACACCCAGTGGTGTGTAGGGCAGCAACAAAGACTTTCCACCCCTGCCTATCCTGGGCCAGTCTGGTCAATGAACTCCAAGATCTCAATACATAAATCAAGATGAAATTCATTTCACTGACACAAGTAGGAATTGAAAGATTTGAGTGCTTAAATATGAGTGGACTGACTGGTCTAGGTGCAATGGATACATGTATCTTTGGGAGAAGTAGCAACTGCTTCATGAGAAGGCACAAAAGCCTATTTTCTTACCATCCTTCCTTCACCTTCTCCCTAGGGGTTGCCTGCTATAGGGAAACCAAACATCTCCTAACCCTTCCCTACATAACCCCCACAACCGGGTTACAGAAGCATACAATTGTGCACCAGCACACAATGGTTAAAGCCGCCACTGTGGTCTAGTGGTTAGGGCGTTGGACTCATAATCTAAAGGTTGCGGGTTCGATCCCAGCTTTCGGCTATGGTGTTGTGCCCTTGGAAAAGGCACTTTACGACTATTTTCTCACCCCACCCAGGTGTAAAAGGGGTACCAACCTTGTGTTGGAAGTTAACCCTGCGATAGACTGGCGTCCTATCCAGGGGGGTCTATGACTCTCAGTCGCTTAACGCCACAGAAACCGGGATAAGCACCGGCCTGATGGGCCTTAGGCTCAGGACAGATTTTAACTTAACTTTAACACAATGGTTAAGGAGACCAACCTTGCTGGGTGGCAAGGAATTCATTGAACTTTTTGCGTTCGTACTCCACTGACTGCTGCTGCAGCTGGGGGCGGATCTGCTGAATGGTGAAGTTGGCCATGTCCATCTTCATCAGCTCCAACACCTCAAAAATCTCCCTGCAACATCGCCACACACACATGATGTAGGCTACTGAGTATAGTTCTACACTGCAGGCACACACACACGCATGCATGCATGCATGCACTCACACACACACACATGCACGCACACATGCACACATACGCACACACACACACATGCACACACATACATACACACACACACAACACACACACGCACACACACACATGCACACACACACAACATGAAGCGAAACACACCAAAAACGGGCAATAAATTACATCAGAAAAATGTACCAAATCCAACTTGACAACATAAATGACTATATTTTTGAGAACGGACTTTCTTTTTCTGCAGAAAAAACACATCTAGTACTTTTTAACAATGGTAGCAATCCAGATGAGCTACCGATTTTCAGGATTGGCAATGAAATTATTCAATATAAAAACATAATAAAATTTTTGGGTGTTATTCTTACGTCTAAGCTATCTTGGAACGCACATATCGAGTATACCTTAACTAAAGCAAGAAAGTGTTTGAATTTACTTAAAATGGTAAGTAAGCAATTTTGGGGACAAAGCACTTTAAATCTGAAATGTTTAGCAACATCTCTTATTCGTTCCAAACTGTCTTATGGACAAGAGGTATTCTTCAATGCACCAAAGTATTTACTCAAAAAGTTACAAAGTATGGACTGTAAGGCATACAGACTTGCCCTCGGAGTACCTTTTCATGCACCGACTCTTGGAACTTACCATGAAATTGGAGAATTGCCACTAGATGAATACCGACAGTTGGCATGTGCAAAATACGTACTCAGAAGCACAACTACGGAAAATTTCACATCAGACGAAGTAAAAATAAAATCAGAAATCAAATTTCCTAAAAGGGCGAAACAGATAACTTCTGTAAAGACAATTGGTACGTATGTTTCAGACCTTTTTGAAAAATCTGGAATCAATCAACATATCATGGATACTCAAGCTAAAATTCTACCTTATCCCTTATGGGAAATGAACAAAGCAAATTTTGATATAGAATACACAAATATGGCTAAGAGTGAAAATCAAAATATCATGATCTCTAAAGTCCGATCGCACATTGATCAGAAATATTGTCACCATCTAAAAGTTTTTACAGATGGTTCACATCTAGATGATCAAGAAACAGGTTCAGCTTTTGTAATACCATCGCTTAAAGTAGAAAAATGTTATTATGTTGGTAAACATCATTCGATATTCACAGCTGAGCTAATAGCAATTTTAATGGCTCTTAACCATATTCTCGATCTTCCGCTGAATATATTTCAAACTTTACTTTGCGTTGATTCTAAATCAGTACTCTACGCATTAAAATCCACAAATTCTAAGAAAAAGTCTAAAGTTATATTAGAGATCAATCATGTTATACATGTTTTAGCTTTAAGGGGTATTTGTGTCACTTTCTGTTGGGTACCTTCTCATGTGGGATTCTTACCAAATGAGTGGGCTGATAGAGCTGCAAAGAGAGGTGCAAAACATGGAGAGGATTCTATAGAATTACACGTTCCATTATGTTTACAAGAAGGCTATCACTTACTAGAAGAGGCATCGTGGAGCAGGGCCAAAAAGGCTTATTATCCAAAGGAGCGCATATCAGAAAGGTCTTCATACACTGTCCCTGATTTAAAGGTTATTGATCGCTCTGAGATCAATACAAGTTTTTTCACGGCAAGAAAGGTTAGGGCTTTATTTTTTCGGATAAAACTGAATGCGTTCATCACTAAATATAGCAAAAATACAAAATGTTTGTGCAGTGAGAAAATCACAAACAGTCACATAATTTTTTAATGTAAGAGTCTAAAACCATTCTTACCTTCTTTCTCGGAAAAATCCTTGGATAAGATTTTAAAAAATCTGAATTTGGCATTTCGTATAACAAAATCTTTAATGAATAGTTCTTTAGGAAATTTGTTATAGTTTTAAGTCATACTAGCAATTGTTATGTATTTACTTGTTGTTATCACTGTTTAGCCCAAATTTATGTACTGTATACTTTATTAAGAAAAAGACACCCATTTTACTGCACACATCCATCAACATACTAGACCCTCCCCTTCCCTTCCCATCGTCTAATATCACTTTGAGTGAACAGACGTAAAATCGAAGCAGCAGCAGCAGCAGCAGCAGCAGCAGCAGCAGCAGCAGCAGCAGCAGCAGCAGCAACAGCAACAGCAACAACAACAACAACAACAACAACAACAACAACAACAACAACAACAACACAACACACACACACACACACACACACACACACACACACACACACACACACTCTCCCCAAAAGTCCTTCAGATGAGACTATAAACCAAGGCCCCGTGTGCGAACGCACGCACATCTTGCGCACATGATAAATCCTGTTCCGCTTTTTTGTAAGAGTAGGCCATTGTGTGCCGGTGGGAACAGATGACAAGATTTACAAAACTGTATACACATGGGAACTGGATCAAAAAAAAAGCACATGAGTGCTTATTCCATTATCCTCGATATAAAGGAATAAAATAAATAAATAAATAAAAACACACACACTACACACACACAACACACACAACTCCACCACTCACTTAAACAAAGGCACGACCTCCTTGAGGTCGCGCAGGGCGGCCACGCGCTCGTCCCTGACAGGGGCACAGAGGCGCGCCATGGTGCCCACCACGTAGTTGGCGTAGTAGAAGATGTCGAAGGCCTCGTTCTCCATCTTCTGCTGGATCAGCTCCATGTCCAACACCTCCATGATCTGAGCTCGCAGCCGGATGTGCTGGGGCAGCAGCAGTATCAGCAGAGCCTGGAAAAAAAAAAAAATTTTCAATTACAAAAAATTTTTAATAAAAAAAATAATAAACAGAGCCTGCGCATGCCACGTCGTGCCACGTCAGAGTAATAATAATAATAATAATACATGGAATTTATACAGCGCACCTCCATGATCTGAGCATGCAGCCAGATGTGCTGGGGCAGCAGCAGTATCAGCAGAGCCTGTAAAAAAAATAATTAAAAAATAAAAAAACAAAATTAAAAAAAAACAAAATCAACAGAGCCTGCACACCACATCGTGCCACGTCAGAGTAATAATAATAATGATAATGATAATACATGGAATTTATACAGCGCACCTCCATGATCTGGGCACACAGCTGGATGTGCTGGGGCAGCAGCAGTATCAACAGAGCCTGCAAAGAAAAAAAATTTTAATTTTAAAAAATCAACAGAGCCTGCACACCACGTCAGAGTAATATTAAGCAGTGAAGGGAAGTAATCAGCATAGAAGAGTTAATTCACTTGATTGACTAGTTTTCTGGGTTTCTTTTTTTTCCTCATCCTTTCAGACGAGGCAATAAACCGTGGTCCTGTGTGCTACACATCATTATTTAGCGCACGTAAAAGAACCCACAGCAACAAGAGGTTGTCCCTGGCAGAATTCAGTAAAAAAAAAAATTTTTTTTTAAAAAGGCCACTCTGATAGGGAAACAAATACAATTACAGACAGAAAAAAAAAATTAATAATCGGTAGGCACTGCACTTGTGGCGACGCGCTCTCCCCAGGGAGAGCAGTCAAAATTTCACTCAGAGAAATCTGCTGTGACATAAAGTGGTATAAATAGATAAATAAATAAATAACCATGTCATACTTTACCTCTTTGACTTCCTCAATCAGGACCAGGGCGTGGGAGAAGTCTGGGGGGTCCGTGTTCAGTTTGGCTTCCAGAGCATCCCAGAAGGCCTTGTGCATCACATCACGCACCTGTTTCTCCACACTACCCGCACACACGCGCATGCACACAAGCAAGCACACACACACACACACAAACACACGCACACACGCAACACAACACACACACACATACACACACACACACAAAACACAACACACACACACACACACACACGCACGCACACACACACACACACACACACACACACACACACATACAAGCTTGCAGTTCAATACATGTATTTCAGATTACCCACATCTTTACATGATGTTAACAGCTATGTTCAGTGCTCATCCACACAGCGTTAGACCTTTACACTCTTTTATATACTTTACTCACAAAACATCAGATCACTGCATTGTATACAGCATATACAACTAGTTCTGCCAAAACTTCTATTTTTCTGGACAGCAAAGGAGAAATTTCAAATATTCCTTAACATCAACTAAATGGCAGATTTTAGTCTTACAATTCCCAAGTACTCTGTATACTAACTAAACAAAATGAATCTATATATACAAATGGATAACAAACCCCCTTTTTCCCCCCTCCCCATATGTAAAAAAAAAAAAAACAATGATGAAACAAACAGGTAAGTTAAAGGTGTCCCATAACCTTTGTGGTTGTAGGGGAGCAGGGCATTAGAGACCTCAGCTTCTCTAGGGGCCAGCATATTGAGGGCGGCGCCCATCTCCTCTCCCTCGATGATGAAACTGTTCCATTTAAATTCCAATCTACTTTAAATGTCTTGCATCAAATACATCACAAACCTTTTCTGTATCAAGAATAAATAAATTAATTAAATAAATAAATACATAACAAATTAAAGGTGTGAATGACAAGAAATATGGTTTTTTTTTAAAAACTAGCATGCACACATGTGTCATGTTTAGACACCATCCCTGAAGAAAAATCAGAGAGTTGAAGTCCCCAGGGCAGTTCAGGGCTGTATATGGCAACGATCTGGCAGCTCCTACGATGGCACTGGAACCATTCATATCGGCGATTGCCTTTCCAATGAACCATTCCAGCGACGCAGAGAGGGAGGGAGGGTCTGGTGCATGGGTAACAGCTTGCCCTCCATACTAACTTACCCAGGTTTTGTGCTCTAGAGCCTAAAGCACAACTCTATGGTCTTCCGAGACTGATGGATGCCTACCACATGAAACCAGAAGTAGCACAAAGCTCCAGCACAGCAGACTTTTAATTTTTATCTATTTTATTTATTTTATTCTTTTATATTGAGGATAATGGGATGAGTACTCTTGTGCTTTTTTACACCCAGTCCCCATGTGTATGCAGTTTTGTAAATGTCATCTGTTCCCACCGGCACACGATGGCCTACTCTTACGAAAAGCGGAACAGGATTTAACGTGTGCGCAAGATGTTCTACGTGCATTCACACACGGGGCCTCAGTTTATAGTCTCATCCAAAGGACTTATGGGAGAGTAGAGTCTACACTGATGTTAACTCCAGGAGAAAAATCTCCTCGAACGGGAATCAACCCGGGTCGTCAAATTGCGAGCGCAATGGTCTGACCACTAGGCTATCCTGCCCCCCCCAGATTGCCTGCCTGACTGACTGACCTGTTCTGCTCTGGCTGCAGCTTCTCCAGCTGGAAGTTGTTGTTGACGGCAATCTCATGGGCCAGGGACATGTTCTTCACCCCATTGGCTGCCTCCATCAGCTGCTCAAATGAGATGAACTTGGGCGGGGAGGCTAGCAAAATAACACACACAACAGTCAGTACTTACAACACCAGAAAAAGAGCGGAAGATCTTTCTCTCTGTCTCTCTGTCTCTGTCTCTCTGTCTCTCTCTCTCGGTCGGGTCACGAGAAGTGAAGCGGACAGGGCGTACATTTTCTGTGAGCAGCAGTAAAACTAGAAATTCAGTCAAAAATGCCAGTTACTGGACTTCCAGCGGCTGTGGAGAGGACCTTAGGCGCCCTGCTGACTGACAATACAGTTTCCAGCTGGAAAGTGGCAGGAGAAGGGGACAGCGTGGTTTTTGTCTTGCGACTGAAACCAGTGGACACAACAGTGTCAACCAACATGGCGGATCCAACAGTGAATCGCAGCACACAAGCACAGTACTACAGGAAAAAATCGTTTTCTCAAAGACGACGAGATGTTGAGCGCTCTCGAAAGCATAAAGAGAAGCAGGCAAGTGTTATGTGTGTAAGTGACTGTGTCCTCAGTGCCTCGAGTCTGCCTGACAGTGGAGTAGAACAGGGGAATACAGCATGTGTAGATACACATGGAATAGACCTACCAACAACACACACACAGGACATCAACACAAAAACATCAGTTAAGTTGCCATCATCGGTTGATTTAGAACCTCCACCTCCCTGATTGTAGTGACTGTGCTGATATGTGTGTTTTGCAGCCTGAGGTGAACGATGATAATATTGTTGGTCCATTCGACACAAGAAATGTCAAACAGTACGTGGCTACTCTAACTGATAGATCCGTACAGAAAAGGCTAAGAGACAGACAAAGAAATACACACTTTAGAAAATCCGTGCTACATCATTCAGACGGTGAAGATATTGTGACGTGTGAGTCAGACGACATTGTGATCCAGTGCGCATGCCAACCAGACACTGAGCCAGTATGTGTGTACTGGTTTGTCAAACAGCAAGAGAAAAACATGTTAAAAGAGGAACGTGTCAAACTCGCCAGTTTGCGGAATGGGAAGCGAATCCAGAACACACTACACACAGAGACCCTATCGTGTGCTTCAAGGGACTTAGCGACACTTAGAGAACTATTACAGCGGTTTCTTGGCTAGGCCTAGCCTAGACCTAAGGGTGTGTTTGTGACAAAGGCTGGACGAAAGAAAGGCTCGGAATGCCGTAACATATCTGGACAGTAAAGAGTTTTGTGTCTCGATGTACATTACTAATCAATGCTGTGGTTTCCATGGCTTGGAGTAGCGTCGTGTGTCAGCTTAAAGCAATTATCGTTATCGTTATTCGGCAACCCCCTTCATGTATGGGCCAATGGCCTTTTTTCATGAATAAACCTTTCGAGTTCGAGTTCGAGTTCTCTCTCTCTCTCTCTCTCTCTCTCTCTCTCTCTCTCTCTCTCTCTCTCTCTCTCTCTCTCTCTCTCTCTCTCTCTCTCTCTCTCAGAGCAGAAGATCTCTCTCTCTCTCTCTCTCTCTCTCTCTCTCTCTCTCTCTCTCTCTCTCTCTCTCTCTCTCTCTCTTTTATCCACTTGCTGTCAAAAAATCAGCATGTGTTGATCTACATATATTGAAAATTGCATGTTTACAAATTAAGATTTGAAACACCTGGCCACTGATTCGCTTTGAAACTGGTGTATTGTATTCCCTTCAGTTCAGGGCCATAGCCTATACTGAATAAACCATTTCCAGCTCAATTTTGAATTTGAGTTCTCTCTCTCTCTCTCTCTCTCTCTCTCTCTCTCTCTCTCTCTCTTCTCTCTCTCTCTCTTAATATATATATATATATATATATATATATCCAAACAAAGTCAACCTAAGTCCCAAATTACCTGCCACCATAAACGCCTGCATGGGTGTAGGGTTAGGGCTGGGGGTCTGTGTCCTACGCCTCTTGCTCTCCATGTCTGCCTCGCCTTGAGAGCTGTTCAGAGCCCCGCCATCCTCTCCCATCTCTCCGTCGATGGAATTATCCAGATTCTCTGGACTCTTCTCTGGTTTGTCTGCCATGTTGATTCTGTTTAGACTACAGCTCCCAGTAGTTGGTACTTTTCTGGAAACAGAATTGTCATTTATATATACTCATAAAACACATAAAAATTATTGCACATGTATTTGAAAAAAAAAAGAAATTAATCATTTGCCATCTAAAAGTAACATAATGAATGAAAGTTTCAATAATCTACTTTCTAAGATTATCATGAATGAAATCTAAACTAGGCTGTCATTCTAAATCACATAATAAACCAACCCTTTTTTTAAACAGAAAATAAACAACACTTTTATCATAGTATGAATTAAAAGATGTTGATTATAGCCCTTGCTTCAAAATATGATTTTCAGTCAAGTATGCAATATCTTTTTTTCCTGGGTTTTTTTTTCCCTGTTTCCTGTTTGTTGTTTTTCGGAGTGTTTTATCTTTCATATTATCATACCACTTTTTATCTGATGATTGTTAACTGATCAATACTTATATGGTATGGAAAATGTAATGAAAATTTAACAAATAACAAACTAAACTTTGTTCAGTCTTGTTTCTTGACCTGTATTAAGAATTTTTGACAAAGACAAAAGTAGCAGCCCTACTAAAGGTAGTGTACTTCAGCACAATGTAGATACCTAGCCTCTTGTTTTTTTTTGTTTTTTTTTTGTTTGTTTTTTTGACACTGACACATTTTATTGCTTTAAAGCTTACAAAGCTCATCAAGCATGCATCGCGAAAGATCGAATCAAACACGACGCGAAATGTTTGACATGGAAACCATAACAAACAATGTGTTTTTTTTTCTTTTTTTATATCGGAACTGACAATATCTGTCAGTGACTGTCATTTCATATGTACACATCAAGCAGCACTCTGGTCCACGGTACACGGCCGTCATCACCCCAGGTAGAAGCAGATGAGGTCACGGAGCACCTGTAGTTTCCGCAGAGCACGTGCCTGTGTGTCGGGGTATGCAGTTCTGCCAGCACGCCTTCCCCTCCGTAGGTTGTCCAGTTTCGTCACCTCTTCTGTCAGCATGTTCTTCCTTTCTTGTTTTACGTACCAAAACACACAGTCATTTTCTTCTTCTGTATGTGACTTGCATAAAAATTCCAGCACCAAGTCATCTGACTCACAGAGTAACAGATCGTCATTCTCTGTAGTGTAAAGTATAACTTTTCTGAAAAACTTGTTTCGGTCTCTATCTCTTAAACGACGTTGCACCGTTTTACTGGTCATGGTAGAGATGTAATCCTTCACCATACCAGCATTAAACCCATCTATTGTCTTCTCGATCTTGTTTTCCTCATTTGTTTCCAGTTCCTTCAGAGAGACACTGACGTCACAATCAGCTGCACACGGAGCATTTATTATGTTTTGCACGTGCAACACATCGGACACACCCCCTTCACTGTCTGACTGGTCTGTTTCAGTGTTTGTGTTGCTGTCAGGTGTGTAGGGCTGAGATTCGCCTGTGTGCATGGCGATTCAAACACGTTATCAAGCACATGCGACACATCTGGCACTGAATCACCTGGTGTCTGGCCACTCACTTGATGTTGCTGCTGTTGATGTTGTTGTCGTCGTCGTTGATCTCGTTGTATCTGGCTTGGTGGTTTACGCCTAAAATATTGTGTCTGGCTGTTTCGGTTGAGCACTGGTTGAGCACTGGACTCGCCATGTTTGTTGTCACTGGGAGGGTTTGCTGGCTTGAGTCGTAACACGACAACAAAGCTGTCGTCTTCGCCACCACACACCTTCCAACTGGTTAGGGCATTGTCTATTAGCAGGGCATTCAGCATTGTTTCTACAGTCGTTGGAAGTCCAATAACTGGCATGGTGCTGTTGTAAACGGGAAATTCACCGCAGCTTTTGCAAAATGCGCCTTGATGCTTCGCGTCCCGTCACGTTACCTAGCCTCTTGTTGCTATACAATGAACAGTATACTAGTAGTAGTACTCGTGTCCCTTCCTGTCATGTTTATAAACTGTTTGTTTATTGAATGAATAAAACCCTGTTTAAGTCAGATATGAACTAAAATAGTCAATGCAGCAAAAGAATTTAACAGTATGCTTACTTAAACTACCAACAATTGGGAAAATTGCATGACCTGATTAAGGAAGATTAATGAAACCAAAGATTTCATGGACAAAATACTGGACATGTTGCTGTTTTGTTTCAAACAAAAGTCCTTCCGATGAGACTATAAACCAAGGCCCCATGTGTGAATGCATGCAGAACATCTTGCACACATGTCAAATCCTGTTCTGCTCTTCATATGAGTACGCCATCGTGTGCCAGTGGGAACAGATGACATTTAGATATTTTTAAAAACTGCATACACACGGGGACTGGATGTAAAAAAAAAAAGCACAAGAGTGCTTATTCCATTATCCTCGATATAAAAGAATAAAATAAAATAAATCCTCGATATAAAAGAATAAAAATAAAATAAAATGAAAATAACAGATGATCAAATGCTTTACTTAATGCTTATCTAGTTTCAAATAGGTCATCTTATGATTTAAAATCAAAAAAGCAGGTAATCATACTCAAAACATTTGATAAAAACTAGTAAACCCTGAAAATCTAAACAAAGTATATTAATTGCTTTGCCAAATTGGTATAGCTTCAGTTTCAGTCTCTAATATTTTATAAATTTGTGTGTGTGTGTGTGTGTGTGTGTGTGTGTGTGTGTGTGTGTGTGTGTGTGTGTGTGCGTGTGCATGCGCGCGGGTGTGTGCGCTTGCGTGTGTGAGTATGTTTGGATTTGCTAGGACCATAGATTGCTATTGATTGCTTGTGTGATGTATAGGTCAAATGCAAGCGCTTTGATCTGTTTTACAAGATATAGCGCTATATAAGTTCCATGTATTATGTATTATTATTTATTAAATGGAACACATTACAAATCATGACACACGAAGTTTTTTTTAACATTTGGATACTGATCAAACATTTATGACCTCAGTCTGCTTTCTATGCTGTTACACTTTTTTCAATATATATATAATAGACAGCTGACAAAGCTGGCTGACTGCCAAAATCACTGGGTCAGTTCTAAATCTGCCACCTGTGTCTTCTATCTCTTTGTCATTTAAACAAAGAACATTCTCTTTGTCTCTGAGACTAAACAAAATCCCAATACAACACCTAATAGTAATAATATACATATACTGATATAGATCTATAATTTTCTTTTTTTGTGAGTGTTTTTTTTTTTTTACATGGGGGTTTTATGGCAGTGTTCTTTTTCTTCTTGACTGCTACAGATATTGATCTATAGCTAAAGTGACCCAGTAACAACATATGCAATGGCCAAACTATCTTTTGAAATATTTTTTTAAAGGCAGCCTAATCTTATTTTTCCAATTTCTCCCATTAGAACAGAAAAAAATAGGTGTAAAATTCAACATGAAAAAACAACATTTATAGTGCTAAAACACTGGATTCCAGTTCACAAATGACAATGGTTCTTTTGTTCTTCTTCTTGTCTTGTTCAACTGATTTAACTCAAGTGAACTGACCCGAGATAGCGTAAGTAAACAAGATCACAGAATTCTCCCCTCTCTCTCTCTCTCTCTCTCTCTCTCTCTCTCTCTCTCTCTCTCTCTCTCTCTCTCTCTTGCCTTCTCTCTCTCAGAGCCTTGCTGGAATAATTTTTCGTAGAGAAAATCCGGTCGTGGTCTTCACCTTCACCTAGGCCTATCCCGAAATCCCTTAGGGACACCACCCCAATGAAGATTTTGCGACCAGCTTCCTCCACTCGTAGAGGATCGTGGTCTAGGCCTAAATAAACATTGAAAAAATCGCTGATCCGTGTAAGACTGAGAGCCCTTACTGCAATCCTTTCTAAACTAGAATAAGCAATCAACAATTTGTAATGATGAGTCGCATTTTTACCTATAACTGACTCCACATATATTCATGAACGGCTTTAAATGCCCTCTTTCACTGTGGCACAAAATTCCGATTTCAGTTGTAATGGTGAAAATCGTCTGCTCTTTTCCCAGCAGCTGGGAGGAAGGCTGTGACCTCGTTTGGTCACGAAGGACGCTTTTCGATTCTTACTAAAAAAAAACAAACAATTTTACCTCAGAACTGTAAGAAAGTTGTTCCACTCGTGAGGTAGAGTCGTCTGTATGGATACTTGAGACAGGTGTGACAAAGATTTCTCTAGAATGTGGTAGAAGGGATCCGAACGACAAAGAAGGTAAGTTGGCTTGTTTACGGAAGTGACGTTGAGGTGAATAATGGAAAGCGTGCTTCTAAATTTAGAAATGAAACTAATACGGTCACAAAAGCTCTGTGTGGGGGTGGGGGTGCATTATTGTTTTATTTTTATTTGTTTTTATTTTATTCTTTTATATCGATGATAATGGAACAAGCACCCATGTGCTTGGTTACATCCAGTCCCCTTGTGTATGCACTTTTGTAAATCTTGTCATCTGTTCCCACGGGCACACGATGACCTACTCTTACGAAAAGCGGAACAGGATTTAACGTGTGCGCAAATGTTCTGCGTGCGTTCGCACACAGGGCCTCGGTTCATACTCTCATCCGAAGGACTTTTGAGGGGAGTGGAGTCAACACTGATGTTAACTCTAGAGGAAAAATCCCATTGAACAGGAATCGAACCCGGGTCGTCAAATTGCGAGCGCAATGTTGAATGAATGAATGAATAATCTTTATTTTTCAAGGGTAACAGAGTAAGTAAGCATTACATACTTTTTTTCATCCGGCCCTTTGTTCCAATGTTCTGACCACTAGGCTATCATCCCCCCCTCCCCAGAGTGTGTGTGTGTGTGTGTGTGTGTGTACAATAGACGAAACGAGTTCGAAGATTCATGCCCCCGCCTTTTTAGTCATGGCAAAAGTACTTGCCCCCAACCCGCCCTCCCCCGCCCCCCTATAGGTCAACAATGCCGTTGCTTGCACACATATACTCACGCGTGCGCACATACACACACATAGTTGTTGTTTTTTTCATTCCTGGGCTAGAGCTCCGAGGCTCACCAATGATGACATATAACGCACACAACTTTTTTTTTTAACCTATCATTAAAGGTAGCCGCAATCTGACTTCGGGGATTGTATCAAAACACCTATGTACATGTGTTTTTCTTAAGCTTATTTTGTCATATCCGTTCCTATTGGCCCAAACTGACCCACACTTACAAAATATGGACGCAGTTTTGGTGGGGGGGGTTTACATGTGCACGAAATGTTTTGCGCACTTTCACACATTTGGCCTCAGTTTATATACAGTCTTATGTGAAGGACTTTGGAGGAAGAGGGTCGAGTGAGCATTAATGTTAACTCCCGGTAAAATTCCTTGATATGGTCGTCTCTGTGGTGGTTCGAACCCGGGCCATCAGATCACAAGCCCAAAACTCCAACCACTAGGCGTCCCCCCCCCCCCCCCCCCCCCCACCCACACACACACACACACAACACACATACACACACACACACACACACACACGGACATCATTCTTTCTCTCTCTCTCTCTGGGCATCGTTTCAGGGGTGTTGTTGTTCATCATATCTTGAAGACATCAGATATTTGCTTCAAACCATTATTGGTGCAACTTGTGAGGGGGGGGGGGGGGGGGGGGGGGGGGGGTTGTTTGGCTGGTTTGGGGGTTCTTTGAGGATTTTTGTGGCTTCCTGGGTTTGTTGTGAAGGGGGGGGGGGGGGGGGGAGGTATTGTTGCTGCTTTGTTTTGGTGGAGTCTTTTTGTTTTGTTTTATGATTTTTTGGCTTTGGGTCAGACTATAAACCAGGATCCTGTGTGCCAACACACGCAGAACATCTTGCGCACATAATTATTTAAAACCTGTTCTGTCTTTCAGATGAGTTGGCCATTGTTTGCTGGTGAGAATGGATGACAAAATTTACAAAACAGCACACATAGGCATATGGGAACAGATGACAAAGTTTACAAAACAGCACGTACATGGGGACTGGATGTAAAAAATATATAAAAAAAACCACGAGTGCTTATTCATTATCCTCAAAATAAAAGGTTTCCACATGATGCATTAGAAAGGTGTGTGCATCCATTTTCCCCCCAGATTATACTGTGTGTGTGTGCGCGCGCATACGTGCATGCATGTATACCTCGGTGTGTGTGTTTGTGTGTGTGTGCATGTGCGCGTGCATGCATGCGTGCCTCTGTGTGCATGTGTGTGTGTGTGAGTGCATGCACACGTGCCTCTGTGTGTGTGTTGAAGCTTTCGTTCAATTTTACTGGCAAGAGTGGAAAGGCAAGGTTCTTGCTAACATGGGCAAAGTAACAATGACCTGACTGTGATCTTTCCAGCAAAGCCCGGTGAGGAGACTATAAGGTCAGGTCCAGAAGTGCCTGGAATAAAAACCCAATGTGAAAATATTCCTTTAGAGTGGAAGGAATTCATGTCTGTGATGTTCAATGATGACCTCCAAAACAGCAGAGGAGGCAGCTGCTGTTTCAGAAACTGGGCAGAAATTTGATTATGGTGGAGATGCCTTGCCCACAGTACATCCCCACTCTCTTGGCCAAGAGGGCATAAGGACAGTCAGCGTTGGAGGTGTTCTTCAAAGGCTAACTAACCCCCAGGGCTGCAGCACAAAAGGACTGTGCAAGTCAAGCCTCCTAGTCAGAGAGTCATAGTTGATCGCTAAAGACTAAGCAGTAAAGTGGAATTCTATGAGTGGGAAAGCCACTGATCATACAGCCTTTCACTTTGCTGTTGCCCCCCCCCCCCCCCCCCCCATGTCAATGGGTTAATCAAGAACTGGGATACAGTACAGCCCATGAAGAAATTACTGTGTTCTCATCATTGGTATTATGTGTGACAAACAACTGTGAGAAAGATGTCAAACCAAGCCAAGACAAAAATAATATAATCTCCGAATGAAGGGCAGTTACAAGAATGATAGGCACATAAATTGATATGAATGATAATCTTGAAAAGAAAAGAAAATGAAGAAAAGTTAATGTTGTGTTTCCAGGATCTTTAAACTGCTTGTATTTCTATTATGGGACTATCAATTATAGATAGTATGTGTGGAAATTAACACCCTCTTTGGTGTTGTAATTTACATTTGAAATATGAATCAATTGTCTTCATGTTGCACGCACGCACGCACGCACGCACGCACACACACACACACACACACAAAGAATACATCCTACACATCACAGAAAAGAAAACAAAATCACACTTGTTACGAAACAAAGATTCCAAACAAAGGAAAATTCAACCATTTTATTTATTCACACACCAACTTGCATTTTACACGCTCCGTGTATCACTGCCACAAATTTTGCATGATTTTGCTGCAGAGAAACTCTGGAGTGGTTCATTTGGAAAGAGAAAAAAAAAAACCTCAGTAATTTCCTTTCTTTCTCTCATAAATAGACAAAACTCACTATCAAAAGTATCAAACACAGTAAAGTCTCAAACACAGCAGCATAATATATCATTATCACAAAAGTCAAACAATCTACACACCCCTGTCCTTTAACTTAAGTCTAAATACCATTTAATGGAGACAGGATAGTTCAGTGGTCAGAGCACTTGCTTTCCCCAAGCTACGGTTAAGCAGCATTGAGCGTGGTTACCAAATGGATGGGGACCGTTTCTACACCTTGGCTTCAGTACAGTCCCTCAGTTCACCCAGCTGTAAATGGTACCTGCCCTCTTAGGGTCAGAGAAGGTAAAGCAGCGAGGGAGAGAATGGGCACCGCCCTCAATATGCTGGCCCCTGAAGAAGCTGGGGGCTCTGACGCCTCGCTTTCCTACGACCATGTAGGTTATGGGACACCTTTACCTTTTTTACCTACCTTTACTAAAACAGTTTGTTGACCTTCACAGAAGAACAAACAAGCAAAAACATCTAACCCTGTGAAAGCCATACGTTTACATGACACAACCAATATGAATCATATATACAATGAAAGAAGAGCTTCAATCTCTTAATGGTTTGGATAGTTAATGAAACATGGATTGGTTCCTTCACTCTTAAATAGTGCATACAATTCATTCAAGTTGCGCAACCTTTCACTAAAGAGTCAATCATATTCATACCTTCTTGCTTAAACCATACGAACCTTTCACTTTATAACATAGTTATCAGTGTCATTGAGTGTATTTTGGTCAGCCTGACAACTGCATCATGTGTGCATGAAATTGATGAAAAGTGTATAATATATACACATGTGTGGAAATAACACACAAAAACGTAAACATACATTTAAATATATGATATATAACCTACAATCATGAAATTAATGTAAAAGGTAGAAATATGTGGTTAGGGTAATAAGTGTGGGTTCAATTCTTTATTCAATATTCCCAAGATGATCAACAACAACAAAAACAAGCAAAAGGAAAGTAAAATAAAGAAACAAAACACACACACACACACACACCACACACATGCACACACACACACACACATGCACACCACACACACACACACACACACACACACACACACACACACAAAAGAGTCTCTGCCAAGACAAAATTTCTGCCAAAACACAAATTCCAAACAGCCAAACACGAAACATTAAACAGTGGTTCATCAACAAGCAAACCAGAATCTGGACACTAGGATACCCTTCCCTGAGCAACAAACTGATGGAAGACACAAAAAGCACACATGTAGGTAGACTTCATATTTACATTTTGACATACAATGAAAAATAAAACGCAATTTGGTTCCTCTGCTTGAGTCCGGGTTCACCATTGTTGTGATTTTTGCCTATGTGACCGTTTTTGCCCACCATTAGTTCTGACTTGGAGGATGATGTCTAAACTCCACACAGTGTGCATGGTTGGTTTTTTTGTTTTTTTATATTTTTCTCATTCATTCTTACCAGCACAAAATGGCCTACTCTTCTGAAAGGTGAACAGTATGCACAAGATGTTCTGTAGGCGTTCAATTATAAATGTATTCCATTTCTCATCCAAAGAAGCATATACACATATTCCATTCTCAATCAATCCAGCAAACCAACATATTCCATTCTTAATCAATCCATGAAATCAACATATTCCATTTCTCAAATCAACCAGGTATAAACACATATTCCACTTTTGAATCAACCGAGCACATCAACATATTCAATTTTATTTCTCAATCAACCAAGCAAATCAACATACTCTATTTCTCAATCAACCAAGCATATCAACATACTTCATTTTTCAATCAACCTGGCATAGAAACAATACTCAATCAGGAACAAAAAAAAAAAGCATATATTGACAATTTGAATTAAGTATGAGTCATCAGTATAACACTCATTTTAACCTCAATAATAAACAAAAGTAACTTAATTATTAATGCCCCATCATCAAAATATGAAAGCAGATCATTTCACATTACTTTCCATATTCAGTCTGAGCAAGATATAAATTCATTCAATTCATTATACCACCAATGCAAAGGAACGTAGAGTAAACATTGGGTCTAAAAATTGACAACTGACAAAGCAGAAACCAACTTTCCTCCCTCCTCCAACAACATATTTAAATTTCTTTTTCTCTTTCTCAGGTAAACTCTCTTTTTTTACTTCTTCGAGCTTAGTATTGTATGTCTAACACACACAAGACCAGGCAGCTATTCACAAATGTGAATGAAATCTCTTGTACATGTTATCAAAAACAAAACAAAAAGAGAGAAGTGGACTGCTGGACAAAATCAAGCATTCTCAATCAAGCAAAATTAATAGGCTCAGTACACATGCGCTAAAATTTAACATACATTTGTGGTAATCGTATCAAAAAGAGAGAGGAGAGAGAGAGAGAGAGAGAGAGAAGAGAGAGAGAGAGAGAGAGAGAGAGAGAGAGAGAGAGAGAGAGAGAGAGAGGAGAGAGGAGGAGAGAGAGAGAGAGGAGAGAGAGAGAGAGAGAGAGAGAGAGAGAGAGAGAGAGAGAGAGAGAGAGAGAGAGAGAGAGAGAGCACAGCATGAGTTTACTGGTGCAGAGGGATTAACCAATGTGCACTCCCTGAAGTATACATATCTCTTTTCCCAGCCAAACATACTGTTCATGAAGAGCACTCTCAAGTTTCATCTTTGCCCAGCGAAGATGACTCAGTGTGTTGTTAGGTGTGCAGAGCTGTTCTGTTTGAGTTGCCATCTTTTTTTTATTTATTTCTTTAACAGAATGAGATCTTTTCAATAATACTAAGAAGACTGGCCTGATGAGCAATAAAGCATTTTAGACAAATTAATGTCTCAAAAATCAACAAGAATACAGTATATATTGTGATGATTAACTTTTGTACTTTACAGATACAACTTTCATCAATATTTAATTGTCAATGCTATACTACTTTGCTGCACCCTTTCTTTCTTTCTCCTACCTCTCTTTCTCTTTCATGCACACACACACGCACGCACGCACGCATGCACGCACACACACTCACACACACTTACTTCTATCTGGAAACTAAAGTCAAAGACCTGATAATTCACTTACAAAAATCCTGTGGTCATATTCCATCCAAATCTAGAAAACCTGAATCTCAACAATCAGTAAAGTGAAAATCACTTCAGGAAAGAAGTAGAACTGTTACTGTACTCAGCCCCATTGCTTCTGTGAACATTTTAGCCAGCTGTCCTGTTATCCAGAGTAAAAAAAAGAAATTTTAAGTTTGCATTATCAACTCCTACAAGCTCTTCCACCTCTAATCAAATCTGTACAAAACACACCTCTCTAAAACAACTGTTAACAAATCTTTATGAAACTTGACACAGTCAAAAGACTCTGTTGAACAAAGTCACAATCCCTAAGATTCCATTTTCAATCTGATATAATATTTAAACAAAAATCAGTAGCATTTGTTGCCAAGAAGGGTACATGAATTCAAGCTAATAGTTATACCCTTCTTGAAATCTAAAATTTTTATCTCCTTGCTTTTATCTAAACCTTCGTACAATGAACTGACCGAGATTATTACTGATAATGTCATCTAATAGAATCATGAAACATCTTTGTGTTCTGTTCTACATCAATGTCTTGACTTAGCCTCGGGGTGTGTGTGTGTGTGTGTGTGTGTGTGTGTGTGTGTGTGTGTGACTGTGTGTGTGTGTGTGTGTGTGCGCATGTGTGCGAGCGCGTGTGTCTGTGTATCCCCGCACGCACACATGCGTTCACATTTTCAAATAATCAATACCTCCTGTTTCTATGGGCAAGACTGGCACATGGCACATACAAAGAGTATGAATAACATGTAAACACTTAATTCATGTTGAGCTGAAATGTTCATGGCACTCTCTTACACTGGTGCCATCCAAGTGAAAATCAGTTCTTGTCATGGTCTGGGACTGTCCTTTGACTGATTGAATATTATGCTTTGTGGAGATCTGGAACTCAACTTTGAATCTATGACAAGTAGCATACACATCCATTTGATGAGATCATGAGTCAGGTTCAAAGAACTCAATCTGGTATGATCTTGGAAAAGCAAGTACAGCGTCCAGAAGACATCTATAGGCCTATGTTGGGCACCTTAGTATCGGATTATTCCCCACATACTCTGAAAACAGTATTTTGGGGAGTAAATGGTTATTTCTTAGATATTATATTGATAGATATGATTAACATGTAGATTTCTTCATACTTTTTTTACTAAATAAAAAAGAAAAAGTTTACATGGTCTATATAGAGTAAAAAAAATAAATAATAATAATAATAATAATAATAAAAAGATATTAAAAAAAACACAAACAACAAAGAAAAAAATTTACAAAATTTTTTTTTTTGGCATAAATAAATTTTAAAAAACAAACCAACAAGAAAACTTTGACAATGTGGAGATATATTTTGTATAATGAATTCGTATGCGATTAATTTACCCCCCCCAAAAAAAAATCATATATTGAACAACAAGAGCGCATTTCGACACAGAGATGAAATGACTTGAATGACTGAAAAGGAACTTTTCGTCAATAGCATACTAACTGAAAGAAAGCAAAAAGACAACAACAACAATGAAAAACCAACAAAAGAGCACATATATACTTTTTACACAAAAATGTAAAAAGTATGTATTTCTGTATAGAATGAATAACACTCCTCCCACCCAAGTATGGGAAAATAAGCATACATGCGCACATTATACATGCACACATTATGTATCTATATACAGTACACAGACTCAAGAAGAGAAAAACAGCCACAAGCCCATTAAATACTAGCAAAAATTCACCTGAATACAGCGATAAAAGTTACTCAAAAACAAGCTTGAGCTGAAAAAAATTGAATGGATACAAGCAAAAACAGGACCATGCATGCAATCGCATGCATGTGCATAAGCTTGAGAGCACAAGCATGAAAGCAACCACACACACACACACACACACACAATACACACACACACACACAACACACACACACATAATATTAACGTCTAATATCACAATTTGTGAAAAGACGTTAAAGAAATTTGCACACAACACACACACACACAGAGTGATAAATTCATTATATATAATACAAACTTGAAGAGAAACAGACTCCTAATCACACACCGACTCACACACGCAGTCCATTACATACAACCACAGCCATAACACATAATTTTGCACTGTTCAGGCATCAAGCACTGTTCCACAGTCATCATATCATATATATTTATATGGCGATGGACGTGTGATTCATTGTCAGTTATCAGAAGCAGTGACTCTTCCTAACACTCCATGCGTCACACGGCAAACGCACTAAGAATACTGCTGTTTCTGCTACCATCTACATACAGTAAGCATAGCAAGCACTTGTATAATAAAGGCAATACTGCTGTCTCCTAAGTGCAGACATACTACGCAGAACTGTTTTTTTTTACGCAACGTAAACACACACACACAGTGGCTAAATCAGTGTTATTGAACACGCACGCATGCACGCACACGCACACACACATGTACGCACCCACACACACAGTGACACACGCATGCACGCACACACACACACAGTGACACACACACACACACAGTGACACACACATCACACCACACCACACACACACACGAGAGTCACAACCAACAAAAAAAACCATATTGCACATAACGACAAGGCAATAATCATCATCATATATATATACCACAGCCCATCACATTTCAGCTTTTCTCTGCACCACCATCTCCTTCACTCCAACAGATCTGTTTTTCACAGCCTTCCTAGCCACTGTGACCGGATGAAGGTCAGAATGATGCACACACATCCCCCCCACCCCTCCTCTTCTGCCTTTCCAAGTCTGTTTCTCAAAAGTCTCTGCTGGTAGAAACTCTGCCCTCTCCCCCATGCCGTTCAGTTCACTAACTGGCCATTTCGCAATCCATTCCTTGCAGCGACAACTGCCTTTGCAGTTGATGAGTCAAATATTCAATCAGAATAAATCAAAGCATAATCAACTTATAAAAACAAAAAAACCTACTAATGAGCAAGAGAAAGACTTGAGCAGATTTGAGTACTTGAGTCTCTTTTTTTTCTGTTTATCATCGTTTTTCAGACATTTTCAGTTCTTTAACAGCTTTGTTTCAGAACAGCAGGCAGCTGTTGTGTCAGTTTGTGCATTTCCAAGTTAACTGCTTTATGTATGTGTTTGATGATAAAATCCATGATTTCTTTTGGAACAATTGAAAAATGAAACTGATTTTTCCCAAAAATGTGCTCTCCTGATTGAATCATAATCACAACCAATTCATATCAATTTTTAGTTTACTCACGATTAGTGTCTGTTTTTTCAAAATATCCTGTTATCACCAGAACAAACAAAGCAACAAAAAAAACAACAAAAGAAAACCCAGTTATTTACACACAAAAACATTAACTTCCACGCATCAGAGCATTGTGGAGAAGTGCTCCTCATACAATGTGGGGTAACACTTCTGAAACTGCTTCAGGCGTTGTTTCTTCTCTTTCAAGGTCACCTTGGTGTCATCCAAGATGGCGTTGATCATGGCCACCAGACCCTCCTGGGTGCAGTCTTTGGCCTGTCGCGCATACTCTGCCTTGGACACCCGCTGACAGAACGCTGTGCCTGAAACAGCACCTGCAGATTTTGTCGCATCACCATGATTTGACTAAACTCCATACAAAAATTCCATGTATTATTATTATTATTAAACATGATGACTTTGGAAAATGGCAGCTTAAAGCAGGTGGGAGAGAAGACAGAGGGAATGGAGGTGTGGTACACCAACAAAAAACTGAAAAGGGGAAATGTGAATCTCTTTTCTTCTCCAGATTCAGCTTTTGAACAATATCATATTTTAGTATACAAAGCCAATCCAATCCAATCATGTTTATAGCCTCGCCAACCACACAGGCCATATTGGGGCTGTCACCTCATTAAATTTTAAATCTCAGATTAAAACTGTGCAACAATATACAGATTAAAACGGGGTATAAAACCAACTCTACTGTCCTTACTTGTTTCGATGCCCTGGTCAACCATAAGGGTCAGCCCAGGACGGCCACCACGTTGTGGGAAAAACATCACTCACACATAAAATGAGATAAAACCAAAACCAGATTCCTTAAAACAACCCTGTTTTTAGTGACCAACTATACCACTTACACTCATATCTGATGGAAAAAGCCAGATTCTCTCAAGAAATTAAAAATGGTGTCTGGTGGAACATCACGAAAATGGATCTTTAGCGAGACTGCAGCAAAATGCTTGTGCCTAATAATGTAATATCCTGGACATCTCAACACTCCAGAAGCAGATGCTTGATGGTTACCCGTATATCACAAGTCACACACCATGGAAGTGTCATCTATCTACTTATCTATCTATTTATCCTGAGTCTGGTGACCGTGGGGGCATTCCAAAGACTTGACAACCAGTTCCCTCCATTCCTCTCTCTGTTCTGCCTTTCTCAAATTTTTTTTGAGTTCTAGGCCAGTCCATTCACTGATGTTGTCCTCCCATCTCTTCCTTGGTCTGCCTCCTTGGACAGAGCTTTGCAGATTTGTTTTTGCTAGTCCATTTGATCTTGTGACATGCCCGTACCATTTAAGTTTACGGTTCTCTACGATTGATAGAAAATTTCCGTAGAACCCAGTGGTTTGCTGAATTCTGTTATGCACATCTTCGTAGCTTATGTGGTCTCTGTAGGAGATGCCAAGGAGTCTCTGGAAGCATCTCATCTTATCACACAGCAGCTTGATAAATACAGATATCTGTGTGTGTCCACTTTTCTTACTCATTTACCCTAATGGCAACAGCAGTCTAACTGTCAGAGTACATATAACGCTTTCTTCTCCATTTGCAAAACCAGTGAATACAGCAACACGATCCCTTTCCCCCTAATAATACACAGAGTAAATATTCAAAGACTCCCACTACACTGATCCACATCTTTTCCTGACGGCAAATGAAAGTATTCTGTAACCATAATTACATACTGATACAGAAAGAGACAAGGACAGGCAGGCACTAGGAGAAGACAAGGGAGAGGGAGCAGGGGGTGGATTTTTTAACCCTTTCTCTCAAGTGCAACAGTAGGTTAACCTTTTCCCTTTGGGTTGCATGCTATAGGGCAACCAACCATCTACTAACCTTCCCCTACATAAGCACCCACAGCTGGATTACAGAAGCATAAAAATGCGCAAAGTGCACATGTACAGGGAAAGAGGGGTTCTTTCCTTTAACATAGGGATAGTGTTATGGTAGGTTAATCCCTGAAAAGACCCACACCCTGACGTCAACGTAAACCTCAACAAAAAAAAGAGTGAAAGATGAAACAGCAGACAGACAGATAATACACAAAGCATGAATAATTATAGTTTAGACACCATCCCTGTGGAAAAAAAAAACGGGTAGGCGCTGCACTTGTGGCGACGCGCTCTTCCCCAGCGAGAGCAGCCAGAGAAATCTGCTGTGATGTAAAGTGATATAAAATCAAATCAAATAAGAGAGAGAAGGGGAAAAAGGGCGAAAGAAGAGAAGAAGAACAGCCAGCTCTCAAGAAGTTTTTGCTCTGCACCCCAGCCCAGCTCTGATTCAAGATTCAAGATTTAATTCCTTTCACCCCTTTTGGGCATGGAGGATATCAAAAAAAGTTCAACAGGAGAAAAGAAACCTTACGGCAATACATCACTGCTAGTAGTGCTACAGCCTTTCTCACCTATGTCGGGCACGTTGTGGCCGGTCTTGAGGTGGTAGAGCTTGAGGGACACCCTGTCCTTGAGGCTGCCGGGCACAGTGAACACCTGGGCCAGGTGTTGCATCATGAACTGCACCAGGATGGACCCCAGGTTGGGGGCCAGCAGCTTGTGGCGGAAAATGCTGTCCGAAAACACTCGCAGCGCCACCACCTCGTTGGAATCCTGAAATGTGTGTGTTGTATGTATGGGTCGAGTGCTAGTAGTGCTTTGATTTGTTTTTTCACAAGATATAGCGCTATATAAATTCCATGTATTATTACTGTTATTATTATAAAGTCCACATCCACGCAGCTCAAGAAAAAGGCGAGAAGTTTTACAGAGACCGACCCAATCTGATCTTTAGAGAGACAAAAAAGTCATTAAAAACAGTATCTATGGACCAAAGAAACCTCCAGTCACAATACAGTATTTCAAAAACTAAAGGCAAGAAAGAAAAATGTAGTACATCCAATATCCAAAATAAAACAGAAGCCTGTCCGTATGTGCAGAGTAACTAACAGACAAAAAACAAAAACAAAAACCCCATATGAAACTAATGTGTTTGATTAGTTGAGTTGAATTTATATCGAGTAGCGTTTGACACTACCAGCTTTGTAGGCATCTGGTTTAGACCACACTTCACTTCTGAGTAGGACTTCTTTGTGATATGCACACACACTCACACACACACTCAATCAATCCTTGATATAAAAAATAAATAAATAAACACACACACACACACACATTCAATCAATCCTTGATATAAAAAAATAAATAAACACACAATTTTTGATGTAAAAAAATAAATGAACCCCCCCCCCCCCACACACACACACACACAGAGTTGTGTGACTGACCGTAGGGTCCAGGATGAGAGAAGTATCAAGGGAGACACACACTTGAACACACACACACTTGAACACACACACACACTTGAACACACACACTTGAACACACACACACTCACACACACACACTTGAACCCCCCCCCACACACACACACAGCTGTGACTGACCGTAGGGTCCAGGATGAGAGAGGTATCCAGGGCGACAGAGGTCATGAACTGCAGCAGTCGGTGCAGCTCCTCCCTGACCACCAGGGGCAGCAACACCATGTCCAGCCTCAGGGCTTTCAGCGCCTGCTTCTCCTGGTGCTAACACCACCACAACACACCACACAATGCATTAGTTACAACATCAGGAGGAGAAGATCAGCCTCTATGTATGCTAGTTTCAGTGCCTGCTTCTCCTGGTGCTAACACCACCACAACACACATAGCATAAGTTACAACCACAGAAGACCAGTCTAGAACTATGTATGCTAGTTTCAGTGCCTGCTTCTCCTGGTGCTAACACCACCACAACACACATAGCATAAGTTACAACCACAGAAGACCAGTCTAGAACTATGTATGCTAGTTTCAGTGCCTGCTTCTCCTGGTGCTAACACCACCACAACACACATAGCATAAGTTACAACCACAGAAGACCAGTCTAAACTATGTATGCTAGTTTCAGTGCCTGCTTCTCCTGGTGCTAACACCACCACAACACACATAGCATAAGTTACAACCACAGAAGACCAGTCTAGAACTATGCTTGCTAGTTTCAGTGCCTGCTTCTCCTGGTGCTAACACCACCACCACACACACAAGCATAAGTTACCAACAACAGAAGGAAAAGATCAACCTCTATGCATGCTAGTTTCAGTGCCTGCTTCTCCTGGTGCTAACACCACCACCACACCACAAAGCATAAGTTACCAGCACAGAAGGAAAAGATCACCTCTATGCATGCTAGTTTCAGCGCCTGCTTCTCCTGGTGCTAACACCACACCACCACAAAGCATACGTTACAACAACAGGAGGAGAAGATTTATTTATTTTTATTTTTATTTATTTTAGTTATTCTTTAATATCGAGGATAATGGGATAAGCACTCATGTGCTTTTTTACATCCAGTCCCCATGTGTATGCAGTTTTGTAAATGTCATCTGTTCCCACCGCACAACGATGGCCTACTCTTACGAAAAGCGAACAGGATTTAACATGTGTGCAAGATGTTCTGCGTGCGTTCACACACGGGCCTCGGTTTGTAGTCTCATCCGAAGATCAGCCACTCCGCATCCCACCTAATAAACGAACACAGAGAAGAACTTCAAAGAAGGAGAAATAAATGTTGAAAGTATTACAAACAGAAAAAAAGAAATGCAAAATCAAACACTAAAAAAAAAAAAGAAAAAAAAAAAGAATGGGTGTCTATGAAGAGAAACATGAGGCACCCCTCCCTCTTTTTTTTAAAGGTAGAATTACAACTGCATGCAACTGAGGCCCTTTTCACACACACACGTACGCACGCACGCACGCACATGCGCGCACACAACACAAACTCACACACACACAAATACAGTGTAATAAATTCTCCAGTGTTATGCTGTAAATAACAGTTTATATTGTATAAACTCTGTAATAATATCTGGTACAGCAACCAACTCTGCTGCACCTAAAAAAATGTAAAAGTGACAACACTGTCACATCTGAGTAAACCCAAATAACCTTGTAAAGGTAAAGGTGTCCCATAACCTATATGGTCATAGGGGAGCAAGGTGTCAGAGACCTCAGCTTCTCTAGGGCCCAGCATATTGAGGGCGGCGCCCATCTCCTCTCCCTCACTGCTTTACCTTTCCTGACCCTACAGAGGGCAGGTACCCACTGACAGCTGGATGAACTGGGGGACTGTACTGAAATCAACCATCCACTTGGTAACCACGCTTGATGTTGCTTAATTAACCTCAGCTTGGAGAAAGCGAGTGCCTGACCACTGAGCTATCCCCTACTGCTGACAAATAACAAATTCTCGCAAAGCAAAACTTCCTTCAATTCTTAAAAAGCACCGCCTGGATTGTCTGTCTACACAGAGAGTTTCCAAATTAAAGATCAAGACTTAGGGCTCAGCACTCTTATAATTTACACCATCCCCTAAAAATGTGTAAAAAGTACCCCACTGAACAGTTCACCACCCCCTAAAAATGTGTAAAAAGAACCCCACTGAACAGTTCACCATCCCCTAAAAATGTGTAAAAAGTACCCCACTGAACAGTTCACCACCCCCTAAAAATGTGTAAAAAGTACCCCACTGAACAGTTCACCATCCCCTAAAAATGTGTAAAAAGTACCCCACTGAACAGTTCACCATCCCCTAAAAATGTGTAAAAAGTACCCCACTGAACAGTTCACCATCCCCTAAAAATGTGTAAAAAGTACCCCACTGAACAGTTCACCATCCCCTAAAAATGTGTAAAAAGTACCCCACTGAACAGTTCACCACCCCCTAAAAATGTGTAAAAAGTACCCCACTGAACAGTTCACCACCCCCTAAAAATGCGCAAAATGTACCCCACTGAACAGTTCACCACCCCCTAAAAATGTGTAAAAAGTACCCCACTGAACAGTTCACCACCCCCTAAAAATGCGCAAAATGTACCCCCACTGAACGGAGGACTGATGGTGTGAGTGAAGAGAACAGAGCACCCCACCTGCAGTATCAAGTTGAGGACGGCCATGTGGAGATCGAAGAAGCGGCCAGGCAGAATGGTTTCACTCAGGTTGCTGTAGTGTTTACGCAGAATGTCAAAGGCCTGACGCTTGGTGCTGCTGTCAGCACTCAGAAAATTGTGCTCTGCAAGTAGAGAGGCTCCTGTAGGGACAAAAAAGGCAACAAAAAATAAAAGCGTGAGATTGTGTTTAAAAATTCTCCAGCTTCAGCTATTCATCTCGGGGACTGATATCTTAGAAACTGTTGAATATCATGGTCTGAGAAAACTGTATCTATGAAACACAGCTGTTGAATTTACATACTGCATAACAAAAGCAACTATTGCCCGTCTTTTGAATTGCAGTAAAAATTGGATAGGTATAGGTAAAGGTGTACCATAACTTATGCGGTTGTAGGGGAGTGAGGAGTCAGAGACCTCAGCTTCTCCAAAGGCCAGCATATTGAGGGTAGTGCCCATCTCCTCTCCCTCACTGCTTTACCTTCCCTGACCCTAAAGAGGGCAGGTACCCATTTACAGCTTGGTGAACTGGTGTACTGTACTGAAGCCAAGGCGTGCAAACAGTCACCCATACAATTGGTAACCATGCTCAATGCTACTTAACCTTAGCTTGGGGAAAGCGAGTGCTCTGACCACTGAGCTATCCCGTCCCCTAAAAACTGCGAAACAGGATAGTGAGGTAAAGAATGGAACTCGCACTGTACTCTTGGCCCAGGTCAAAAGCACTTTCAGTTACTGTTGTACGGTATATGCCAAGGCCTACATTATAATTTTGTTATACTTTATACTATGTGGAGAGTGTCTAAAGCCATGACAAGGTCTTTACACAACAGTCTGCACTTTCCTCTATAACTAAGGAAATCCTCTGAAGTGTGAGTGTATTCAATCTCTCTATGGCTGCTTATATGGCCAGGTCTTTGAAAAGAGTTACATATACATGCAATCTTCTAATCCACTGCATACTTACAATCTTGTGGTGATTCCCCAGTGACACGAGTGAATCAGAGTGCATGCTCTGGGTGACCCTTGGAGTGTTATGCTGGGGAACATGCAACAATACCACCACTGTACTCATAATCATATGTATGAACTAGCTTTAATGAATTAAAGCTTATGGATAATTCATTTTCACCAATTGCAATATTGACAGATAATAACAGCTAAAAAAACCTTTTAGTTCTTGATAAGATTTCAGTAACTAAACAATGAGGTACACAAATTCCTTCAAAATATTCCAACACTTTCCACCTGCACCACAATGGAACGGACTTTTGAAGCAAGCAAAACATTAAAGTTCTATCTGTCTATCTATCTATCCTGTAGTCTGGCGACTGTGGGGGCACCCCTGAAGACTTGACAACCAGTTCCCTCCATTCCTCTCTCTGCTCTGCCTAAACACTAAAGTTATGGTATTTCATTTAAAACTAATTTTGTAAAAAGAAGTTTCCAGACGCACTTTGTACCTCCACAATTCATACTGCTGTCATCACTCCAGACCCACTGGGTAAGACACAGAAGGAATTTATAATTAAACATCATTCTTTTCACCTTTAGCCGCCGCGGTAGTCTAGTGGTTAGGGCGTTGGACTCGTAATCTAAAGGTTGCGGGTTCGATCCCAGCTTTCGGCTATGGCGTTGTGCCCTTGGAAAAGGCACTTTACGGCTATTTTCTCACCCCACCCAGGTGTAAAAGGGGTACCAACCTTGTGTTGGGGGTTAACCCTGCGATAGACTGGCATCCTATCCAGGGGGGAGTCTATGACTCTCAGTCACTTAACGCCACAGAAACCGGGATAAGCACCGGGCCTGATGAGCCTTAGGCTCAGGACAGACTTTAACTTAACTAACTTTTCACCTTTGGGCAAACACTCGATGCAGGCAATGGCACTCTGCATGGTGCTGTCTCTGTCGTTATCTAACCCCACTTGGTCCAGGTTGAGCAGACTCTGGGTGACAGGTCGGTGCCAATTCTTCGCCACGATGTTGGAGATGATGAGGTTGTGATGCTGCTGCTGCCGCTTGTTCGGCTTGTCAGGGCCAGCACTCCGTCCAGGAAGGTCAAATCAATCAAGGTCGTCAGCTGGGCCAGCGCCACCTCTCGCCACGTTTCCTCGATCACTGAAGCAGGAAAACAGGCAGAGACTGTGGTGACAGGTCAGATAAACAACACCCACGCAGAAACTTAAACCAGTGCACACTGCCTGTAAAAATCACTTTATTCTATTGGCCAAGGCCAAAAGTTGTGTCAGTTATTGATGTCAGCTCACTGCCAAGGCCTACACTAAAATGTTGTGATGTTGTAAAATGTTGTGTTGAGATTGCCTTCAGCCATGACAAGCTCTTAACAGAACAACCTGCACTCTCCTCCAAAGGAGAATAAATCCTCTGAAGTCGGAGTATGGCTGCCTATATGGCGAGGTACTTGAAAATAGTCATACACGCAAACTTCTCATTCAGTGTGCAATTTCAATCTCACAGTGATTCCCAGGTGGAATTAGTGAGTCAGAGTGCACACTCTGGGTGACCCCCCAGTGTTAAGCTGGGGAACAACAACAACTTTATTCTATTCTTTTATATCGAGGATAATGCGATAAGCTCTCTTGTGCTTTTTTTTGCATCCAGTCCCCATGTGTGCGCAGTTTTGTAAATGTCATCTGTTCCCACAGACACATGAGGGCCTACTTTTACGAAAAGCGGAACAGGATTTAACGTGTGCGCAAGATGTTCTGCATGCGTTCACACACAGGACCTCTGTTTATAGTCTCATCCGAAGGACTTTGGGAGAGAGTGGATTCAGCACTGATGTTAACTCTAGGAGAAAAATCTCCTCGAACGGGAATCGAACCCAGGTCGTCAAATTGCGAGTGCAATGTTCTGACCACTAGGCTATCCTGTCGCACTTTCAATTCTGAAAGTGGCCCATATTTCCTTTGCCATTGCAAGTATATGAATTATTTGACTTCAACCTTTTCCCAACGGATTGCCCACTATTGGGCAACTAACCAGCTCCTAGCCCTTCCCTTCACAGCACCCACTACTGAGTTACAGAAGCAAACAGATGAGCACAGTGCATGTGTACAGGGAAAGAGGAATTTTCTCCCTAAATGTAGGGATAGTGTTAACACACAACTTGCTGCTCAGTAACGAATCTGTCAATCAATTACTGGTAACACTAAAACTGTGGTGTTGTTTTTCATCCAATATTTTTATTGTTATCAAATACTTTCATTTCAGTTAAGATATCCTGCATAACATGTTTACTTTAGGATTATAATGCACTGAGCAAATGATATGATTACCTCTTATTCATGTGTGCCAGTGAAAATATATGAGGAACATATAGTGAGTTTGTACATATTATGTATACTATATTTTATGTCGGGTATACCGTATAGTGCATGTGGTTGCAGCCAGCTGATATGCTGTTTTCACTCTGTCTCTTTCTTTCTTTCTTTCTGTCTGTCTGTCTCTCTCCCTCCCTCTCTCTCTCTCTCTGCCTGTCTGTCTCTCTCTCTCAGTGTTTCTCTCTCTCTCTCTCTCTCTCTCTCTCTGTCTGTCTCACTCTCTCTCTCTCCCTCCCTCTCTCTCCCTCCCTCCCTCTCTCTCTGTGTCTGTCTCTGTCTCTATCTCAGTGTCTCTCTCTCTCCCTCTCTCTCTCCCCTCACCATCTTTGGAAATGGCCCGGGTCTGTTCAGGGAAGTCAGACTCTGGCAGTGACGCTGAACTGGAGCTTCTAGAGGTCAGAGAGGTCATGCTCTTCCTGTCCACCTCACGGTCATTGGGTGCTCTGGTCTCCGACAGTGTCTCCAGCGGTAAACTGTACCTGATAAAAAGGTAAAAGGTAACGGTGTTCCATTACCTAGATGGTCGTAGGGGAGCAAGGCATCAGAAACCTCAGCTTCTCTAGGGGTCAGCATATCGAGGGCAGTGCCCATCTCCTCTCCCTCGTTGCTTTACCTTCCCTGACCCCAAAGAGGGTAGGTACCCATTTACAGCTGGGTGAACTGGGGGTTCATACTGAAGCCAAGGTGAGCAAACACCGATCACCCATCCACTTAATCTTTGTAACCCCCCTCTGTGCTCACTGCTGCTTAACCTTGGCTTGGGGAAAGCGAGTGCTCTGACTGCTGAGCTATCCTGTCCCCTAAACTGTGCCTGATATTACACGTCAAATGTGAGCTTCATTCCTATCTTGTCAGGCCAGCTTCAAAAAAGCATCAGATGTGACATAATTTTATTACTAATATTTCTGCCTACTTAGGCTTTCATCTGAGCTCTTACAAGCTCTGTTAATCTATTTCAAACACATATTCACAGAGATTAAAAAAAAAAAAAAAACTTTAAAAAAATTTGTACATGTATAGTAACTTTTCTTTAACTCACTATGCTGCATGCATAAATTGATAATGACAGCATCACTTCATTTCCAAGAAGACATACTATGACAAGTTAACAGTTTGCATATGAAAAAAAAAACAGTTTGCATATTTGAGGTGTAATAATAAAACAGCATTCCACGGCAAAAGATATAATATATCTCACTGTTAGGTGTCAGAGATATTCATAAATAAATGTTACCAATAGATGTCAAAGGTCAAGCATATTAGAATGTTTACCGTTTGGTGTCGAAGCCAAGGCAATGCCGCTGTCTTCATACAGGGAGTCGTCATCAGAGTCCTCAGTGGGAGGCACGTTTTCTGCATCATGTGGACTTGCAGGGAAGCAGTACAACTTGCCCCCGCTGTCCTCAAACGTGTGCTTGGCATTGTCTGTGTGCCGCAAACCGACAGGCTCAAAGGCTTTGCGAGACATCAACAGCTGACATACCTGTCACACAATGGTCAATACGATATAAAGGTTTTCAAAGTTTGCTCTGTCCTCATCAGACAAGCTTCACCTCCATATAAATAATTACTAATTGTTTTCAAAGGAAAAAATAGAAAAAAAATAGCATCTTATCTCTAGCAACCTGGATTTTTTTCTAAAACAGATTTGTATTTGAATATAAATGCCTAGCAGAAAAACAAAAATAAAACAAAACAACCAATAACGAAAGAAGCCAACTCTGCCTAAGTACTTTCTTCCAATGATAAATATTATTCATTTTCTTCTTTTCCTTCAGGCCAACTTTTCACTGGACTATCAACAACTGAACAAGAAGTAGTCTTGTCAAGATATAATATATTTTTATTAAATAGCTCCAGAAAGCAGGATACCTAGTGATTAAAACGTTACACTCATGATCTGACCACACAAATCAAGCCACCATATGATATAGGCATCTGTTTTAGGGAATTTTATCCAGGAGTTAATATCTGTACTGACTCCACTCCCCATACACTGATACAGTCCTTTGGATGCAACCATACACTGGAGCCCTGCATGCAGAACATCTTGCACAGGACAGCTTTTAGTACTTCAGATGAAAGATGACAAGATTTACAAAGCTGCATACACATGGGACAGGATGTAAAAAAGCACATGAGTGCTTATTCCATTATCCTTGATATAAAAGAATAAATAAAAAAAAATTAATGAATTAATTAAATAAATAAAAATCAATAAATAAATAAAATTTAAAAATTTAATAAAAAAAAAAAAACTTCTGCTAAACAAAGTTCATTTAGAAAATACTGATGACACCAGAAAAGAATAAAGCTGCAGTTTGTCACAGATGTTCTAACCTGGGAGCATTCACTTATTATATTGCAATATATATAACCTCTAAAATTAGCATCAAAGTATCATATCCTTTTTCTTTTTTTCCTTTTCTTTTTTTAAATTCACACATTCACCAGATAATTTGTAAACAAATGAGTCTAACCAGATACAAACAAGTTTTTTCACAGAACAGTGAACACCCCTTGATTTTGAATTCAACATACTCTTCTTCCCTGGCGACACTTTTGTTGGGTTTTTTTCAAACTGGTCTTGTATTTAAAGTTGTACAATAATTAATATCTAATCCATAAAAAATTACAAAACAACTAATTGCATGGAACTCCGAACTGAAAGAACTTAGACTTAGTCACCTTGACAGACTTTTCCCGGGACAGGTCGGCTGAAAAAGTCTCTTTGTCGCTGAGGAGGTAGTGCAGGATGACATCCACAGCATCCGTGCCAGTGAAACAGTTGTCATAGAAACGCATCTTGTGCCGTCGCCTCTTCAGTTCCACTTTGCTCTTCATATGCTGGATCATTTCATTCCATATCTGCGTCGCTCTGAAGGGGCCTGTTTGGGGGATAGTAACATCGTTACTGTTAGCCCATAAGTAATCTCTGTGCAATAAATTTTTTTCTAAAATAAACCATACTATAACTCGGCATAAGGGGAAAAAAAAAACTGGCCAGAAAATATTCAGGACCAATGTCTTTAACACATGTATACAATAGATCCGTGAATACTGTACACACAGGCACAGGCACACATAGATCCATGGACACACACGCATATAAATACTAAGATACTTAGGCTAGGCACACATACAAATTAAACACACACACACGCACGGCACATGCATACATCGGTCATCACACGTGTACACATGTACATGTATGCATGTAATTGTAAGTGAGACACACATCACATCACCACACTACACACACACACACACACACACACACACACACACACACACACACATTCCTTTGTTCTTTATGATCATCCAGCAATTCCACGGATCAACTACTCTACAGACCATGTCTGCAGTACCTGGGATTGTGTTTGCATGCAAAAACTGAAAAAAGTATTCAAGCATGAAAACGAATTTCATTCAAAGAACTTTTTAGACAGAAAGACTGAGTGTGACAGTACTTAACATCCTTGTACTGTAGCTGAATGAGTTTTTAGTAGTTTTTACATAATATAAAATGTGTGTTGCACATCGTACCTTGGTTTGTTGCGTTATCAGAAAGAATAGGTGGTAGAACTTGTACCTTGACCACCACTCGTGATCGTAGCCTATCCGGTTGGAACGCAGATCGGGATAGGTAGGGGGGGAGAAGGGAAGGGGGGGGGGGGGGGAGTCCAACATATGATGCAAATTGCAATTATTGTGATCATAGCGACAGGTCCTTTGATCACATCTGGATCAAAGTTAATTTGACTCTGGAGTCGAGTAGGAAGTATAACAATAACATTTAAAACTGTCATTTCGTACAATGATATCCCTTTCCATCCTACTTCCCCACTCACAAGCGGTGATTTTCCAGAATGGCGTAAGAATTGATTAATGTTTTTGTTATCAAACTCATCAAAAACTTGCAATACCATCATTTATAGCTACAACTCCGATTCGCTTAAATATGTATAGAAGAACAACTCACCAAGTGTAGTTTTCGATTCACGCAAAGGCATCGTTGTCTCTAAATTGAATGAATTTAACCCAGCAGCCTGAGCTGCATCACTTTCTGATGTAGCCATGGCCATGTTTGAAACTCGCTCCCTGCTCCCAATCCCAGAATGCAACAACCTGTTGATCATCAAATATAACTATTCATAGATCGACCCAATTAAGAATAAAAGTGATTTCTCTAATTCAAAACAATCTGTCTTCATCAAAACAATTTTGGTTATGTCAAGCACATGTTAACAAGCAATTGAAATATTTAGAGGAATGTGCATTTTTAAATTATAATTCCTGGGAAACACGCTTCACGAATAGATAACCTACTTTCAGAATCAAAGGCAGGATTGTCGACCTTTGTGGGAGGTCCCTTACTATAACCCACTTGATCAGCTGTGCGATCGGTTTGATCGCTCTGAATATCTACAGTTAATCTAGGTCATAGTTGATCGCAGCATCTCATGAAGTGACAGCTTTTGTGTGGAGACAATTTTGTGCAACAGAAGTGCGAAACATGACTTCTTACAAAGACACCACTCCGCTGGTTCGTCAAGACGCAGACAACACATCTATGATTGAAAACGAAACTGCTCTCGCCGTCCATCGGAAGAAATCCCACAAACAGACGACCATCACACAGGTTTTCAACAATGTGTGGATATCGACACAGCTAGTGTGACGGCACTCGACCTAACAGGAGGCAGAGAGAACAACAACGATGAAGAGGATGAAAGAGGAGAGGTGTTTACCATCACCAGCGTCAGAGGGCGAGGCTCTGTGAACCATGTGTTAACTCCGATTTCAGAGTGCTCCACACCCTGGCACTTTGAAAGTGAACAAAGCATGAGGGACTTAGCCACCACACCGTCTATGTATGCACAGTTTGCCGGTCTCGGTAAGTATGCAAACTAGGGGTTAGAATGTATGTAACTTAGTTGTTTTGGTTTTTTTTTAATGTCAAACACATTGCCTGACACAGCATTACTAATATAGTATAGGTTTCCCCCACTTTCACCTCCTCTCAGCTGCTTATTAATCCATCCCATCTCAGCAGGAACTGACCACACTTGGACTAGGTAAAAGAAGGCGGTGCACTAAATACAGCATTATTGACCGAGTGATGTTGGATTTGTGCATTGTGCTGACATTCTGACAAACTATCACAGGCATCATAATATACCCACAGTCCGTACAGGTTCATAGTTCCAGAAAGTATAAGTACTTTACCAGACAAATACAGGTTTTCATTCTTCCCAACCTCTCATCCGTTCAGAACCTCAACCCATTGCCCCCCCCTCCCCCTCCCCCCTCTCTCTCTCTCTCTTCAAACCGAGGCCCCATGTGCGAATGCACACAGAGAACATCTTGGCACACGTTAAATCCTGTTCCGCTTTGCGAAAGAGTAGGCCATTGTATGCCAATGGAAGATGCAAATTAAAACCGCAAACACACAGGGATTGGATGTAAAAAAGCTCATGAATGCTTATGAATTATGTAAGTTATTCCATTGTCCTCAAAATAAAAGAATGAATACAATAATAAAATCTCTCTCACACACACACACACACACACACACACCACACACACACACACAACACACACACACACACACACACACACACACACACACACACACACACACACACCACACACGAGTGACAGACACACTTTTACAAGTAAACAAGTTACAAAATTTCAAGCTTTCTAAACTAGCTTGTGTGTGTGTGTGTGTGTGTGTGTGGTGTGTGTGCGTGCTGCGTGCGTGTGTTTGTGCAATTGCAGATGAGA